>JALIZH010032996.1:0-350000 GCA_030522465.1 Rhipicephalus appendiculatus
TATTTAGTGTTTTTCAAGCAAAGCCAAGTGAGTTGTGTACACGCATTCGTTGAAAAGAACTGCTGATTCACTTTCGAGCACCCAGCCGACCGCCTGCCGTACGCCTTGCTCTTATCAGTTAGCGATCACGGTTCGGCTCTCGTTGGCGATAGTCGATTTTTTTTTATGTATGTATTGTCGTTTTGTCTGCCGCGCGGCCGGCGTGATCGCGCCAATTTTGAAAGTTGAAGGTCTGTACGCCACGTGGTGTGAAAAACGGTGAACTAAAAGCGATGTCCCGAATTCCTGGGTATGATGAACGGTAAGTGGTGCTTCTGTTTTCTCTGCTTCGCGTCCTATCGTCGTTCAGATGTGTAATAGTGCATGCTGTGTCGCCTGTAAAGTACAATAAATAACATTAGGCGCACATACGTGTGATGCCTGATGCGCGTTTAAAAAGCTTTTGTGAAGGCACAGACGTCGCACGGCCAGTCTATCGAAGCTCGCATGTGCCTCGATAAAGTCAATTTGTGCGTTATAATTTATTTGCTTCCCATAAAGCGTGAGTGCGGCAGCGTACGTTTTTGCAGAAAATATACACTTACGCGAAAGCCCGCGGTTATCATGCCGTAATAAGTGATTTAAGGCCAACTATGTTTTCATTTGATTCAGTTGTCATTCTTGGCCGCCTCAGTGGTACAATGGTTACGGTGTTCGGCTGCTGACCCGTAAGTCGCGAGTTGGACCCCGGCCGCGGCGCTCGCATTTCGATGGAGGCGAAATGTTAGAAGCTCGTGTACTCTGCGATGTCAGTGCACGTTAAAGAACAGGCTTCTGAAGTCTTCATTAAGCCGGGCCTCATATTATAGTTTTGGCACGTGAAACCCTCAATATTAATGTTATTATTAGTATTCATACTGAATGTGTTTGTGCTTTTTTTTTTCAGTCTCAGTGTCGACTTGTGTGCGTTATTAACCTGTGGCATCACCCGGCGCTCATGTTTTGGCAGAATTTACGCTGGATACAGAGTGCACTGGGCGCCCTTGTTCTTCCGTCGTGCAACTGTGGAAATTTTATCGAGGCACAGAATATTAGTGAGAATGCTTTTCCATAACATTTTTGCATTACACTTTTTTTCCGTGTCTAAGACAAAAAAAAAGCATTTGCATCAATATCGCAATAAAGTTATTTCCCTTCCTTCCTTTGCATCATTATCATCATCATCATACCATGGTCTAATGACGTTATTAGGTTGAGTTTAATTGACTAGTGGGAGTAAATTCTGCTGCAGGGATATAATTATGGCGAAATGTGACAGTCATCTGCTAAGTGACAGCGTGTATGGTGAAGCACATGCATTTTACGGTATTGTCACTTAATTAGTGACATATATCAGCACTGGAACCTTCCTGGATTTCATGTGAATATTCTCAGCCATTTGAAGATGTGTGAGCTGTGCCCGACTAATGCAGTCACATCAGCGCAAGTCAGCTTAACGCAATCGTGATGGTAGAGGGGCAATCGGAAATAATTGTCTTGCATAAGACTATTATGAAGTTGTGAAGAAAAGCTAAGCAGCCATTAAACATTATGGCAGTTAAAAAAACAAATAGTGTTCGGCAAGGACAAGACATCTTTAGTCATTTGTTATGGTTTACTTCTGTAACCCATGTGTAAGCTTCCTACATTCATGCTTCTTGATGAATGTAAATATTGAATTTACTGCGGCGTCAGAAAGCAGTAGCACGCAGGTCACCGGATAACTCCATCGCAAATTCACAAAGGACGTGCTGTTGTGCGCCTAATCCATGCTGTACCATGCTCTGTTTTCAGCTCTTTCATTAGAATGATACCTGGTAAACAACCTAATTTATAAGAAACTCAAATCCTGTGCTTTTGACGAAATAGGTGTGGAGTGAGCTTGAACCTGCAAGTATTTGGTTTTTGGTCTCACCACAGAGGCAGTGCTAATTTGGTTGGCCATAGTGTGAAGTACTTAGGGCAAGAAAAGCGCAGCACACAAGGAGATACAGGGGAAAACCGATTGTCCCTTGTGTATCTTCCTTGTGTGCTGCGTTTTTCTTGCGCTAAGTAATTTTTTGTCGGTATGCGCCAACTAGACCCTCATGAAGTCTTGTGTAGGGTGAAGGTTATCAATGTTTGTGCAGTTGGCAATGCTACACTACTGAACTTGATGTGTATATTTCGAAATGCTCCAAGACTTTATTTGAAAGAAGGAAAGGAAGACATAGATGGTAACACAGGCATGTTTGCCAGCTGTTAATCTGGCTGGCCATGCTGTGCAAACGAAGGGCGTACGAGGGTAAAAGATAACAGAGAAAAACTTAACAGGAAAGAAGAGTATGACACCTTTTAAAGCCTGTCTCTAAGGTCACTTTGTGTAGGAAGCACAGCAATGCTTTTAATGCTAATATTAAATGGGAGCAGCAATGACAAAAATCTTGCAGCGTAATACTGTGAAATATTTTTTCCCGTAGTAATAGAAAAGCCTTATCCACACTGTCAGTTTGTGTATTGTGTGTTGAATTAATTTTTCGTGTTCGAGTGCTTTAGGATAATAAATTTAAGAGCTAAAGAAGTGTTTCATGCATGGACGTCAAAGTGAATTTATGCCAGTTATCTGATATAGGTACTGGCGTGCTTTACAGCTGATCAGTGCGGCGTGAAATACTGAGTCACTTAAAAAGGATTGGTTCCATGCACCTCGTGATTTAAGTTATCACGGTTAGGAAAATTTTTGCATTCGTTTAGACTTGATAGTTATGTTTATTGCATGTCTAGTGTGTTGGCTAGGTGACATTTAAGTTAATATCAAGCAGTAAGCAGGATGGAAAATTTTCAGAGAATACGTATTTCGTCATTGGCAGCAGCAGGATAGTGCATAACTTATAGGCAGGCGCTGTATACACTGTTGGTTTAGTCAGATACACGTGCAGTACTAACAATGTTGTCTAGGTGTTGCTTTGACATTAGCATGGTTTTAGATTTAGATGTACATTAAAGAATCAAGGGTGTGTGTGCACTGTGGCATGCCTCATAAGTATATATCTATATCTTTTCCCATGTAGCCCAAGTTTTAAAATAATTTATTTGGTTGAACTTGCAGTAAATTTTGAGGGTGAATGAATTATTTTTCTTGTAGGAGTTGCCTCCATGAAATAACAAGCAACACTGCACACTAGCCATCGTACCTTGTTCTTTTGCTATGTGTATCAAAACATGGCAGAAATACATGGACAAGCAATGAGCTCAGTCTTTCTGTATCATATTGCTACATCTTTCAGATTTTATAATAAAAGCATGCTGCACTCGTTGGAGATCTCTCAAGGCAGCGTTTCAATTTTTTTATTTTTGTGATGTTTTTTTTTCAAAAAGTCTGCAGTAAGAGATGTCATGTTAGTCTTTTGTAGGGCATTCATTTGTATGGATGCAGAAAGCCTAATACACTTCTTTATTTGATATCTTTTTTCAGGAAGACTAGACACTTCTGGCGAAGCAGCGAGAGTTCTGGCCCACCTGTTCGTCTACAGGACGGCCTGTTCTGCGAACACTCATGGGCCTTACAGTACACTATATTGACGATCTTGTACATCACTCAGCATTTAGGATTGCCAGCACTTGCACTCCTGCAGTGTGTTATGCACGATGCTGTGTCCGAACTTTCCAATAAGAGTACACATTTTGAAACTTTTATATGTCTTGAAAAAGGATGTAAACTCATTTAGCTGACTGAACTTAATTCCTGGCTGTTTTACAACCTGTATTTATAGCCTGTTCAATTTTTATGCAACCTCATGGCATATCCAGTCCTTGGCTCTAATGTGTCAAGCCACCACCAGTATTGATAGGCAATTTTTAATTTAAAACTTGTTATTGCCTAACGTAACTTTCCAGTCATGGTATTCGGATTCATTTTACATGAGGTAGTTTCGCATGAGCCATAAATTCAGCTATTAAAGATGGTGAACTACTTTACCGGTAGCAAATGATGGCACGGCACTAGCTGGCATGAAAATATTATAACTGTAGGCCTGCTACTTAAGCATAATATTCCGGTGAATCATGGTTGTGAAATAATGCCTAGTTCCCAAGCTTGATTTTAGAAATTTGCATCATCATATGAAAATATGTGAACAAAGGCAAGCGTGTTTACAAATTTTGGCAGGTGGATCTATGGTCGACACCACAGGTCTTTATCGAACAAAGTTGACTGCAGAGTCGTGTATCATGTTTCATGCCCGAGGGCAAACTAATTCAAAATAAAGAAATTGTACACTACCATGCCTATTCCACAGTCGCATTTTTCTCAAAAGTGTTGTAAGCCTTCATTGACTTATCGAATTGCCTTCATTTGTAAGCAGACACCAAGTCCCTTGTGCATGCCGTCTGTTTGGATTTAAATGCATACTGGCATTGCTAAGTATATGTGTCGTGCCTTGTGATGTTTTTTTTTTCTGTACTTTCGGTTGTGCTGTGTATCTTGTTTCCTGTGTTCAATAATGAGCATACGTTCTGTACTGTAAATGAAAATGTGTATTTTTACAATGACATTATGGATGTTATTGTTTTGATTCCAATAAAGTACTACAATTCACATTTTTTGTATCAATTCATGTTCAAGAATTTCTAGTGCATTCAAACAAAAAAGAGCTTGTATTATGCAAAAGAAATTGTTCAAACACTGACGTATAGATCAGTGGGTCTCGGCCACGTATGTTTCGAAAACCCCTTGTGGAATGAACAGTGGACGTGATGAAGGTAGGTGCCATAAATTAACTCATGTATTGTGAAATAGGTGCCCTTTATTTCACTGTGCGAAAGAATGGTCAAACTGAAGTGTCACGCCAGTTTGATCTCAACAGCTTGTCAATAAGTTGTGCGGTCTCCAGCCACATTCCACCTGTTTATAGCTATGCTTGCTCCTCAAATATGCAAGCCTGGGAACTGCATATGTCGCAAGATAACGGCAACTGAAGATCTGCAGCCATCTCATGGGGATGGAAAAACGTAAGTCAGCCCCGCCTCAATGCAAATCAGTTGTGCGGTGAAGCATACCAAAAATCAGATGGGGCCCCTTGTAGTGGACAGTATGCCTTGAAAAGGGGCGGTTTTATCTTTTGTTCGAGGGGGGATACTGTAGATAATCCTTGTGTTATACCAGATGGACTGAACAGATGATTCTTGCAAAATATGCAAATAAGCGACAGGCAGTGAACGGAAACAGACCAACATTCATCGAACATGGATGGGTTGATCATTTATCAACGGTAGCATAATTTGTATAATGAGTTTGGCCGCACCTAAAGGTACACGAGGTAGTACGAGTGCTCGTGGCACCACTTGTGACCTGCTGTGACAAAACATATCCTACGAAATATAAATAAACGTTATTTTTCAGAAGAACAGCTGTTTCACTGAGGCATACAATTACGCCATTTTTCTAGCAAATACTGCACAATTTCTTCAGGAGGACCGCCAAATACACGCGGACGTTCGCAACAGAGAAGCGCAACAGTATTATCTTGTTATTATTAGGGAGACATTTCACTCGCGAATTAGTGGAGCTTGGTGCACGCCTACGACGTTCATTATAATCGCGCACGACAGCAGTGGCGTAGCCAGGGGGTGGCACACCGGGCACGTGCCTCCCCCCCCCCCCCCCCCCCCAAAATTTTTTTCGCCATGGCATACAGAGCGAAAAATGACCATTCCAAGGAGGTGCCCCTCCCGAAATCAAGGCGGTGCCCCCCCCCCCCCCCGAAAAAAAATTTCTGGCTACGCCCCTGCGCGACAGTGAAGAGTAAAGGTTATTTAGTGAAAAGGTAGCTAGTCTCCGTGTATAAAAGCAATTAAATACTGACTATGACTAATTGAGAAGCACTGTATATCGCGCCTCAGCGCGCGTTAAGTGCTCATGGTGGAAATATTCGTCTAACTGCCCGGAAGGTGCCGCTGACCCGGCGTGCAGCCCGCAACAGTACGTACGCGCGCAATAAATACACATGGTTGTATATGTAAACGCTAAAATACCCTTGTAACTCAGGCATTGACTTATGTAACAATGAGATGCCATAGCACATGGTCTACGAACAGCTGAGAACGCACTGGTGCCACTGAAAACACTTGCGGCTCGCGGCAAAAATAACCAGAATCACTCAACAGCACACGCTCGTAGAATACACATACGTGAGTTTCGCTACCTGAAGGTACTTGTCACGCTGGTATCTGCGAACTTTGGGCGAGAAAGAGATCCACAACTTAGGGTGAACACTCAAAAGGACACACGTTTATCATGTTGCTTGCGGCACGACAGACGACGAACCGAAGTCGGAGCATAAGGTGCTAACGGAGGTCTCCGCGAGTTCATGACGCCGCGTAATCTATTTACGAACTTAATGCAGGCGCAATGCACGCTGACAATGCAAGAACACAAGTTGCAAGCTCCTCCCCCTTTTTTTCAAAGCACTTCGTGAATACATATGCTTGAGAAAACTCATCGCAGCATGCGGTGGCTCTGTGGTGTAGTGGTTAGCGTGTTTGCTCTCGGTGCGTGTGGTCAGTGGTTCGAATCCAGTGTTGTGTATTATTTGTGTATGTATGTATGCACTGGTGTATGTCTTCTAATTACCCCCAGAATTAAGTATCGATGATATTAATCCGTCAGACGCTCTTAGAGTGCCAAAAATATTTTTTTTGCAGCCGCTTTGGCCGCCTATTAACAGCACGCCACGCGTAAGCGCTGCAGGCTGTATGACCTAGAATCTTGCAAAAGCCACGTCAAGTCTATTGTGTTGCTTTCTCTGGGAGCCCGCTGCGTAGTCACATAACGAATTGACTAGCAGCGCCGTAATTTGGACAGATTTTATGCCTGCAGGCGTGGATTCGAGCGAGTATTCGACTGGCAGTGTAGCGAAACGCTTCCAAACATCACGCCTTCATTAACATCTCCAGTCACGACAGCGGGAAGGTTCTCTTTAATCCAAGTGTTGTAATCGCGAGCGCTCTGCGTGTTTTGGTTGCGTGGATGTGTGCGTGTATGTATTTGTCTTTCTTTTTTGCGCTTGATTAATTTTATACCAGAGCGATTTCAATGTGCCAGCTTTACTCTCTCGGTGGGAGTGCTTTCACTCTATCGCAGACGGAGTACCGTACTCCATGAGAGGGCGTTGGAGCACTCTCTTTCTAAAGAGAGTAGTTTCACCCCGGAATAAAGAGTGCCCTGCGGGACAAGCCAAAACTCTCGCAAAGGGCGTAAAAGCACTCCTTTTGTTCTAAGAGTGCAGAGAACGCCTCCCCACTACACAAAAATTATGATGATATATGGCGTAGTGGGTACCATGCATGTGCACTTGTAGTAGTTGCGGCAACAGTATTTAAAAAAGGCTCTAGAAATGCCGCGCTTCCAGCTTTCGCTGTGACTGTACTGAGCGTTCCGCGCAGGCCTGGCGGTTTATTGAGCATGATTTGCTTAAAGCGGGTAAATTTTCTGACTATAACTCCTCCTGTACGTACATAAACATAGCCTGTTAGACATGACACATGCACTATCATGACGTTATTCCCTGCGTAATTAGCAGATACCAACACCGCGATCGTGTACAAATTATAGACGGTCAGCCCTCACTTATTAAATAACCGCACTAATAAATCACGTATCTTCACAAATCAGCATTGATATCCCATTCCATGCTTTCAAAGCACAAATAAGACTTCTTGTGTTGAATGGGTGTAGAGCCGTTACAACATAAGCTCACTTAGGTCACTACACAATCATTTTGGCATTGTTCTTTTTTTAATATACGCTAAAAGTTGTCTACATGTTCTGAATGGGCACTTTGCTGCGAATGGGTGTATGAAATGTGCATTTCGCTGTAAAGTATAATTCACTGTACGTATGCATTTTGTTGAATGTTCTTTTTATTTGTCTTGCTTTGTATAATACTTCTGCTATTTCAATTACCAAGTTGCGTAAGTCATATCGCTCTTTTCTTTCTCGTGACTGTTTCTGCGCTGTCGCCTGTATGGGCCCCCCCAGGTCCCTTGAAGCTGTTTTTGGCAGTTTTTTTTTCCCAACTTTTTGCGTTGGAAATAATGTTCAAAGTCTTTGTCTTCATGCAGTGGTGGGTCAACTGGTGCGGGGACAAACAGTCGGCATCAGAGTGCTTTCATTCGTGCTTGTAAACTGCAGTGATGTCAAATTCCTCAAGTCCGAGACTTCATTGTGCTAGACGACCGGAATGTCGCTTCAGGTTTCCCAACCATCTCAAAGCGCGGTGTTCGCTCATGACATTGAAGGGCCTGCCGTACAAGGTGGAAGCGAAATGTTGATGCGGTTCAAGCGATGGCACGATACTTCTGCTGTGGCCAAATAATTTGCTTTGACCTTTGAGAGTGAGCGCCTGCCATAAGCGATCAACTTTTTTCTTCCGTCCGTCCATTGCACAAGTGTGGCGCCAAGTCCTACGCTGCTGGTGTCGGTGTGTATTTCTGCGTTGACGTCTTCGTTGAAGTGCGCGAGAAGCGGTAGTGACTTCAAAAGTCGTTTCAGTTCTTGAAATTCTTTGTCCTGTGACGTTTCCCACGGGAACACGGCGGCTGTTTTTTTCAGATTAGTAATTGGCTCGGCGGTGGCACTAAAGTTCATGACAAGGCGCCTGAATATGCACACAGATCGGGCAATTGGCGCACTGCCTTCTTGTCGCTGAGTAGCGGGAAGGCAGTGATGGCGGCTGCCTTTAGTAGGTCGGTATAGACTCGTCGTACTAGGGACGCGTCCTAGGAACAAAAGCTCTTCGTATGTGAATGGGCACCTTTCTAGCGTCATTGTGAGTCCACATGACCTGATCGCCTGAAGTAGTGTTTCAAGGCCTCGGAGATTTTCATCAAAGCTTGATACGAGGACGTCGTCATCCAAGTTGACAAGAAAAGTCAGTCACTTCAAGGCAGCCGGACTTCGTTCATCACTCGTTTGAACACCACAGTCGCTGAGCGAATACCTTCAACTCAAACAGCCTGTCTGATTTGATAAAGGCCGTGATCCATCGCTCTCTCTCTCTCGTCGACTTCAATTTGCCAGCAGCCGGTCTTGAGACCCATCAACGAAAGATAGCGTTACAGGGTCTATCCAAGTCGTCATCTATCCGTGGGAGCAGATATACGGCCTTCTTCGTGATTCTGCTCAAATGACGGTATTCAAAAGGAAAAGGCAGCGTTCCGTCCTTCTTCACCAAGACTACAGCGGGGGGGTCACCGGGAGCTGGTGACCCCCCCGCCCCACCACAAAATTTTTTTTTGTGGCTGTGTGACGTGGTCGCACAGCATCGCGTTGACTAACCGCTTAATAGCTCTTCATTCTCAAGTCGAAGCTTGATAGTGACTCTGACGAAGTGTACGAGATCTTCCTTCCGCTACGAAGCAGCGCTTGGCAAGTGACATTCGTGACACCTTTGATGATGATGAGAAACAGTCCCTTTGGAAACTAAGCCGACTCTACGTTTGCGCCTCAACCTTTACCGAGCCTGTAAAGGCTCGGTAAAGGTTGAGGCGCCTGCTGCAGCCTATTCATCGACAGACCGAATCGGTGACGCTTGTGCCTGCAGTTCGTGCGGCTATCACTGACTGTTGTTGGCGTGGCATCTGCCTACTACCACGTGACGTACAGTGACGTTTTTCCGTTGCTTCCTTCCTGGCTCTTGGCGGGTGTTTCTCACATTTTGGCTGCGGCAGCAGCCTGTGAACACACGTATTCAAGCTCATTGCATCGATTTTTTTCAGGTTAGTGTGGATATCTTTCTGTTCTGATAACGGTGAACATGTTTCTTCGCTACTGTCGCTGCCAAGGCTGTGTGAATTGCTGATATTCCCGCATGCGTATGGCCGTTCCTGTGACCCTTGTGACCTTTGTTGACAGTTAGTAGACGCTTGACTCAGCTATGTCTGATCTGGAAACTGAGACTTGCCCATGCTGCAAATGTTCGTGCTCAGATGAAGAAGGTTTGATGAGTGAAGGGTGTAGCTGTCGCTATCACTTCGGAAAATGTTCCATAGCGTCAAGTTCATACAAGTCAAAAAGTGAAGCGTTGCGTAAGTCATGGCGATGTCCGACATGCAAGTCAACACGATCTAAGGTACTCAGGGTTCAAAATCTAACAGTGACGAGGTAGACGTTGCAAGCGTGTGCTTGATTGTTAATGAAAAACTTGATGGACTCTTGAGACTTAAGACACGGTAGAAAGTATTGAGGAATCAGAAAAATTGATGTCGGATTAGAATGATGAAATTCTCAACCGCATCCATCGCCAGGACTAAGAATGGCGGATATCAAAACTAGAGCGCAGAAACTGGAATACCATGCGGCCAACTCTGAATCAAGTTATGTTAAACAGGAAATCAATGAACTGGAGTGGCACAGTAGAAAGCTAAATCTTGAATTCCATGGCATTCCCGGAAAGATGGATCTGCCTGAACTCACGGACAGCGACATCGTGTCGATAGACAGGTTACGCGCTGTTCGTGACAAAGCACCCGGAATTATAGTTCAGTTCACAAAGCACTCAGTGAGGGAAGAGGTTCTGAGCAAGCGACATGTATTGAGATAATTCGAAGAACATTGCTACATCCTTGAGAATCTGACAAAAGCTAACTGAATTCTACTAGAAGAGACGAAAGCCTGGACCAAGGACCATGGCTAAAGATACGCATGGCACAAGAATGGCAAAATATTCATCAAAAGGAGGGATGGAGACAGAGCGGTCATTGTGCGCAATGTTGCCGATTTACAGAGAGTACAATAAGGTACCTTGCATTCTGTGTGTTTCACTGCATTTATTTGAATTTCTAAGACGACAGTTCCTGACTTTACGGAACCGCAAGAATTTCGAAAGTTGTGTAAACATGAGTATTCAAGCTCTATCAAAATGTTTCATTTGAATGTACAGTCCGCAGTACAGAAGGGAACGCAATTGGAGGTACTTTTCAACCATCTTGAAAACACATTTGATATAATCATGTTAACTGAAACGTGGTATGGTGAAAAAATCAATGTTTTTATTATGCCTGGGTATCAGAATTTTCTTTTAAATAGAACTGCTATTAGAGGTGGAGGTGCACATTGTTAGGAATGGGGTTTTCGTGTCGTGGTAAGCCGGGAGGTAGGCGAGCCGATGCAGCCAACGAGCTGACTTTTCGTCCAGAAGCAGAGCAGGAGACCGGCGTTTTGATAACAATAGCAATGTTTATCGCCGGTATAGCAGGTTGTTGCAGTACATGGGCCTGCCAGCACGACCACGTCGGCTCGGGCGACTCTTCTAACAATATACCGGCACGGTCTTAAAAGAGGTATGCGGGTGAGGTGCCGTGTGCATCACCCCGCAGGTGGTTACGGTGACGTGCGCAAATCCATGCAGGTGGCTCAGGTGTCGTGCGCAAAGTCAAACAGGTGGCTGAGGTTTCGTGCGCAAATCCATGCAGGTGGCGGGTCCTTGACCAGTCGCAGGTGTTGGACCGGGGGTGGGGGGATCTCTGGCACAACAGCACCCCTGCCGCAAGACAATGCGTCCAGAGTTGGAGCTGTCAAACGCAGCTCGGATGATTGGATCCTGGTTCACCATTGTGAATTGTGGCCTTTCCGTTCTTTCCACCTGTAGCGACCCTCACGGCTCAGCAACGGTTCACTGGAACGAGAGTCGAACACAAAGCCAAACCACTCTGGCCAAAACAAGCGCCCTTCAAATGCTGATCAAATTGTCAGACCAGCAGAAAACAAAACACTGCTTCGAGATTGAGCCAAGCTAATAAAATAGCAACACGAGCAACGTATCTCAGGAAGAATACCGTAGTTCGGACGAACCTTTACCTAAGTGTCAGTGCGTGACACTGCTAAAATCCAATCAGAATTGCTTCGCGAGCGATTCTCAAATGATACAGGAGCACATTGGGGATGACAGAAGTTGCTGAAATGACCATTTTGCCCCACAAAACCGCAAACAGAGCACTAAGCGCTTCTATGTCACGTGCCTTTGCGCCAATCGCAAGTGTTCGGTACCTCCGCCAAAATTAGCCTTTCGCTAAACGCTTTTGCTGAATGCACGCAGCGAAGGAGGATCATACGAAAACAAAACGGCTCTACCAAAGTAAGAAATAACACTGAAATTAAAAAAAACTCACGCATATAACACAAAACAAACAGAAAAAATAAAACCTGCACTGACGCGCATACTAACACGTACACTGCAAAAATATCAGAAGGTTTAAACAGAGGCGTTTACTGAGCCTTCTTCTCTGTCAGTTCAACGCGCATCTCCCTACTCGAGCGCTAACAGTTGTTTAAAAATATGAAGAAAACAAAGTAAACAAACAAATAAACATATCAATGTCTGCTTCTTCGATGACGAGGAAAGTACAGCTGATAACAAAAAATCGATGTATTCCTTGCTCATCGGCATAGGACCAAACTTAGAAAGAAAGTCAGTCCAAAAACTGAATACAAGATGAATTCTTGATATTCGCACTGTCCGTAGACGGTCGAGCCGCACAGCGGATAGAGAAAACAATTCCTCGAGGAGGATCAACAGACGACGCAGCACTTTCACGGGGCTAGTACGGTCCCTGCCAACACCTGCGATGCAGGCAGAGGGCTTTTGTTAGCCTTTTCCGCGCTTGAGTGGCCAACATACGGGCGCCGTGCTCCGTGCGCAAACCAGGTTCTCAACAAAAATATTGCCACCTTCTTTCTAGTGAAACATGCCAATGTAAAATGGATGGTGATCGGATGTGTGGTAATCTGTAAGCAAGCCTGCACCGCTTCACTACGGTTGATTGCATGCCATCCTAAGAAGCGGAGGTGGGAGAAAAAGAAAGCAGGAACTGCACACGTGCAAATAGGAAACTCACGCGCACGCGCGCTACGTTTCGACGTTTTAGTGCAATTTTCCTGTTCTGAGCACCATTCAGCAATCAGCTGCACGATGTTAAGAAGCCATTTTGGTCGAATCTAATGTGTTGTAGTATTGTTAAGATAAGCCTATATATGTTAGTATCTCCTGAGCGCTTCCTAATTTCCGCCACCCGCCCCACCCTTCAGCCAATAAACATGTATCTTTCCTAATAAGACTGCAAAAACTTCCTTAAAAAACTTCCGACACCAGTGAATGATCTGTTCACCGAGCTTAATGCTCATGATAAGTCAAATAAATCCTAGCATTGTATTCATGTGGTCGAATTCATTCAAGTTTCAAAACATCTCCAATTGCCGAGAGATAACATAACTCCTTCACCACATTACAGCTTGAAGCAATTTGTTTTCGCGAGTGACAAAGAGTCGTGTATGGCATAGATGGTGCGTTTCAACGCCTTCCTTATTTGAAAACTGCCCGTCACACTTTTCAAGACACCAAGTGCGCGAGCTGCGTCACACTACATGAAATAATGCAGCCGCTGTTTAATTGGTAGAGAGCGGCATGACAGCCGCAGATGGTGTGTATCGTCGCAACATTTATTCACGGAAAATCGACACGACATCAGTGGACACAAGCGGGTCAGTGCAGCCGAGAATGAAGAGGCACTCGATGCTCGCAAATTGTGCTGAGGCTGCTTCGTCTTCGCCACCATATGGATGGTTATTTTACAAAATGGTACTCATTTCCCCCCTGATTTTGCGCGCAATTGTAATCTATGTCAATGTGGAACGCGATGCCGCGTAATGAAAGCGGCCTGGCATCGTTACATTTGTCAAAACAAGTTCTACAACACGCTTGCATGCCCTCCTACTCGCTCGCTGTGCTCTCGCTATCCTCCTCCGGACCGCCATGTTGTTTTACTTCGCGCGCCGCCTATAGGCCGCGGACAGTGCAAATTCATCATTACAGAGCGCTTATCTCCAATGCTGCACTCTTTCAGACGAGCTCTGGGGAGTAGCGAATTCCAGTTTTCGAGAGGTCCGGTCACGACAAAGGCACAAAGAACAAACTTGTTCGACGCACACAGTAGCGGTGACCATTGTCCCGCGGCTCCCAAACTTTCACAAACAGGCATATGCACCGCATCGTTTGAATACTGTACCCCTTCCACTTGTAGCGCTATCATCATCAACCTTCATCATCATCATCATTTTCACTAGCCACCACGCCGCGCCTCTCGTGCAGCTCATGCTGAGCTCGAGCCGCGAGATTGTTAGAACGCACTCACGGGACCTGGCGGTTCGGACGCCAGCAGCTGCCGCCGCTCTGCTTGGCCTTGGCAAATAAAGTGGCGATAGATCGGCTCGGCCACGTAGGCCGCCTTCGCGACGACGTCTCTCGTCTCCTGTCCATCGCTACAGTGGTGACCCGGACAACACGCCTTTCGACGAGCGGCAGCTGCCATGTTTCGACGTCCCTACCCGCAAGTGCCGTCGTTCAACCCGGTCTACCCCAGAGTATGGTTTAAACAGGTGGATGTCATTCTCGCGGTGGATGGCGTCACCGCACAACCGGAGATGCACGCCGTCCTGCTACACGCCCTCCCGGTTGAGCTCTGCCATCTCGCGGCCGCGTCGACATCCAGCCATACGATGATCTCTGCACTGCGGTGCTGGCCTCCTACGGGGAAATCTACCGCCCGCTTCCGATGAGCCGCGAGTTCCGGGTTTCCTCTCCGTCGACTCGAGCTCTAAAAACCAGCCCGCAGCTCTCCCTTTACCACGACTTTTCTTCCCCTGCTACGACTCCTTCTACCTCGGGTCCGGACACAGGAGCACCCATTCCTGCTCCCGACAACGACGACCAGGTAGAAGACGCCCCTGCTTTGACCGACCTTCCCGAGGACCTCCCCGAGGGTCCCCGAGGGTACGAGGGTCCGTCACGCATGCCTGCCACTCGCCCGTTTTCGCCAACCTAGACGGCTCGTGACACCTTGAAGCCGTCAGACTGCAGTACGGCTACCTTGCCGCACACCCTGGAGTCTGCCACGGACGCGGACAATCTCCCACCCGCTGTTCGCACACCAATTGCGGAGGCGTCGCCGTCGACGATTACCAACGAACGCGAGCTTCCGTCGACCTCATCGCTCTGCGTCAGTTGCCAGCAGCGACCAGCCTCGCCCTCGCAGTGTCCCGTAGCCGAAGTTCCAGCCCCCCAACCAACTACGGCCCAACTTCAACGACGCGGCAACTATGACTGACGTGCCTGAGGACGACGTGCCTGGCACTGCTATGGCAGAGCAGACCACTCATGCCCCACCTACCACAGAGGCAGCCATTGACCATGCTGATCTGTGCACCAGCCCTCGTGCACCGTCTACCGAAAGTCGTTCCACGAGCACAGGTGCGCCGACCAACCCTCCTCTAGAGTACACGCCTGCAGTGTTCCATGGCATCCATCCTCCGGAGCTTTTGACGCAGGACGTCAGCCACCAAACGTGTGTCCACAATGCAAACGCGCTCGTCACAACGGCAACGACGCCCAATTGGACCCCATCTCTATCGCACGTGGCTTTACGTCGACAAAACCACCGCACTCGGCGTCAATCAAGACGGCATTTTTTCATCCGCTCTCTTACGCAGCCACGCGGTGCAGGCATGGTCTTTGAGACGACTCCAGCGTCTACCTCTACCCGACGCACTGGCCACCCACATGCCTTGCACCTCAATACGCGCTGTGCACGTGGTGCGGTTGTTCCAGACCGATGTCGCCGCATCCGTGGACTTGTGTACCCGTGTCAGCACACCGAACGCCCTACAACGCCGAGGTTGGTATTGCGCCGACACCGCAGTCCACACCAGCACTCCCGACCGACGGCCAACGTTACCGCCCAATGTCGTCGACACCAACTGCTCCTTCTAACAGTTTGTTGCTGTCCTGCTTCTCGTCCGCTGCGCAACTCCCACAGCCGCCCACCAGAGACCCATTGGCTCCCGATGGCCCCTTCACGTTGACGACCTGGACTGCCCACGGACACTTTGTTTCGCGTTATGGACATTGTATATACGCCGCCATAGTTTTTCATTACGGGTTCATTTCTGCGGAGGGGGGGGGGGGCAGTATCTGTAGCGCGATCATCATCAACCTTCATCATCATCATTTTGACTAGCCACCGCGCCGCGCCTCTCGTTCAGCTCATGCTGAGCTCGAGCCGCGAGACAGTTAGAACGCGCTCACGGGACCTGGCGGTTAGGACGCCAGCAGTTGCCGCCGCTCTGCTTGGCCTTGGCAAATAAAGTGGCGATAGATCGGCTCGGCCACGTAGGCTGCCTTCACGACGAGGTCTCTCGTCTCCTGTCCATCGCTACACACTCAAGCAGTGACCCTTTAGCCACGGTGGGGGATAGCCTTTGTCACTACTTAGGTGTACGCGATGTTTCCCCACGTGCTTGCCTCTACGCGGCAGTGAAAAAGATGAGACCAGGCGAAGACTTCAGCATCCGAATTTCTCTGAAAATCGTTTATTCGCGGCGCGCTTCACGCCTGATCTAGATCTCAGCGACAGTCTGAGCTTCAGACATTTCGTAGAGGGCCTTTTCGTGCTTTCGGACATTCCATTGGGCTTGGCGTCTCGATAGATGACGTCACGGCGCTTAACAGCTGCTTTAGCGCGCTTGAAGTCTGTTTCAAGTTCGCGCTACGCTTTCGCCGATGCCTCTGGAACTGCTCGCAATGGTCAGAGCACTGACATTCGTATGCTGCCTTCATTTTGCGCAGCTCCAGATTGGTTAGCTAGCTTCTCCTCGGGGCCGTTGCTAGTTGACTCTGCCTGTGACAGAACGGGAGTCCCGATGCCTTTAGGGCTGTACCAACTCGCCCAGTACTCTACGTTACTTAAGTTCTAACAAACTCGCCTAGAGAGGTGTCGATTTGTAGGGGTCTATCGCTGTCGTGGATAACGCGTTTTGTCAGGCCTTCGAAGTCGGCCACCTGCTCTCTTTGACGAGCTTCATTCTCTCGCGGTATGCGAAGCGACTCGTCATCTTGCGCCTTCAGAAGCGCCGTAACCTTTCGCTCTTCGCCTACACGCCTCATCTTCTCCCTCTCTCTGACGCAATTCGGCGTCTTGCGCTTTGCTGCGTGCCTCAACCTCTTGCGCCGCTCCTTTTAATCTAGCGCTTTCCGATGCACCTCCGCCTCTAGCGCCTCTTGACGCGCCTCAGTCTCCTGCACTGTTCGCCTTGCTTCATCCTCACGCTCTCTTTGACGCACTTCGGCGTCCTGCGCTTTTTGACAGGCCTCAACGTCAGGTGCTGCGCGACTCGCCTCGGCGCCCTGTTCTCTCTGACGCACTACGGTCTCCTGCGCCTTGCGGAGCGCCTCAGCGTCCTCTAGTGCCTTTCGGCGAGCCTCATCCTGCAGCGCTACGGGATGGGACTCAATTTCAAGCGCCTCAGGACGTGCTTCACCGCTGTCCTTAGCGCCGCGACTTTCACAGTCGACGGGAGCTGTAGTACCAAAGTGGCCCAACTCCTCACAAATTTGGAGGTGGTACTTCTCCATCGCGATCTCGTCCGTCGTGATGCTTTCGTACAACATGTACTCTCACTTTAAAACTAATATCGCGGTTTAAAGTAGGTAAAATTCAATGAAACAAAAAAGTCAAAACACTTTCCTAACATCTGCCTGTGCTAGAGAGGTCTGGCGAAATGAGCAGTAAACGTTGGGCACTCACCCAACCAAAGTAGCCTGCGATGGTCCAACTCGTGGCTGCCGTCAAGCGGTGTCGTGGGAGTCCTCTGGCCTTCAGGAATTCGGTCCAACTTGTCAATGTTGAGATCTGGGGTAGCGCATCCAAGCGTAGCCAAACGTTGAGATCAGGGCGGTCGTCCTCGACCTTGCAGGGATCCGATCAGGCTTGCCAACCGTAGGGTAGCGTAACCCAGCGCTGCCAACCACTGTTGGGATTTATCGGTGTCGCAGTATCCCTACCGCTACGCCAACGCGGCCGTCGTAGCTGAAGATCGGACTTTTCTTCCAAAAGCAGAGCAGGAGGCCGGCGTTTTGATAACAATAACAATGTTTATCGCAGGTATAGCAGGTTGTCGCAGTACATGGGCCTGCCAGCACGACCACGTCGGCTGGGGCGAGTCTTCTGACAATGGACCGGCACGATCTTAAATGAGGTATGCGGGTGAGGTGCCGTGTGCATCACCCAGCAGGTGGGTACGGTGACGTGCGCAAATCCATTCAGGTGGCGCAGGTGTCGTGCGCAAAGCCATGAAGGTGGCTGAGCTGTCATGCGCCAATTCATGCAGGTGGCGGTTCCTTGACCAGTCGCAGGTGTTGGACCGGGGGGGGGGGGGGGATCTCTGGCACAACAACATATGATGGTGAAAAGTCATATCGGTTGTGATCTGTTACCCGGCTTCCCTCGCATGAACACTGACCATGAATGTTTATGTCTAATTTTCAATCGAACCTTAGTGGTTGTTGTTTATGGACCCCCAAGCGGCAATCTTCACCTTTTTTTTTGCATTTCCTGGAATCTCTCCTCGCGTATGTAGGTGACCCTAAATATGACGTGATACTAGGAGGACATTTTAATGTAAGTATGTGAGCTGACAACGCTAACAAAATAACACTAGAACAAACAATTTGTTCATTTGGTTGCAATAATGTTATCACTGTGCCTACAAGAGTTACCGTTACCTCTTCTTTGCGTGATCTATACATAACAAGCGTCCTTCCTTCTCGACTAAAGGCGGGTGCATGAGTGCAGATATAAGCGAGCACAAGGATATATACTTATGTGTGCAGAAGAATACGCTTAGAACCAACGCACAACAAATGCCCTTTCAAAAAATAACACCTCGTACATTGGAGTCTTTCCGAGAGAAAGTAGAAAGTTTTGATTTGAGTGGATTATTTAAAGAAAGCGATCCTGACTGTGCGTATGATAACTTTGTGAATCATTTTCTATCGCTATATAATGTTTCATTCCCTCATTTTTTTTCTACGAACTTTTAAAAAAAAAAGTCCGTTAGTCATGGATTACGCCAGAATTACTAAGCTAGATTCAGGTTAAACATAGAATGTTAAAAAATTCCTTAAAACACGCGATGTTGATTTACTCAGTGTATAGAAAACATATCGTAACAGTCTAACGAGAGAAATTAGAAGGGCTAAGGGTAGTTATTTCAGCGACCTCTTTTCTATGTCTGCATCAAGATCAGACATAATATCAAAAATCTAAATACATTACTAAATCGATCGCGGCATTCATGAATTTTGGCAAAAATAAGACAGAATGGCGATGAATTTTGTGGGAAGCGATTAGCAGATTTATTCAATGACTATTTCGTCAATCTCGATACGGAGTAACTAATGACTATGCCCTGCGTTACTAAGAACGTACACTCTAAGCCGAAATCCGGCAAATTTGGACTAACTGCAGTCGTTAAACCAACGGATTAACGGTTCGTCCAACAGGGAGTAAATGCGTGACAGTGCGTGTCGTACGCAAACGCCCGGCAATGAAGGGACCAACGGGGAGAGTAACTGCGCGCCGATCGCCTGCTGCCGCGCTGCACTGCTCGGCCCTGTCGGCCAGCACGAAGACGAGTTATATCGGTTGTACGCCAGAGTGAAAGCGAAGCACTATTCAACGAATCGAAGCTTTTATAAGAGGCAAGTTCAACTCGCGCCGGCGCACACAGCGAGCGGATGAGTTCCGGCACGTTTCTTCCATATCGAGCTGCCGGCACTGCCGGGCCCAAACAAGTGCAAGCCTCCGAGCCCGGACACCGCGGATAATACGTTTCAATGTGCCGAATTAGGAAGAACTACGAAGAACACCGACAGCGCTAAGAAAAGTAAGCTGTTCGTCAGCGGTCGTGTTCCCGCCGAGTCACTTGCCACAACTTTGAAGCGATATACGAAGTAGGCTTCGCACGTCATCGGCACCGAGCCGGCTGGCCGGGCCGGCGGCCGGTGTGAGTGCGTTGCGGCACAGGTGGAAGAAACATCGCACACAATTTGTTTCGCGGAAAATAATGTCTTCTGGATTAAAGTACAGTTCAAACTCTGTCTTTCTCTCCATGCGACAATCATCGTCAAACGTTTAACATGAAGGCGAGTGCCGATACAAATCATCGTGCGGCCGGCGGTGTGCACAGTAAACAACCGTGCTTGCGAGCGGTCTCGTCGTTGTAATTATACATGTATATATATATATATACATCACTGCGTAATACGCCGTGGACAGTGAACACCCACCTATTTTTCCTTTGTGTCTAAAATAACGACGACGAAAATTGCTCAGGAAACTCATGTTGTGATAGCCGGGGGTCGTAAGTACAGCCGTGCTCCTCGTAAGCCTAGTGACGTTATCGGCAAGTAGACGACAGCGGCATCGACGGGCGCCTCACTGCTTCGCCGGCATTCCTGCATAAGCGCCGCTGCTATGTTTGTGTGTGTGGAGTTGTGCACCAGCACTGCTAACGCTGGTTCTGCCGACACGATCGAGTGCCAGCTGATAATTCGAATTCACTGACTGAAGCGGCGTTCGAGATTACGCGGATTCAGATTAAAAGATCGCTGTGCTTCGGTGCTACGAATAAGCCCACGTAAGTTTAGACCTACTGCGCTGTCAATGTTTATTGTTTTATTACGCCGAACAGAAGTCTCCCACCGGCACTACATGGGAGGTCAAAACACTGTGCCTATATATATCCGATGGCTAGTTTTCGGCTGTGTAGCGCGGGCGGGCGGGGTTTGCGGTGTTTCACTTTGAGATGTCATTGTGTGTGTGTGTATATATATATATATATATATATGTTTGTGCGCTTGTCCCAATAACTACGGTCTCCAATGCTGATTAAGTTGGAATTACCATGAACTATACCGACTAGTGCAAGGGCGCCATTTTTTTTTTTCGATTCGTCCAGACGGTTCAACTGTTAGTCCCCCTGGAGCATTCTACGAGGACCAACATTTAAACCAAGTGGAGTAAATGCTAGGGGGTAACAGTTGAACCGCTGTAGTTACTCCCGCAGTTGGTCCAAAAATGGTTCAAAATCTGTGGCAGCCCCGTTAGTCCCCTGAAGGACCAATGTCATACCCCCCTTTTGGTCCTTTTCGGCTTAGAGTGTAGTAATGAACAGACCTTTTTTCTTAACCCTGTTACAACGACGGAGTTGATTTCTACTTTTGTAGGGCTCAACAATAGTGCTAGTAGCGACGCAGATGGTATCGAAATAAAACCCGTCAAACACGTGATAGCCCTTCTAGCACCTAGTCTAACACACGTTTTCAATCTCTATTTAGCAGAACGTGTTTTTCCGAAAGGAAATGCAGGTAACAAAAGTAATCGTTCTGCATAAAAAAGGAGACAAAAATAACATAACTAACTGAAGGCCAGTTTCCCTTTTACCTATATTTGCAAAAGCCCTCGAAAAAGTTATTTTATCAAGATTGTCCAGCTTTTGCGATAAGCAGGAGATAATACATACGGCACAATTTGGCTTCAGGAAAAAGCGCTCAACAGAACTCGCTCTATTAGAACAAAAAGAGTTCATCTTGAATGCGTTTGAGAATCGACACTTGGCCTTGGGTATCTACGTAGATTTTACGAAAGCCTTTGATTATCGTAATCATAGTCTGTTATTTCAAAACCTCGCAAATCATGAATATCGCGGTAGTCTTGACCCTTCTCCGCTCTTGCAGGTACCAATTCGTTAATATAAATGGCCACACTTCTGACATGAAACTAATTTTGTCGGGCGTTCCACAAGGAAGTATCCTTGGTCCGTTTCTCTTTAAGTTGTATATAAATCACACTGTCAATACTGATAAAACCACCCAGTTCGTAATTTACGCAGATGAAACGACTTGGCTTTTCTCTGGTACAGTATTATCTGACATAATCGATAGGACAAACGAAACATTAAGGCATTTAAGATACTTGGCGTAATATTTTCGGAAACCGTGTCTTGGGACGACCATATTAGTTACGTAGCACAAAAATTATCTAGCATTGGAGTGATAACTTATTTTGAGAGACACACTCTCCCCACATATGTTAAACATCTTATTTATAACTCGCTGTTTTACTCACACGTAACCTACTGTCATCTTGTATGGGGACCAACTACTTTCACGAATTCACGAATACTACACTCTATTCAGAAAAAAAAATTAAGGCACATATATAACGTGGCTTTCGATCATCCCGCAGCGTTGCCTTTCCGTAAGCATCATATTTTACAAATTCCGTGTCTGTATTCTTACGCCTCTCCATAGCATACAAATCGGAAATAAAAAATAACGGCCATTTCCTAGCTCAGTTACCTTGCTTAGACAGGTGGATACAGGCATATTCAGTTCGCCAGCCAGAGACTTGGAAAGTACCACTATGTCGCACCAATTACGGGGCACACATGTTAAAACATAAGCTTCCGGAGCTGTTGAACCTGTGTAGCCGCGGACACATTGCACCAGAAAGATCATCAACAAAACAACTGCTTACTTTCTTCTCAAGTGTTTGACGACTGTTTTTTGTTGCATCAGCTTAGCAATTAGCCTCCGCTCATGCTTTGATGTGTGTTTTGACACATTATGTAATGTCCTTTAGACATATGTTCCTTCATAAATGTAAACAATGTGGCCGTGTTCCTTTTTTTTCAGCTGTTGAATTTTCGCACTACAATGTCTAGTTGTGAGTGTTCATTTTATTGTGTTGAGATATGATATTACTTTACTTCCAATTACTATTACTTCCAATGAAAATGCATTTTATTATTACTAATATTTCTGTTTATCATTTTACTTTTGTTTTCTTGCTGCTTATTTGCCCTGTTTATTTACGCTGTTAATTATCGTGTCCTTAGAATACGAGAATGGGAATGTAGCGCTGACGGCCACGATTTCTTCGATGTATATTATTGTGTCGCTGTAGTTCTTTTCTTGTTTTTTAATTATGTACAGCACAGTTTGTTGCAAGCGCTCCCAAGTGTACATTCGGGGGGGCCGGAGCTAGTCAAGCTGCTTGTCAACCTTTTCTCGCAGCCTCCCTCATCTTTTTGATGAAAAATAAAGGATCTATTATTATTACTATTGCTGCAGAGGCCTTCGGAGCCGTTGCTTTGCAAGTGGGAAGGCAAGTCGAAGGATCGATCAGGTATTGGGGTCGTCTTCGTAGCGTCCTTAGAATACGAGAATGGGAACGTAGCACTGACGGCCACGATTTCTTCGACGTATGCTATCGCCGTGCCTTTGCTTAGGGTTCTGTATTCTTGACTGAAATTTGTTAGAATCATGCTTCCTTTCCCTTCATACAATTGGGCAATGCCTCTTGCCACGCATATGACACAGTCTAGCATCAAACGATGATCACGTTTTGAGATTTGTGGGTGCCAACGGGAATTATGACGCTGCAGTGAGGCCGACTGGTGACGTGTTCCTCAAGCATATTCAAGGCATTATGACGTTGGTTCGTATCCGGCGGTGACACTTTGTCCGATGATAGGATTTCCACTTGTTTCTGAAGTCGATGATGGCGGCGTATTCGTTTTAGAAATCGATGGTAACTATGGCATCCCTGGAGCAATGTTGTAGAATTATTAAGCTCGCGGCATACCTCCGGTTACAAATAGCGACTCGTGCTGTGCAGACACCAAACGGCGTTATTAAATGGGCTCAAACTGTCCGGATTTTGTGGCCTTCCTAATTAGTCTTAACTTCAACTTCGTTGCCTCATTACCGAGTAGTCAGCTGTGGTGCCAACCACAGTTACGACGTTGTGGGCGTCGATAAGCAGGTTGATGTCTGTACTTGGTCGTCTTGCTTTACGGTTAGGGCCGCTGCGTCGGATCACATGTGCGTCGTCTTATTCCGCTGCTCCTACATGGCGTCGTAAGGTGCTGTTTCCGGCGGCCAAGTTTCGTCTTTAGGGCCCCGTTTGGCTGGCAGCGAGTTCTTCGGAGCGCCGTCGTCGGTGGAAGATCTTCGGTATTCCGGCGAGCAGCAGCAACTGTGCCTTCATCGGTTTCAGCCTTTAGTTCTCTGGATACAATCTAAGACCACAGGTTGGGCATGGTCGGCGTCCTGGCGACGGCGAATGCGACGAGCATCGAGGTCTCCAGCCACTCGGTGATGTCACGTGGCCGCTTACCTCGCTGTGGACGCGGTCCGTTGACAGTGAAACCGCGACGTCCAATCTCGCGGTACTTGCAGCGGCGGTAGGTATGGCCGGCTTCACTGCAGTGGTAGCACAGCGGAGAGTGGTAAGAGGCGCGTCAGGCGTCGGTCTTCCTCGGAGCGTTGCTCTGGTCTACTGGTGGGTGGTGTGGCAGCGGTGTCTCTCGACGAAACTGCGACGGTCCAGCGTGCGTAACGGCGGACTGCAGCACTATAGCTGCTAGCTTGTGGTTTCACAGGCGCTGGCTGAGGGATACCTGACGACTGCCGTATTAAATGCGAAGCATTTCTTGGCGGACTGCAGGCGCTTTGAGCATTTCTATCTATCTATCTATCTATCTATCTATCTATCTATCTATCTATCTATCTATCTATCTATCTATCTATCTATCTATCTATCTATCTATCTATCTATCTATCTATCTATCTATCTATCTATCTATCTATCTATCTATCTATCTATCTATCTATCTATCTATCTGTCTAGCTGCCTACGTCTGGGTGCTCTTGGGATCGCCTCCTTGGGTAGACCAAAATTAGTGTGGGAGGAGGGTTTGACGAATATGTGTGGACGGGCCGTGGTATGCGGGCATGCGCCGTAGGTGATTGACAGTTTATATCTACCCAGGAAAGGCAAGAACAGACATTGGTTATTTAAATGTGAGAGCATTAAGAAAAACTGACATCGGCAGCGTTGACCCAGCGAATGCAAAGAATATATGTTATGGTCCCAACAGGATTCGAACCCAAGCATTCTGCGTGGCAATCAAGTATTCTTCGAGTCACCTTCCTGTGTCTTCGAGTGACGAACCGCGGAATATTGGCGATTCGCTGCGTTCAGGGTTGTCGTTGGTGGCTACTTTGCGCCAAATTGGCTACTTTTCGACCCCGTTTGGCGACGAAAATTTCCAGTTGGCGCCATGGCTATTTTCTGGCTACTTTTAAATTTTGATTTGGCGCATGAAGTAGCCATTTTTCTCATTTTTTTGCAGACAAAATACATTGTTTTTAAGCTTTTCTGTCGTTTCAGCCTATGCGTCCTCCATCCACCACAAGGCTGGTTCGCATCGAGGCACCCTTACGCAACGCCTGGCGCTCCTGCAAATACGGAGAAGCGAAGTTGCGCGCATGTTGGCAAATGCGTGGCCAGAACACTGCTCTAGTTGTCTGCCATACATGCTGATGCTAGGCGCAAGTTTTTACGAGTAATTTTGGGGCACAGCACGTGTTCTCTTGTAAACTTGAGAATACAATGATCCGGAATAAAATGGAGCTCATCTTCAATGAGATTTGATTTTATGAACTTCTATTACGTAAAGTGTAGCAGTCAAATTCGGTCTGCAGCAAGAAACGTTGTTTCAACGTTCCTACTGACTTGCTGGCTGGAATATTAACTTGCGTCCGGCAAGAACCCTCATATTTTGTACATAAACTGTATGCAGGCGTAATGAATTTATCATAATTTGTTAAATTTATATGTAACTTATCTGTGGATTTCTATGGTTTTACTTATTTAAAATGGTTTTACTTATTGATCAATACTAAAGACTGTTCATAATACGGCTTCTGTTCTATTTGGCTACAAATATGGCGATAATATTAAATGACGTGGCTACTTTGGCTACTTTTGGCTTGAATTCTGGCGCATTTTCAAGTCCACCCAACGGCAACCCTGGCTGCGTTGCTGGAGCAGGATCGATGTTCGCGGCAGAGATGCTGTAGCACTGTAAGAATATCAAAAGATTCAAAAGCGGGTCATGACACCTTGATTCTGTTCGGTTATCCATTGGAGCAATTTTGGCTCGTAGGAACTAGAAAATGACGGTGTGCTTCTTTGCAACAGTCAATGGACACCCGCGCAGCGCGTCTTGGTTTGCTGCTGTGTTGCAGACGCCGAACGTATACTTCATATATCCCTGGCGATCGGCGCCGACCGTATAGGCTGTGTGCAGTGGCGCCGCGGCGCGCCCTTGACGCGATGGTGGATCTCGCCTCCCGGCTGAGTTTCCCCTGTCTCTTGGAGTACGGTGCTGGTCTTGTAGTTTTCTGTGCGACAACAGATGCGCGCCTTCGTTTGCGGTCACGCCATATTGTACGCAGAGGCTCCGCGCTAGACGGGGGCCATAGTCATAGAGATGCAGACGCAGACAATGTGCACCTGTTAGCGGTGAGTTTACTGCTTTCGTAGGCACTACTTATTAAACTTGAGTTGGGCGTCTGCAGCAGCTCTTCGGAGGTAGGCTGCCAGCCATTTCCAGTGGAGACCTGCGTCCGCGGGGCTGTTACGGACGCCGTCTATTAACAAGTTGGGAGCGCTATGCTAAGACCGTATATTAACCAGTTGAGACCACTACGCGCGTTTTTGTACAACCTCCCGTAATATGAGCGATGTAATCTGTTATCAAGGCGACTGCTCTGCTGAAGGCACAAGATGTCGTTTTGAGGTGCCGTTTTTCGCGTAAGTCCTTGTCACTGATTTCGTTTATGGGGAGGCAATCGCCGGCGCAGGGGCTCCGGAACCGGGGGGGCAGTGGGGGGCCGTCGCCCCCACAAGTTCAAAATCAGTGGGGGCATGCCCCCACGCTGAAGGATGTTCACTCTATTCTGCAGTCCCTATCCAAGCCCACAAAAAGCAATCAGATAAAAAAGAAGCCGGCAGATCCCACTCACTGTGGGAATCGATGTAATGCGAATCAGCCAGGAAGGAGCAAATCATGTACTACATAATTTGCATGTCGTGTTTTACATGTTACGACCTGTCAATTGTGTTCGTCATACAGTCACGTCGCGATATACCAATTTTGGTGTATGTCAAGTTAGCGAACTGGACGCAAGCGCACCATGAGCGTGGCATTTAAATGGCATTGTAGATGACATGCATGCCAAGATTTTCGTGTTACCACCTGCCACTTATGTTCGCCATACAGGCATATCACTCAATACCAAATTTGGTGCATATCATTCTAACTAAACGGCCGCGAGCGTGCCATGAGCGTGGCATGCAAGTGATGTCGCACATGACAAGTCATGATTTCCATATTACCACTTGTCATTTGCGTTCGTCACACAGTCATGTCACTCAATACCAAATTTGGTGTATATCAAGCTAACGAAACGGCCGCGAGCGTGCCATGAGCGTGAAATGCAAGTCATGTCGCTCATGAAGTCATGATTTCCATATTACCACTTGTCATTTATGTTCGTCATACAGTCATGTCATTCAATAGCAAATTTGGTGTATCTCAAGCTAACGAAACGGCCGCGAGCGTGCCATGAGCGTGAAATGCAAGTCATGTCGCTCATGAAGTCATGATTTCCATATTACCACTTGTCATTTATGTTCGTCATACAGTCATGTCATTCAATAGCAAATTTGGTGTATCTCAAGCTAACGAAACGGCCGCGAGCGCGCCATGAGCGTGGCATGCAAGTCATGTCGCACATGACAAGTCATGATTTCCATATTACCACTTGTCATTTATGTTCGTCATACAGTCATGTGACTCAATACCAAATTCGGCGCATATCAAGCTAACGAAACGGCCGCAAGCGCGCCATGAGCGTGGAATGCAAGTCATGTAAAGTCATGATTTCCATATTACGACTTGTCATTTATGTTCGTCATAGAGTCATGTCGCTCAATACGAAATTTGGTGTATATCAAGCTAACGAAACGGCTGCGAGCGCGTCATGAGCGTGGAATGCAAGCCATGTCGCACATGACAAGTCATGATTTCCATATTACCACTTGTCATTTGCGCTCGTCACACAGTCATGTCACTCAATACCAAATTTGGTGTATATCAAGCTAACGAAACGGCCGCGAAGCACGCCATGAGCGGGGCATGCAAGTCATGTCGCACATGACAAGTCATGATTTCCATATTACCACTTGTCATTTATGTTCGTCATACAGTCATGGCACTCAATACCAAATTTGGTGTATATCAAGCTAACGAAACGGCCGCGAGCGCGCTGTGGTAGTGAAATGCAAGTCATGTCGCTCATGAAGTCATGATTTTCATATTACCACTTGTCATTTATGTTCGCCATACAGTCATGTCACTCAATCCCAAATTTGGTGTATATCAAGCAAACGAAACGGCCGCGAGCGCGCCATGAGCGTGGAATGTAAATCGTAGTTTTCATGACAAGTTAGTCATGATTTTCCTGATATGACCAGCCATTTGTGTTCGTCATACAGTCATGTTATGCGATACCAAATTTGGTATAAATCCCATTAACGATACGGCCAGGAGAGCACACAAAGTCGTAGGCGGCTAGATAGATAGCTAGATAGATAGATAGCTAGATAGATAGATAGATACGCTCACTCTCGCCGAAGTTCGCTAAGAAATGCTTCGCATTTAAAAAAGGTCGGTGTAAGCCTAATCCCATGTAAGCACGATTTTAACCATGAACCTACACACGAGCGTATGGTATGGTATGGAAAAACTTTATTTAGGTCCGTCGGGGGGTGTGAATTAGCACGGATCGGGCCGCTCCCACATCGGGACAGATAGGCCTAGCCTCGCCGCCACGTCGTGGGCCCGTTGGACAGCTCTTAGCTGTGTTTTAAAATCCGGACTGCGTAGTGCAGCATCCCACTTGGACGATGTAACGTCTTCGTCAACCCGTAACGTAGGCATGTCCAGCAATCTGGGACATCGACTAGTGCGGCAAAGCCGACCCCAAGGGGAAGCGCTGGGTGTAACTCTATGGGGAGCGTTCTTCAAAAAATGATTACTGAGCAATGCCTGACTTTTCGCTAATTGCACTTCAGGCACTTAATGCTGACAACCTCCTTATGTGGTGCAACGCGATTAGTTTTAATCGGCCGGCTGGATTTTTTTCCCGAGACACTTTTGTGCATCCATTGAAAATGTATGGGGTGATTTTTGAAAAGCTAATTGTAGCGCAACGATAACGTATTCGCTAATTGCACTCTAGTGGCAAGTACGGTAGGACAACCTGTCTTTGTGTTTGCAATTTGGTGGGATTACGCTGGGTGGATTTTTTTCCTGAAGAGCTTTTCCAAATCGATAGTGCAGGAAAGCAGCATTACAGGGGTAAAAGAATCACCTGTCGGTAAATCGATGAGAAAGTGGACGTTGATCATGGTAAAAACTCAGCAAAAGTCTGCAGATGTGACGTACATTATGTGGATCAAGCATCAGGAATTTCATAACCGCAATAAATATTTATCACTAATCTAACCATTTAATTTAAACTTATGGGGGGAAGCTCTCAGTGTAGAAGCACATATGTAGTACAGTACATATAGTGTTTCAATGTGAACAGTTACGATAAGGTGGTAGATAAGAATTTCATATCATTGGTTTGTACTGTTTATTGTTCTCATTAATTAGGAGTTCGGGTTAATTACAATCAATGACTTATATGCTATCTATGTGTTGAGTGATGTCATACGAAAAGTGTCCGAGATGGCATACAGATTTGAAGGTATGAAATTCCGAAGTTGCTGTGGCATGACATGACTGCATGAAGAATATAAATGACAGGTCATAACATGAAACTCATGACACTTATGTCATGAACGGTATGATCTACATGCCACATTATTAGCGCTCTCGCGGCCGTTTCTTAGTTTAAGGTATACCAAAAATATTGAGGCTTGTCAAGAGTGTATGACGAACATAAATAGCAGCTAGGTATTAACAATTATGACATGTATGCCATTTATGACATGATTTACACGCCACACTCATGGTGCGCGTGCGGCCATTTCATTCACTGGATATATACTGAAATTGGTATTATGCAATGTTACTGCGTGACAAATATAGATGACAAGTATTAACATAAAAATCATAACATGTATGTCATGTATGACATGACTTACGTTCCATGCTCATGGCACGCTCGCAGCCGTTTCGTTTCCTGGATATATACCAAATTTGATATGGCGTGACATGACTGTATGACGAACACAAATAACAGATCCTTACATGCAAATTATGGCACGGATGTCATGTACGCCATGACTTACACGCCACGCTCATGGCGTGCTCACAGCCGTTTCGTTTCCTGGGATATATACCAAATTTGATATGGCGTGACATGACTGTATGACGAACACAAATAACAGATCCTTACATGCAAATTATGGCACGGATGTCATGTGCGGCATGACTTACATGCCACGCTCATGGCGTGCTCGCAGCCGTTTCGTTTCCTGGCTATATACCAAATGTGATATGACGTGACATGACTGTATGACGAACATAAAAAAATTACAGCATATCCAGGGAGTGAATGATGATGAGTGAGGCGAAGCGTGCGTCCGTCCGTCCGTCCGTCCGTCCGTCCGTCTGTCTGTCTGTCTGTCTGTCTGTCTGTCTGTCTGTCTGTCTGTCCCTAAAACTAGCACCATCCCACTAAAACCACTAACGCCATCTAGTGATATTATTTCCAAGATGATGATGATGATGATGAATTGTGGCTATGCCCTTTGTAGCGGGTGGGCAACTCTCAGGTGCCTTAGAGAAGGAAAAAAATAAATAAAAAAACAAAAACCTTTGTCCCACAGCCTAGGTAGATATACACACACACGCTGAGGTGAATTAACCTGTTCGCGACAGCCGTACAATGTCTCCTCGTAGACCAGCTACATTGTCTGAACGGACATATACACACAACGCCATCTGTTGAGCAATTCATGAACTAGAGGTGGCTGGCTACATACATACTACTACGGTGGAGGAGGAGGGAACGACCCACACCCTAAGGAGCTTAGCTCCTAAAAGCAGGTCCTTACATGCAAATTATGGAACGCATGTCATGTACGGCATGGCTTACATGCCCGCTCATGGTGCGTTTGTGGCCGTTTCATGCACTAGTTGTATATTAAGATTGGTATTACGCAATGTTACTGTGTTACAACGATAAACGACCACTATTACCGTGAAAATCGTGACATGTACGCCGTCAACGGCCGTCCAGAGGGCCCGTGAAAGAGCGGAGAGGCATGGCCTCCCGATTCCGACATGGGAGCAGCCAGCGGCGAGCCGAGGGCCCCAGCGGGTCCTTCCCGGCTAGTCCCTCAGGTCATCATTAAAGTTCTTTGTCTGTCTGTCTGTCTGTCTGTCTGTCTGTCTGTCTGTCTGTCTGTCTGTCATAGAACTAGGCGGTCACGTACCAAGAGACAGGGATGTACAGACCCGCGGCTTTAGGAGCTTCGCCCCTAAAAAAAAAAAACACTACGCTTTTTACACGTGTTGGTACTGCAACGTTTTGCCTTTGGCGGTAATTATTCGAAAAGTACGCGAAAAAAAATTACACCATCTCCCGCCAAAAAGGAGCATGAGGCGATGCGAAGCACACCGCGTTTGCATCGGTTCGACTAGCTGTTTCCGTTAATGTTGCGTATTGAGTGTTATAGTTTGTGTTGTGTTTATGCTCTTATGTTGTTGTTAACGTAGACCCGAACGCAGACCCGAACGTGGTAGCGCGTGCCAGCGCGTTCTGACTAGGATACAACGCGTTGGTTCAGCATGCGTCTGCAGAATCTCGTTCCCCGACGTCATCACATGATTGCTGAGAGAGTGTAAGGGGGGAGAGGCCACACCGCCTTACCCAGCCCCTTACCCAGCTAGCGCGTGAGCTCACAGCGTAAGACGCTCACAGAGACTATGTACATTATATACACACAAGAGTTATTCCTTTGCAAAGTACAAGGGCGTCCCCTGATAAGCTCGGGACACGGAGGCTCGGGCACTCGATTCCCTTTAGAGATGACGCAAGGCTACTGAACCTAATTTCGCTAAACCACCGTTATCGCTCAACATAATTCGTTAGTTTCTGCGCTATTTATTATTCAAGACATTGAGCAACATTCATATATCCGTGCACTGACAGAACATTTTATCCTCCGCGTATAACCTGTAAGGAAATTTTCGAAGCGCGCATAAACCAATTAAAGAATTTAAGAGGAGAACGCGTTAGCGCAATCGAGCTTCGTTCACTTCACCTTCACAGTCGCTAGCCTCGCTTAATTTCTCGGCGGACACATCCACCCTGCCGCAAGGAAAGGTACGTCTGTGCTCGTAACATATAGTATATTGTTTCAAACTGTCCTACAGTGCCTTTTGTAAGTACAGCATGCAAAATGCTCGCTAGGACATAATTCTTTTTTCTTCGATCCGGAAGGCTATACAAGCGCAAATGCGTAGCTGCACTCTTTGTTGATGGTGTTGCTGATAATAAGAAAGAGAGAGAGAGAAAACTTTATTTGAAAAGTCAGTCAGTAACGTCAGTCATGGCCCGTCGCCTCCAGCCGTCTGCCGGTTTGATTACTTATTCCTGTGCACTTGGGAATCGGTCGGTTGTCACAGCAGCCACTCACTGTGCAATTCAAATGTACGACGCTGGTGCGATTCTACACTTCTGCCACGCAATATTACATGTGTGAAGGGGGGATCCTCGAACTACAAGACATTATTATAGTGCTTTCTTATCGAAACAGTGTAGAACACCTGTTTTCCGTGCGAAGTCTTGGATTAGATTTCCTCTCGAGCCGAATATTCATATTGTCTATTTATTTGCATCTATCTCAAATTCTGGCCCCCGGAAGACGTTTATTTTCGCTAACAATACTTAGCCAACAATGAAATCACGCGCTGTTCGAAAACGTGCGCTTGGTGTAATATCAATAGTAACACGCCTCGTTTACGTTAGTGACGCCCTTTATAAGACAACTACTCACTGTTTGTCGTTTATATAATAATAATAATAATAATAATAATAATAATAATAATAATAATAATAATAATAATAATAATAATAATAATAATAATAATAATAATAATAATAACAATAATAATAATAACAATAATAATAATAATAATAATAATAATAATAATAATAATAATAATAATAATAATAATAATAATAATAATAATAATAATAATAATAATAATAATAATAGAGTGAAGAACAACGAATGTTATAGTGGGTCATCTCCTCCGACATCGCAGGTCTGTCTATATACCGTGCATTGCTCGATGGCGCTTCTCGTTCACCCGCAAGATCCGTTGATTTGAGTCGTTGGTCAAGCTACCGGCCGATCCCTACGGCAGAGTTCAATAAACATTTTTTTTATATATATCTGACAAAATATGGGAAGGTAGGCTACGTTGGAGTAGGCTATCCCAACATCATGACAGTAATGTACAAGATAAACATAAAAATACGAACAATTAAGAATAAAAGAAGAAAAAAAATAATCAGAGTGACTTGGTACATATATACACTATAGGGCTTATAACGAATTAATGAGCACAGTATATATGGGCGTAGTCCAGTTCATATATCGTGATCACATCGCGGATAGAGTCCGAACAAATAGTGACAAGGTATACCTAATAAGAACTAAAGACAGATAATTAAATTTGTGTCCATTAAAAAATCACGGAGGGCCCTCACTGCGCGCCTTTGATTATCGGGATGTGGCCATGGTCCAAGTACTTTTCCAATCGCAAATGGTCGTCTGTCGAGGCGGTTCAATCGATCACTCAGTTGAGCGCGTTGTTCGTCAATTCGCGGACATTCAATAATGATATGCTCCTCTGACGCATCGACATGACCACAGTGGTCGCAGTGCGGGGACGTTCTTGTTTTTATGCGGCATAAGAAGTGAGGTGTGTATGCAACACCTAATCGTAGACGGTGCAGTAGTGTGTCAAATGGTCTATCAATCTTTTGATTAGGTGTAAATCGGAGAGACGGATCTATTTGATATAAGAGTGAAGACTTTGTATTTTCGTCAAATCAAGCGTTTTTGCACAATTCGTGGCGCAGTTCGGAAAGAACCTTCTTGCTTTCTGAGAAATAAACGGGCACTGGTGTCAAGTGAACTTTTTTGTGTGCCGCAGTGGCTAATTTGTCAGCATTTTCGTTTCCCATCACTCCTACGTGACTTGGAAGCCACTGAAAACATATCTCATGGCCGTCCAGATAACCGATGGTAATTGTTTTTAAGATTTCATATATTATGCTATCATCTATATGAAAATAAAAATCCTTAATCATTTGTAGCGCTCCTTTGGAGTCAGAATATATTACCCAGTTTTGCCTTTGCTGGCTTTCAACAATGAATTTTGAAGCTTGTAATATTGCAACAAGCTCCGCTGCTGTAGACGACGTCTTTCGAGAAAGTCGGAAATCTCTTTCTATTTTATATACGGGTATATGAAAAGCCGCAGACGAGCTTTCATCCATTGTAGATCCAGCCGTGAAAACAAATGTGAAACAATAAACTCTTCAACAACAACAACAGTAACACAATACTCATATGAGAATAATATATTTGTTGTTATTATTATTATTATTATTATTATTATTATTATTATTATTATTATTATTATTATTATTATTATTATTATTATGTGAGGCACAAATTTTCTTTGAAAAAATTGAGTAGTTTTCTTATCAGAGGCGTCCCTAATGTGAACGAGGCATGCTATAGTATACTGATATTACACCAACCCCGCGTTTTTGGAGCAGCGCGTGATTTCATTGGTGGCTAAGTATTCCACAAAAAAAGTTATCTGTAGCGAAAAATCCGGTGCCGACGCTGGTGTCGGCGTCTTCGTTGTGAGTGAAAAAAAAGCATTGCCCGTGGGCGAAAGGTCGAGGTAGCTGAAAATAAATGAACAATATTAATCGCTCGCGCGTAAATTGAACCCAGTACTTCTGCCCGGAAAACAGGTGTTCTACAACACAGCCACGCCGGTGCTTGAAACTGTTCGAAAAAAAAAAAACTATGATAATGTCATGCAGTGTGAGAAGGCCCCTTAACGTGTGTTGTGTTGCGTCCCAGAAGCGTAGAATGGCACTGGCGTCAAACATTTAATTGCACCAATGAGTGGTTGATTTAAAAAACTCGCCAATAACCGCGTCAAGCAAGTAATAAATAGGTCCTACCGAGGGACCTTTTAAGAAACATCACCATGTAAAAATAATACCACGCTGTTCTTGAGCAATACGTGCAAAGAAACAATTACACTATAGTAGCAGCAAGGAAACCAGACGAGAGCCATCTTCAAACTCGCTTGTACGCGTTCTTCGTTCTAAATAAAACTGGCCGAAATAATCGGGTCTCTAACCAAGACCTGATGCCGTTGTGCAGACCGCATAGCCAGTGAAACAAAGAGGTGTGCTTTGCGGTTATGTACGTACATCCAAATATCATCGGGGGTTTTACGTCACAAAACCACGATATGATTATGAAGGACGCCATCGTGGAGGGCTCCGGAAATTTCGAACATGTGGTGTTCTTTAACGTGCTCTGACATCGCACAGTATACGCGCTTCCTCCATTTCGCCTCCATCGAAATGTGACCTCTGCGGACGGGGTCGAACACGCGGCTTTCGGGTCAGAACCCGAGCACTGTAACCGCTACATCCCCACAGCGGACGGTCGCATATGTGAATATAATTGGTTTCATTACGCTTTCACGAACAGTCAGCAAAGAGGGGAAGACGAGCTGTATAGCATGTCATGTACAATGACATACATTTCGGACGTCTTTTATTATGTGCTCTAGAAACGTTAAGAGCGTTGTTTAAATTGAGGCGTCTTTCTTAAAATGCTTAAATTTGGAAAATAATTCAGCAATTTCGTCCCTGTAATGAATTTAGGCCTTCATTTCTGCTACGTTTCGAGCTCTTAAAAAAGATTATCACTGGCAGCGAATACGGCACGGCACGTTGCCTTCACTCCATAGCGCGAAAAAATTCACTTGTTATGTGACGCCAACAAATATTAGCTACGTGAAGCCTGTCTCTACATATTCTCAAAGCGTCATCGTCATCTCATAGGCTGGTATTATTTTCTCGAAATTAGCTTTCACAGATTACAAAAACGGCCGCGACAAATGGACGTCCTAACTTTCTTCAAGAAACCAGTGGGACCGACAACTATACAACCGCACGAAATATATTGAAAAGAACGAGAGGAAGGGCAGCACGCCCTTTCGAAATACGAGTTTGTCAAGCGCAGCCAAGTGACTTGTGCGCGCGGATTCACTAAAAAAAAATATATATATATATACTTGATTCACGATCGAGCAACCAACCGACCGCTCGTCGTACACGACTTGCGCTTATCAGTCAGCGATCACGGTTCGCTCTCGGTGGCGATAGTCGACATCGAGCTGCTTCGTTGTTTTTTTTTTTTTTTTTTTTTTTTTTTTTTTTTTTTTTTTTTTTTTTTGTTTATGTATGGCCACTTTGTCTGCCGCGCGCCATGCGTAATCGCGCCAGTTTTGAAAGTTGAAGGTCTGTACGCCACGTGGTGTGAAAAACGGTGAACTAAAAGCGATGTCCCGAAATGCTGGGTATGGCACCGCCAGAGCATGTGATCTAAGCTGGCAACGTCTGAGCAAAGGACGCAGCCAGATTTTTTATTTTTTTTGGGTGGGGGGGGGGGGGGGAGGGAGGGGTGTCTGAGCTTCTTTTCTCTAGGTTCTTGCGAGTGTTTGTATGGGCACACATATGTACACACACAAAGTGTAATAATTTCACGGCGTGGTGGGCGGAAATGAACCCCCCCAAAGCTCCTATTGAACTTATCGCTTGAAATGGACGTTTTCTTTCGGTTCGGCCCAGACCACTTTGGTTATTACACACGTAATGACCGTAGGAAAAATCGAAAAGGGAAAGCTCGGCGTTCCCGAAGTAATTTTTCAATTTTTAAAAAAACTTCGAGGTGTGGACGTCTTCACTGGAAGGAGAAAGTGTCACGTGTGAACTCACTGTTGCTCACCAAATTAACATTCGCGTTCCTAGTCGGAAGATAAAGCCGCCCTCTCGGAAGTGCTTGCTACAGACACCTGCGCCGGACTTCGGTTAATTGCCCTTTCTAAGCTTTACGAGCCATGCATAGTGATGCTCGTTATCCTTGAGGTAAAACTGTAAATATGAAATTAGACCGAGCTCCTTTGCATGCGTGGTGCATTAATTATGCACACAGCATCAGATCAGCATGTCACCGAAAACATTGGTCAAACTTTCCAAGCTCTTGTTTCTAGATGCCAGTGCAGATGAACTGGTTATGAAATGAGGGTTGAAGTGGGACACTCTAAGAAAAAACGAGCTCGGGCCGCCAGCTTCCCGGCGTCTGGGGCAAGGTTCCGTGAAGCAAGGTGGAGTCATGATCCAACTTAGCACGTCACAACGAATAACAGTGGTGGGCCTTGTGCGCAATAAAACTAAAGAGATACAGGAAGTAGAACTGTAATGACAAATTACCTTATTACGATCACATTCATGCCACTCTTACGGCGAACTGAGCTTTAGAAAGCGAGAAAATAGCGAAAAACTGATGCATATATGTTTTAACGCCCCTTCTACTTTCTCTTAGTGATCACAGACGCATTCCGGCCGTGATTCTGCAAGAGCTATTCATCGTGGTATCATCCTCACTAGTTTTAGGGGCGAGGCTCCTTAGGGTGTGGGTCTGTTCCTCCTCTGTAGTTGTTGTCGTAGTAGTTGGAGTAGGTAGGTAGGTAGCCACGAATAGTGGAATGTACTTCAATAATGCATGTTGCTGGGCGAGTCGGTCGTACATGATGAAACAAGGTGCTGCGCAAAGGACACAGGGACAAGGAAGTGAACGAGGACGGGCGCAGTCGGTCCTTGTTCACTTCCTTGTCCCTGTGTCCTTTGCGCAGCACCTTGTTTCATCAAGTGGAATGCACCCACTCCACGTGATAAAGATGACAATGACGCAGTATAGTGGAATGTACCCACTACACGTGATAAAGATGAAGTATAAGCGCGTTCCAGTATAGTGGAATGTGCCCACTACACGTGATAACGATGACGATGACGCTGATGACCATGAAGTATAAGCGCGTTCCTCTGTAGTAGTAGTACTAGTTGTAGTAGGTAGGTAGCCACGTATAGTGGAATGTACCCACTCCACGTGATAAAGATGACGATGACGCAGTATAGTGGAATGTACCCACTACACGTGATAACGATGAAGTATAAGCGCGTTCCAGACCACACATTCTCTTTCTGCCATGGATGAAAAGGATCGAGCTTCGCCCACTCATCATCATCCACTTCGTGGATATGGCGTGATTTTTTTAGTTTTGCTTCTGCCGGTGAACGCGGCGGTAATGGCGGCGGCCAGGTGTAGTTTTACCCCAGAGATATGGGCGTCGTTTATACTAGTGAGCTTCGTAGTGACTCAGCGTCGGATTTCACACGGATTCATCCGCTGTCCTGGAGAGAACTATGGGGGCGTCGATGGTTTTGATCCCATGGTATATTTCTCCTCAATGGCACCATTCTACCTGCTCTTCAAATGCCTACCGCATTTTACGGGCGCATTGAGCGGCCCTGCATGGCCCTGCCTGCCCTCACTGATCTGCCTCGATGGCCTCTCCTCACTGCACGGAGCCTCCGCTACAGTCCTCTCAAAGGAAATCACCATTAATAAAAACACAAAGTGAAATACGCTTCTACATAAACAGTATTCGGCAACTGGACGCCTCGCACGCTGTCGACAGAAACGAGGCTTAGCTTTCCGTCAGTTGCTGCCGGATATCGAACGCAGGAAGAGCCGCCGCGAGATCACGCGGATCATTTCAGACTCTCCGAAATGCAATCCTGCTTCCATGGCGAGAGCTTAGCTGCGAGGTTCAAAATCTGCAGCCACATCCATCGTGGCAATTACGAATGCCGCGGCCATGCAGCGGCCATCTGCTCGTGGGGATGTATCGTGGTGCCTTGTAATTCGCTGAGAGAAACGCGATTCGTGACGACATCGCTTCAGCACCGAATCTGGGGGAGAGAAATTGAGTAAGAGATATTTGGTCTTTGCTTGCGAATATCTCCACTGATAAGTCATCTTTTCAATTCCAAACAAAACTGCACGCGTTCTTAGATGTCCCTGTTCATTCCAGCTCATCTTCATATTTCTCATTAGTTTCCCTTTAAGGTCCCTAACTGGCTGCGCGTATCGGAGGCCCAAGCAGGAAAGTTACACGAGAAAACATCGATACGTGCATGTTTTGCCCACTACCTTGAGAGAGAAGGCGGACAAAGAACATCGACTTCACTGTCGTCCTCAACGACGCGGTAAGCTACAACGAGACTTGCTCTTGATACAGCTCAAGATTTCTTGTTTGATGTTTCAGGTAAGCTTGTATGGTGGCTTCATGAGATGGCATCGGAGTCATCTGGCCGATACAGACTACCGGTGAGGCACAAAACACAAGAAAAAAAGGCCGAGGGTGCTGTAAGCAAACTAGATAGGGATTCTCCCGGCAGCCGAGAAAACAATTTCAGAAAATAAGTTCAAGTAGTAGGAAATTTCATAACCTGGAAACCTCGTCCCCATTCGTGATATATTTCCGCATTAAGCATCCTTTTCTTCTTAGGGTAGTGCTAGTACACACACACACACACACACACACACACACACACACACACACACACACACACACACACACACACACACACACACACACACACACACACACACATATATATATATATATATATATATATATATATATATATATATATATATATATATATATAATACGTAGATTATGAAGAGTCTGGCTTCGGTTGCCGTAGAACAAAATAGGAAAAATATATATACGCTTCTAAAAAACTGTTTATTGGTGACGTTTCGATCGGAGACCGATCTTCATCAAGACCCTGATGAAGTCTTGATGAAGATCGGTCTCCGATTGAAACGTCACCAATAAACAGTTTTTTAGAAGCGTATATATATTTTTCCTATATATATATATATATATATATATATATATATATATATATATATATATATATATATATATATATATATATATATATATATATATATATATATATATACCGACACAAGCACCGAGACGTCGTCGCCCCCCACACATCAGATATACCGGGTGTTCAAAGTTAAGCTTTATGGGTTTTCTTAAAATTCGGCACTGGGTAGAGCATGAAAACCAGCTTTGCAGATAGCTTATATATCCAGGGGGGACACAAAGTGAGGCAATAATTATCGCTGTCAGGCGCCCAATTAACTCAGATTCAATAATTAACTTTTTAGTGACGGCAGCAAGCAAGCATGTTTGTATTGAAAAGTTGGAGGCAGTCGCGTTTATACGCAGTTCCACTTTAAAGATCTTTTCTAGCATGTCTGTGCTCCGAGATATACCACTGCAAAGTTTAATTGTGGTCTTCATGATTACGCATGCAGGGCGCTGTGGATCAGCGCAATGTTCCTCCCCGATGTGACGAACAGTCACTGCGTGCCATCGCCAGCCAGTAGCAAAAGGGCAACCGTTATCATCTTTGCCTGTGCCTTCGACCCGTTGTCAGATTAAACGACGCACGCAACTGGCACGGCCCACCGGGGAGGAGTTGGCGCCACTGCTGACTATCTTGCATGCGTAATCACGTAAACCACAATGAAACTTTGCAACGGGATATCTCGGAGCACAGACATGCTAGAAGAATTCTTCCAAGTGGAACTGTGTATAAACGCGACTGCCTCCAACTTTTCAATACAAACATGCTTGCTTGCTGCAGTCACAAAAAGTTAATTATTCAATCTGAGTTAATTGGGCGCCTGACAGCGATAATTATTGTCTCACTTTGTGTCCCCCCTGGATATATAAGCTATCTGCAAAGGTGGTTTTCATGTTCTTCCCAGTGCTGAATTTTAAGAAAACCATAAAGCTTAACTTTGAACACCCGGTACTTCCGGAGCGCCTGAATTCGCCGGGCACATTGCAAGGGCTGACGTATCGGCCACCCGAAACGCACAACTAAAGCGCGGACAACTTAGGGTATGTCCTTTTAGTGCGCCAGCGAACACCGGTTCTGGTCCAAAGACCGAGCCAGAGCCAAGAGTCGATAACACAAACAAAATATGTTCTCAGTTAAGGTAGTACAAGCATCACACAAACATGCCCACTCGGCTGGTATCAGTTACATCACAAAATATAACTTAGACAGTGTTTAGAACAATGGGAACAAATAAAGATATCCCGCTTCAAATGCAATTACGAACTCTTCAAGAACACTTCGTGTCTTGAATATTCACCGAACGTGTCCAGTCCACAATTCTTGGAACGTATCTCGAGTGTTTCTTTTCCAGGAAACACTCGCACAAACTCCAGCGCTGACCGTCGCTCTTCCCTCTCGTTGTCGGCCTCGGCGACACTCTTCAAAAATTTCCACTGCTCTCTCGGCGTCATCATTCGATTCTTGAAGATTGATTGACTACAGTACATCATAAAACACGACTCACTTGAACCGCCTAACTTCTTCACTGCCTTCACCATCCTACTCGCTCACTGCCCTGGCACTCCATCTCCGCATGCTTATATCCGCTCGCGCCTGGGTTCGCGAAGGCTTCCAGTTGCCACCTCTAGGCGTAGTAAAGCCAAAGCTAGGGAACGGCCTAGATTCTTCTCGCCGGTTCCACTCACCATGGCGTTACTCGGCATCACATTGTGTTTCCTTTGATGATCTTTACGGACTTTGCCGGCCGTTTGATCCCAGACTGCTGATTGTCTGCAGCTGTTTCGAGGGAGTGCGGAGGCGCGGCGTCTTTTGATACTTGTTTTTATTGGGATAGCAATTATACACACTAAACAAAAATAACCAGAAACAGGAGGTAAACTGCTTGTCCTCTAGCGCACTACCTTTACTGTTCTTTTTTTACTACGTACCAGTCGAGGTAAAAATTTACGCTCACGCTAACCGAGTTTTTGAGCGTCGAAACGGTAGTAATTATTTACCCCGCCGAAGTTTTCAGCCAGTATAGTTGGAGTAATTTTTTACTGCCGTTACAAGGCTTTTAGGGTGATTTCTGAGAGTTATTTCAAGTAGCAAAAAAAAAAAATGACGGCTGCGATCGGACCATGAGCCAACGAATTTATTAAACATCAGATGACGCGGAATTGACGACATATGCAGAAATTAACATATACAAAAACACACACACACAGACACACACAACCAATGCAGAATAAAACATCACCTGAACGTACCGCTCACGTTACTCAACTGTACTTCGACCACCCGGTATATATAGGCACCGCATTTTGACCTGCCATGTAGTGCCGGTGGGAGAGCTACGTTTTTTCCCGTCGTTGAACAATAAAAGTTCATAGCGCACTCGTAGACTTAAGGTGGGTTGCTAGTCACCATGAGTCACACCGACCTCTCAGTATAAACCCTCCGAATCTTACCTTTTTGATTATCCAATCAAAAGGCACTTCGGATGTTGGCCCACCCGCGTTAGCAGTGCTGATGCACAACTCCACAAAATATACCTAAGCACACACAAACCATGGCAGCTCAATAATTTTCATTGAGTGGCAGTACACAAACACAGTAGCAGCACATATATTCAGGAACGCCGGCGAACAAGAGCGGTGCCGCGCCTGTACCAGCTTCAGACCAACGGTGTCGCTACGCCTTTTCGAGGAGCACGGCTATGCGATGAATGACAGCTGGCGATCACAGAATGCATTTCCTGTGCAATTTTCGTCTTTGTTATTTTCGACAGCAATGAAAAATATGTATCCGGTATTCGCGGCGTCTTACGGAGCGATGTGCTCACAGCGAACGAGACGGCTCACCGTCCGGGTTTTCACCGTGCTCACCGGCGGCCGCACGCTGGTTCCGTATGCCTCGTATCGGTGCCCGCCTTCGATAGATGTTTGACAACGGTTGGCGCATGCAGCGGACAATTCCCACTGTACCTTACTCCAGCAGACATTGCTTTCTGTGAAACAAAATCTATGCGACTCTTGTTTCACCTGCTCCGGCGACGCACTCACACCATGGCCGCTGGCCGGCACGGCGCCGACGACGTAGCGAAGCCTTTTTCCTGTCGCTTCGAAGTTGTAACCGGTCAATCTCCAGGAAGCAACTACGGGCGATCTCACCAGCTTGATGTTGTTACCGGTAGCAGTGTTGTTCGTAGCTCTTCACGATTCAGCACGGTAGCGAGGTATCCGCGACGTCCAGGTTCGGAGGCTCGCGCTCGTACGCGCACGGCCGCTCGATGATAGAAGAAACACGTGAGATCAGCGCGACGACACATACAGCACGAGCTTCTTACACTCGCCCGTCTCCAGGGCCACTCAACAATATACGCCAACGATTTGCGAAAATCTGCAAGACGGCTTTCCAGTAGGTTTTTTTTTTTCTTCGAGCACGCCCTTTCGTTCACAGAATGCTTTTCTCACTCGTTTTGCTTCAGCTGCACCCAGTTCTAGTGAAAGTGCATGCACTGGGGATCAACCACGAAGCGCGACAATGCCATACCAATCTTTGAAAAAAAAAAAGAAGAAAAAAAAAGGCATTTGTGGGGTTCGCATACCTCCAAGACTTAGCGCACGAAAACACGAGGACGCAAGGTAGGCACGAGGACACAGCGCTACTAACAGCTGATGTTTATTTTCACATGGAAACATAATATACCCAGGTGTAAAAGGAAAGGGTAACACCACACAACATATCGCATTACAGCATGACTAGATTGAATAGCGCGACTGATCACGGGACACAAGAAAAGGACACACACCACAAAGCGCTAACTGACAACAATGAATTTTATTCCCTTTTCTGGCGGAATAAATACAGAACCATGAGCGAGGAAAGAGGTATGGAAAGAAGATAACGAAGAAAAAAAGAAACAACCAAGATTGTACAAGGTGATCGTCTACCCTCGCCAAACCGCCTAGTCACAAACACTTTAGTTGGGTACAAGAAAGAAGAATGATGCACTTTTTTTTTTGTTATGATGTGAGGAAATCTATTTCTTTTTTGAATAGGTCGACTGACGCCATGCTTACGCACAAGTCACCCAGGCGCGCGATTTCGGCTGCTTCAATTACCTCGCGCGTCAGTTTTTGGCCATTTTTTCTTATGATGCAGCAATTTTCAAACATTGGTTGGCATCCAGCGATTGCTCGTCTCACGTTGTATTCGTGCTCCTTTAAACTGTCATTTAGACAGCCTCCCGTCTGTCCTATATACTTTCTGCCGCACGAAAGTGGGAGGGAGTAAACCACTCCTTCAGCACAGTCAACAAACTTTTTCTTGTGTTGTTTATCACAGCCTCGTTTTTGTTTAGTACCCGGGTTGACCAACCCACACACGCTCACCAATTTTTCCGGCGCGGAAAAGACAACTCTGACATCAAATCTTCCTGCGATTTTCTTTACACGATGCGCAATTGAGTGAATGTAGGGCATTACCACCAATATTTCGCGCGTGCTCAATCTGCAACGCTCACTGACAGTTTGTTGTGACCTGGTACCGAATTCCTTCATTAAGTATTGCGCCACGGAAGTCATGATATAAATCGGGAAGCCTGCTGCCGTGAGCCTGCGCGTTTGCTCCCGGAAACTATCAGCAATGCTATGATGACAGGATTTTGTCAAGGCGTTTTTATAACAGGACTTGACTATGGCTCTTTTTACTACCTTTGAGTGCGCAGATTCATACGGTAAAATGGGCTTTAATGCACGCGGTTCATATTGCCAACAGCAGTGCCTCTGGAACAGGCTTAGTTTTAAATCTAAAAACCGAATGGAACCTCTGCTTGGCTCTTCACAAGTGATGACCAATGAGGGTGGCAATTTGGGCTTGTTGGTGTTGTTGCATGATAATGGATGGAGCGCAGGCTAAAGACAGGGACAAAAGAGAGACACATTCGACACAATGTTTGTGTCGAATGTGCCTCTCTTTTGTCCTGGCCTGCGCTCCATCCATTATCATGATGACCAATGGAGCTAGACACTCTCTAAAAATCATTTCACCTCGACTAAACGGCGACTCAGCATCGACTCCATCTTTTTCCATGAGGACCGAATAATCGTCTACAAACCTGAACACACGAGCCACCCGTGTGTTCGTGAGACGCTCTTGCAGGGTTTCGTCAATGTTCGCGAGGAACAAGTCACTCAGAATAGGCGCAGTGGATGAACCGATGCATATTCCTTGCTTTTGCAGGAACACATCCCCGTTCCAAAACACATAGGTCGACCTTAAATACAATGACAACAGCTCTAGAAAGGCTTCAACATGCATCTGAGTATCATTTTGGAATGCAACATTTCCGTAAGTGTCAATACATTTTTCAATGCAAAGCAATAGCTCTTTGTGAGGTATAGAATAATATAAGTCCTTGACATCAAAAGAGCAAGCCATAAAACTTTTGTCAGAATTTTCTTGTAGGAACGCAATAGCCTGCTCGGAATTTTTTATTAAAAAAGGGTCATCAACCTTCAGCTTGTTTAACCTGCTCTGCAGGAATGAGGCTACCGGCAACTCCCACTTGTCTTTCGCCGTGACGATTATTCTGAGTGGGCAATCCACTTTATGGGTCTTCGCCGTGAAGAACATTAGTAAGCTTAACTTTTTTTTTTGTCAATTTCTTTAGCCAGGTTATCCAGGTTCCATTTTGCGCACAATTTCTTAGCTTCATTCTTTACTTTAGGAAGGCACACATTGTTGCGGCACTCAAAGGTTGCATTGATGGCTTCTTTGGCCTTCGATAAATACAGAGCTTCAGGTAACACCAAAAAACCTCCTTCCTTAACGGCCGGAACTAAAGCTAGTGAATTGTCTTTTAAGTACGACACAACCGGTTTTACTGGAATAACATTCCTAGGTGGCTTGCATCTCACCAAAACGTCGATGCCTTCGGACAAGCAGCGATCAGTTTCACTCCCTGGTGCTAACTTGGAGACTTGCCTTTTAATTGACTTGCCTTTTAATTGTCTCTCTGTGCCTCCTACCCTTCTCGTGACCTTCTTTGCCATTGCCACCTGCCGAGCGCGCAGTTTGACTTTCCACCTACGGATGAACCAGCTACCTCCAGAAGTGCTGCTTCTGTTCGGGGGCTTGGCACCATCGCAGTCACACGGGATACGGATCTGTAAGCTTCTGCAATCAGACTGCCACAGGCAAGCGCGCTTCTACCGTGAGTGTCTCTTCCTACGAGTGCACGATTCGGGTTCACTAAGGGACAGACGTGATTGGCACAGTTACGAGAACTTGGCAGATGCGACAGCTAAATTCTTGTGGATGCAAACGCTCTCGCAACTGAGGGCATCAACGAAAGGAAAGACTGACTCGTCAAGGGCTCCCGTCCACACACTAGGTGATGTGAATCTAACCCATCAAGGACATTCTCTTGAAGGGACCGAAGTTTGCCGTGCAGCCCAAGCTGTCACCGTCAGCCCTTCTGAGTATCGTCAAGCAAGTCTCCAAGTTAGCACCAGAGAGTGAAACTGATCGCTGCTTGTCCGAAAGCATCGACGTTTTGGTGAGATGCAAGCCACCTAAGAATGTTATTCCAGTAAAACCGGTTGTGTCGTACTTAAAAGACAATTCACTAGCTTTAGTTCCGGCTGATAAGGAAGGAGGTTTTTTGGTGTTACCTAAAGCTCTGTATTTATCGAAGGCCAAAGAAGCCATCAATGCAAACTTTGAGTGCCGCAACAATGTGTGCCTTCCTAAAGTAAAAAATGAAGCTAAGAAATTGTGCACAAAATGGAACCTGGATAACCTGACTAAAGAAATTGACAAAAAAATAATGTTAAGCCTACTAATTTTCTTCACGGCGAAGACCCATAAAGTGGATTGCCCACTCAGAATAATCGTCACGGCGAAAGACACCTGGCAGTTGCCGGTAGCCTCATTTTTGCAGAGCAGGTTAAACAAGCCGAAGGTTGATGACCCTTTTTTAATAAAAAATTCCGAGCAGGCTATTGCGTCCCTACAAGAAAATTCTGACAAAGGTTTTATGGCTTGCTCTTTTGATGTCAAGGACTTATATTATTCTATACCTCACAAAGAGCTATTGCTTTGCATTGAAAAATGTATTGACACTTACGGAAACGTTGCATTCCAAAATGATACTCAGATGCATGTTGAAGCCTTTCTAGAGCTGTTGTCATTGTATTTAAGGTCGACCTATGTGTTTTGGAACGGGGATGTGTTCCTGCAAAAGCAAGGAATATGCATCGGTTCATCCATTGCGCCTATTCTGAGTGACTTGTTCCTCGCGAACATTGACAAAGCCCTGCAAGAGCGTCTCACGAACACACGGGTGGCTCGTGTGTTCAGGTTTGTAGACGATTATTTGGTCCTCATGGAAAAAGATGGAGTCGATGCTGAGTCGCCGTTTAGTCGAGTTGAAATGATTTTTAGAGAGTGTCTAGCGCCATTGGTCATCACTTGTGAAGAGCCAAGCAGAGGTTCCATTCGGTTTTTAGATTTAAAACTAAGCCTGTTCCAGAGGCACTGCTGTTGGCAATATGAACCGCGTGCATTAAAGCCCATTTTACCGTATGAATCTGCGCACTCAAAGGTAGTAAAAAGAGCCATAGTCAAGTCCTGTTATGAAAACGCATTGACAAAATCGTGCCATCATAGCATTGCTGATAGTTTCCGGGAGCAAACGCGCAGGCTCACGGCAGCAGGCTTCCCGATTTATATCATGACTTCCGTGGCGCAATACTTAATGAAGGAATTCGGTACCAGGTCACAACAAACTGTCAGTGAGCGTTGCAGATTGAGCACGCGCGAAAAATTGGTGGTAATGCCCTACATTCACTCAATTGCGCATCGTGTAAAGAAAATCGCAGGAAGATGTGATGTCAGAGTGGTCTTTCCCGCACCGGAAAAATTGGTGAGCGTGTGTGGGTTGGTCAACCCGGGTGCTAAACAAAAACGAGGCTGTGATAAACAACACAAAAAAAAGTTTGTTGACTGTGCTGAAGGAGTGGTTTACTCCCTCCCACTTTCGTGCGGCAGAAAGTATATAGGACAGAGGGGACGCTGTCTAAATGACAGGTTAAAGGAGCACGAATACAACGTGAGACGAGCAATCGCTGGTCACCTTGGTATTCATTATAGAGATTGTGCATGCCAACCAATGTTTGAAAATTGCTGCATCATAAGAAAAATGGCCAAAAACTGACGCGTGAGGTAATTGACGCCGCTGAAATCGCGCGCCTGGGTAACTTGTGCGTAAGCATGGCGTCAGTCGACCTATGCAAAAAAGAAATAGATTTCCTGACATCATAACAAAAGAAAAGTGCATCATTCTTTTTTCTTGTACCCAAGTAAAGTGTTTGTGACTAGGCGGTTTGGCGATGGTAGACGATCACCTTGTACAATCTTGGTTGTTTCTTTTTTTTTTCTTCGTTATCTTCATTCCATGCCTCTTTCCTCGCTCATGGTTCTGTATTTATTCCGCCAGAAAATGGAATAAAATTCATTGTTGTCAGTTAGTGCTTTGTGGTGTGTGTCCTTTTCTTGTGTCCCGTGATCAGTCGCCGCCCTATTCAATCTAGTCATGACTTACCAACACGCCCAGTCTTCAACCTTAGCATTACAGCAACCGCGTCACCACTACCGCGACAAGAACATTATCTCTTTTTCTGATAAAGATACAGAAGGGCTGCTCACACAACCTTCTCTTCTGTTAATTGCAAACGCCTCTACAATTTCCCTAGTCATCTGATCTGCATGTCTTGCTATCACTTTCGTTCTATTAAAACTGGGCTTGCAAACACATCGCATGCAATGTGCGGCCAGATGACCGCTCGTTGCCAGTTTGCCGACATTGTAGCAGTGTTCTCGTAGGCGGTCGTTCAAACACCTGCCCGTTTGGCATATGTACTATTTTCCGCATGACAAGCTGATGCAGTATACAACACCTTCCATGCATGGTAAGAACTGTTCACGATGTTTTTTTAATACAGACGGTGCGCTCCTGAGTGTGGTTGTTTACACGGGCGCACAAGCCAGATACCTTCAATGGTGCGGAGAAAAAAACATCCACACCGACACTTCCACCAACCTTCTTGAGATTGTGGCTTAGGCTGTGAAGATAAGGCACCACAACCATTGTGTTTCTGCGCGTTTGCGGAGCGGCGTCAGGGCTTTCAATGGAGCATTTTCTTAACATACTACCGGCCACTGCTGTGAGCAGTTGCATGGGATAGCCAGCTGCGCAGAGGCGCGAAACTTGACTATCGAAGCTTTTCTGCACGATATGCTCACATGTTTTCAGAAGCGCATTTCTAAAGCATAGATTGATGATACCTCGCTTTACTAACTTAGAATGTGCTGACGCGTAGGGTAGCAGGGGCTTCTGTGCTCGGGGCTGATAGCACCAACACGTATTACTACTAAGAAAATGAAGGGTCAGGTCCAAGAACCTAATGCAACCATTGACAGGCTCTCGTTAAAGGTTTGAGGCTTTCACCAAAAACTGAGCAAATGTGGATGTGGCAACCGCCCAGCAATCACTGTCACACTGTAAAAGCACCAGATAATCAACCAACAGGTAATTAACCATAGACGATCCTTTTGTGATTAACAGCTCTAACGATGTTATCGATTTTTTAAAAGACAACGTTCACACATGCTTTCTGCCTTTTTTCTAGATATCAAAGATTTATTATTCGTTGCCCCATGAGGAACTGTTCATGTGCGTGGAAGACGCTATTGACAACCACGGCACAGTGAGATTTCAAAACGATGTCGGTATGACTGCTACGCAGTTTTTAGAACTTTTAAAGTTTTATCTGTCTTCTACGTTTACTGCTTGGGGTGAATCTACATTTTTGCAGAGAGAAGGAGTGTGTATCGGATCTTGCCTCGCGCCTTTTTTAAGTGACCTCTTCCTTGCACATTATGACAGGATTCTGCGCACTCGCCTGGAAGCAACTTCGGTTGTAAAAGTGTTCCGCTATGTCGACGATTATCTGGTGCTTTTACAGTGTGACAGTGATTGCCGGGCGGTTGCCACATTCACCATTTGCTCAGTTTTTCGTGAAAGCCTCAAACCTTTAACGATAACATGCGAAGAGCCTGTCAATGGTTGCATTAGGTTCTTGGACCTGACCCTTCATTTTCTTAGTAGTAATACGTGTTGGTGCTATCAGCCCCGAGCACAGAAGCCCCTGCTACCCTACGCGTCAGCACATTCTAAGTTAGTAAAGCGAGGTATCATCAATCTATGCTTTAGAAATGCGCTTCTGAAAACATGTCACCCTCTCGTGCAGAAAAGCTTCGATACTCAAGTTTCGCGCCTCTGCGCAGCTGGCTGTCCCATGCAACTGCTCACAGCAGTGGCCGGTAGTATGTTAAGAAAATGCTCCATTGAAAGCCCTGACGCCGCTCCGCAAACGCGCAGAAACACAATGGTTGTGGTGCCTTATCTTCACAGCCTAAGCCACAATCTCAAGAAGGTTGGTGGAAGTGTCGGTGTGGATGTTTTTTTCTCCGCACCATTGAAGGTATCTGGCTTGTGCGCCCGTGTAAACAACCCCACTCAGGAGCGCACCGTCTGTATTAAAAAAACATCGTGAACAGTTCTTACCATGCATGGAAGGTGTTGTATACTGCATCAGCTTGTCATGCGGAAAATAGTACATATGCCAAACGGGCAGGTGTTTGAACGACCGCCTACGAGAACACTGCTACAATGTCGGCAAACTGGCAACGAGCGGTCATCTGGCCGCACATTGGATGCGATGTGTTTGCAAGCCCAGTTTTAATAGAACGAAAGTGATAGCAAGACATGCAGATCAGATGACTAGGGAAATTGTAGAGGCGTTTGCAATTAACAGAAGAGAAGGTTGTGTGAGCAGCCCTTCTGTATCTTTATCACAAAAAGAGATAATGTTCTTGTCGCGGTAGTGGTGACGCGGTTGCTGTAATGCGATATGGTGTGTGGTGTTACCCTTTCCTTTTACACCTGGGTATATTATGTTTCCGTATGAAAATAAACATCAGTTGTTAGTAGCGCTGTGTCCTCGTGCCTACCTTGCGTCCTCGTGTTTTCGTGCGCTAAGTCTTCGATATGATGTACCAACTAGCCCACCAGTCTGTTTTACTGAACTTCGCATACCTACACTGGAACTGAGAGCGTCACTCGGTGGGGGGCAAAAGCCGCCGAAGCAGGGAGCTTGCAGTCACATGGTAATAAACTCCCAAACGATGGTTAAAAATCACGTGATAGAAAACTCCCCTCGTAGTAAAACTGGATTATGACATCCTTTTACTACGTCCCTGAGAGGTGGTGGTAAAACTATGCCATGTACCTCCTTTTACTCCAACATGAGGTAGAAATTTTAAACGCGAGGGAGTTTTTAGAGGTAATGAGCCGCAAAAACCCCAATTTCGGATAGCTTTTGCTTAGAGTGTATGGACAGTACCGGCAGGTTTTTAAACCACAAAGAAAAATAATTCAGAAAAATTATTTCCGACGCGCGGAATCGAATGGGCGACCCCTCGCTGCGCAGCGCACGGCTTTAACCGTTCGGCCACTAAAGCGCACGTCCTTCAGCATACTAACGGCGAGCTATATATATACACCATCTACCGCTGGCGGTACGCCGATCTCGGGGCAATTTCAGCGAGTTCTCTGCATTACCACCCAGATGGCGCGAAGGGCGCGCTCGGCACTCCGCTCGTGGCGAGGCGTGCGCTCGTCAACGTGTACTTTGCTCTACGGGGCGCAGTCGCCCGTGCGCGCACGCTTATCTCGTGATGGGGGGCAGTTTGTACGTCGTGTACTTGCACCGGAAACGTTGCGTTGAAGCTACAGAGCCCACAAAGGTCACTTCGCTCTCTGCAGAGGCCCCGTTTGCGAAAGGAGCGCGCTGTTTAAACACAGTGAAGTAATAACTGTGACACTTGTTATTTCGCGCTCGTCCTGTATATACCTGTGCATACGTTTCGTGCGTCCTTTGCGTTTGAGTAGCGTGTTAAGCGTCGAGCTGTCAACGTTGTTAGTTCGCGCTCGTCCTGTGTGTTCTTTTCCTGCGTCCTTTGTGCTTGAAGAGCGCGCTGCACGTTTCAGTCTGCTTGCTGTTCTGCGCGTGACGTTCTAACTAGTTGCTATCGCATTCATTGCTTCGCCCTTGCGGCGAAACCCTGACTTTTTTCGTTGCGCTTCTGATTAAGCGCTCGTTTGCTACAGTCCTAATAGAATATTTGCATTGATATTGAGGGTGCAGCGTACGTCTACGCTTGGAGGCAGGAAAAAAAGGTGCGTGCAGGCTGCATATAATTATCTGTGTTAATCAGAGGCGGTAGTTTGAGGCGCAGGTATAGTAGGATGCTTCGAGCTTGTACGCGGCAGTAAGATAAATTGGACACGCATGGACTGGAAGGTGAAAACTACAATATCGACGGCACGCGTTGTTCATGCGCTCTTTTCCCATAATTTCTGTTTGCTGTTTTCGTGGTTTACCGTCATGTGCTATGACGTTCGGCGTTATAATAGAATAGAGTGAGTAGACATGACTCCGTGGAAGCTATTTTTAGCATGACATGTCCGATCTGAAGGCAGTCTGTGTCGGCGCGCGTTGGGTGTCTTTCGGGCGGTCGCGCTTGCATATGTGTATATGAGTCTAAGGATGGGTTGCGTGTGTAAAACACGCGGTCAACAATCGGTCACGGCGTGCCCCTGAATACGGGAAATTGTGCTTCGGTGTCGGAATATGCCGGCGCAAAGCCGGGCTTATACAAGCAACAAATGTTGAAGCGAATTTTCAGAAAACAAGTCTTTTCATTTGTGCACAGTCTGTGCCTATTGCAAAACAAGGTTCTCGCTTTCTTTTAGTCTAAAAATTTGTCTTAGTTGAGAAAATATTTAAAGCGGAACACTCGGGCCATAGATAGATTAGGGTGCGTTGCACCAAGAGCGGTTTAGATTGAAATAATCAGTTGCGTGGGTTGGTTATTCCCAGAATACCGGATCGCTTCTGCCGCCTCTACGCTCCAATTTACAGCCATATCGGAGGAACGAAGGTGCCGCTACGGTCGGTCGGCTATCCACTCGGGATGGGAAAGTCATAAGCACCGTGCGCCGTGTCAACGAGGCACTCCTTTTGGTCCGACAAGACGACGTAGGAAAAGTGGCACCCACGCAAAGGAGCCTACACCAATTTCGTTTGTTGTTTAAAATAAGCTCACGGTCATATTGTACTGAAAGTTTGTTACCAAGTGACACGTTGGAAAAACTATCATTTCAAAAGTTGCGTTTTACAAGATAATGGCAAATACATTTTTCCTTCCCATGTCCGTTTGAATTTCTTGTTTTGTTGTGAGCCTTCATTTTGTCTATGGAGATCCCTTATTGGGGAATGTTTTGCAAATTTAATAAAATTTCGTTTTCTCATGACACTATCACGTTCTGTCTTTCAGATACCATTTTTCGCGGCTGCTCACTGTGAACAGAAGCGATAACATACCAAGTCACAAGTCTGATGCCTCGAGCCATCACTACGTTTTTATTTATCGGTAATCATGAGGGATAAGTGTGATAACATGCGGCCTGTTTATGCAGTATCTTTTTCAGCAAGTGACATTATGCCCATCACAGTCACGTATTTTAATTTGGCTATACTCACACAAGCTTGCAAACGAGGTATAGCTCAAGTGTTTAATTGGAAATCACAGACCATCTTTACGCGCTTCCTATTTTATTCTGATAGAAAAGCTGCGCAAATTTTAGGGTGTGTTTTATTAAAATAGCGCTAACCTTGCACTATTATTTTTGTGCAGTCAATGGGCACGATGACAAGTATTATTGGCGTTGCTCAAAATTAGCACTTCAGTATTTTCAACAATAGTCGCATGAGATCATAGGATGAGTCAATTGACTAATTTAAATTGTTGTATAATTGCTTGACGCTCAGTGTTTGCCATTTCACCCACACAGGAGAGTTACCGGTAAGCGTCTTCTGTTTACCTGAGGTCCTTCAGCAGATAAGCAGCGCCACAGAAAGAGTCGTCTGGCGACAACTGCAGCAACACACATTGTCCGGTCCGATGCGACTGCGGCACATTTACCACGAGCAATACCAAAGTGCTATCTGCAAACTAAGGCAAGGCAGCTACGCTGTCGCACATATGGGGCGAGTGTTCTAGCAGCTACAACTGCAGCTGCTCTGGAGTCTCTTGCGTCGAAGTGTGGCGGCAAAGCAACGCCTCCAAGTCCCCTCATAGAAGCCGTGGTTCTTAAACGTCACCGGATTTTCCCTTAAGTTGTTTCCACCCATCCGTTCACGTATTTCCCCAGTCAGAACGCGGCGGCACACACATTCTTTTTTTTTCTTAGTGTGTGGTGTTGGGCTGCCTGGTGTTTTTGGTAAGGAGCCCGTATTCGGACTATAGTCCCTACTGCCGTCGGCTATTTTGATGGTCGAGGATGTCTTTAGCGTCTTCTTCCCAGCTTGGGCTTAGATCATGGCTTCACCGCAGCGTGTGGAAGATGAGCAAAACGGCACCTCTACCAGATGTCACTTGGTTGTGCAAGTAAAGAAGGTGGCAATGAGGCTCCTAAAGATGAAAGTCTTTAATGGACGAACTTGCGCTCAGAAATTCAAGCTAAATTCTCTGTAGAAGCCTAAAATATTCACAAGAGAACGACGGCGTCAAGCCCATTCCTCGATCGTCGATTAATCTGATCATGGCTGACACGCGTCGTCTTTTATACATGAATTATCGTTAATTTCAGCGTTATCGCAGAGGCTCGCGATAGCGCCAGGATAAACTAGACTACGAGCGTCTCGCGCGAAGTCTGATACGAATCATCCAATGCAGTCGCTATGTTTTCCAATCATTGCGACGTGGTCTGCGCCGAGCGGTCGTTACAGTTTTTGTGGGTGAAGCCCGATTGTATTAGAATAAAGGAATAAACGACCGCGGCAATGTTAGCACAATATTTTAGCTAGCAAATTAACACTGCGGATGCTGGCTGAATACAACGTACACACAACAAAGCTGTTTGAGCTAGGGCCCCAACCTTCGCCTTGAAATCTCCAGCGTCTCCGCGGGATGGCGTACTCTGATTAGATTTAGAAATAACGAACAAAATAAGCGAAGGCAGAACTTAAGCGTGGAAAGAAAAGCAAGGCGGCTACGAGTCGCCATGCTTATTTAACGCTTTTTGCTTGCCCTTTTCATAAGCGCACAACTAGGGCCGGCGCTGTTGTTCACTCACGATGGTACACGTAACAGCACCCGCCCTGCGCTGCAGCGTCCGAGGGGAACAAATGCTCCCGCGAGTGCGCACTGCGCGTTTCGTTGCCGACTCCATCCACCGCCATGTCTCCGCGTTCAAGAAAGGCCTGGGGCGGCAAACTCGCGGAGGAAAGGCAAGAGCGTGATTTGCGACCCCCTGAGTGAGCGAAGGGTGATTCAGAAGGAGGCAGAGCGCACATCCGTTCCTCCGGTCGGGTGCCTGTTATGGGCGACATTATCATTTCACATTAGCTGTCCCCATTACGCGGCCGCGCACGTTGTTTATCGGCTTTGTCTCTGGTCGCTCCGGCTGACTCGTTAGGGAGCGAGCCAAGGCGAACGCCGACCTCATCTGCATGGGAGTCGGCGACCCGCGGTGGAGGCGAACGGAAGGCTGATTTACGCCGCCAGCCGCGGTCGGTCCTCGGCTGGCCTAGCCGGAACTCCTTCGCCGTGTGACGCTTGCTCGAGAAATGCGTGCGCTCTCAGACAATGCCAGATCGATGACATACTCTTCGCTCGACATTATTTATGCATTTATATATAATTGCGTGTTCACTAAGCTGGGGCTGAGGTAGCCACTCGTGCGAGGGAGCGAGCTGAGTTTCACTCCACAATTGATTCGTTCGCGAAGAAAAAGCTTGGGGCTCACCGTTCGAAAGGAACCATCGACCGCTATTCACGAAAATCGCATCATAGAACAGTACTTGACAGGAAATGTTCCTGCTAGTCGAGCTGCTGGCTCTGTCACGTATTTTTACAAACCTTCGCTAGCGAAGGCTTGTAAAATAGAGGATTTCAGACTGTGATCCTTCGTTTGCCCGCTGCGAAGAACGCCGTGTTTACGTGGTTGGGAACATTTGTAAGCCGCACTAAAAAAGTCGCAGTTTCACCACAGTGGCGAAGCAATGAATGCGATAGCAATAATTGTAATGTTATACGAAGTGAGGCTGGCAGCTAAATCTTTGGATCTGATCTCACGCAACTCTAGAAAACGCTGGTTTAAGAGAATACGGCCGCTCCAGGACACTCTTCACGCCGCATTCTCTTCGCGTTGAGAGCGCAGCACGTAGAGGGTATACCGGCCTCCCGCTGCCAGCGACGACTGCGCTCGTACAATCGAAGGTCGCTCGAGGGAACCCCCCCCCCCCCCTCGTGTCTTTTCACGCTCGCGAACGACGGGCGGGGCCGGTCGCTCGGACAGCTGGGGGACTCTTATCGCATGCGCCTGGGAGCGACGGAGATGGGCCGGCTCGTTTGATCTCCGCTTCAGCCGCGTTCATCGCTCCCGCTTGCGCGCTATTACCCGCTGGTAGAACGTACGATGCGCAGGGGGGCTCTTATCAATTTGGACTTTATACGCGACATGACGGTGGTGGCGACGGCAACGGCCACGGCAAAAACCCGTCGAGACTGTGCTATCGCAATAAAAGAACCGGCAGATCCCACGCACTGTGGGAATCGATGTAATGCGAAGTAGCCTGCAAGGAGCAAATCATTCTGTAGATAATATTCCTGTCATGATTACCATGTTAGGACCAGTAATTTGTGTTCGTCATACAGTTACGACGCGCAATACCAATTTTGGTGTATATCAAGCTAGGGAACTGGACGCAAGCGCACCATGATCGTGGCATGTAAATGGCGTTGTAGATGACATGCATGCCAAGATTTTCAAGTTACCATGTGCCACTTATGTTCGTTAAACAGTCACGTCCCGCTATACCGATTTTGGTGCATATCAAGATAGCGAAACAGCCACGGGAGTGCCATGACCGTCGAATGTAAGTCATGTTGCACATGACATGTCATGATTTCCATTTACCACTTGTCATTAATGTTTGTCATACAGTCATGTCACTCAATACCAAATTTGGGGTATATCAAGCTAACGAAACGCCCGCGTGCGCGCCATGAGCGTGGCATGCAGTCATGTCGCACATGTCTTGTCATGATTTCCATATTACCACTTGTCATTTATGTTCCCCATACAGTCACGTCCCTCAATACCAAGTTTGGTGTAGATCAAGCTAACGAAACGGCAGCGAGCGCTCCATGAGCGTGGCGTGTAAATCATGTTGTTTATGGCATGCACGTCATTATTTACATATTACCACCTGTCATTTATATTCGTTATACACTCACGTCCCGCAATACCAATTTTGGTGTATATCAAGCTAGAGAAACGGCCGCGAGCTCGCCATGAGCGTGGCCTGCAAGTCCTGTGGCATATGGCATGTCATCATTTCCATATGAGCGCTTGGCAATTTATGTTCGTGCTACAGTCACATCACGCAATACCAACTTTGGTGTCTATCAAGCTAGCGAAACGTCCGCGAGCGTGCCATGAGCGTGGCATGCAAGTGATGTCGCACATCACATGTCATGATTTCCATAGTACCACTTGTCATTAATGTTCGTCCTACAGTCACGTAACGCAATGCCAAATTTGGTGTATATCAAGCTAGCGAAACGGCCACGAGAGTGCCATAAGCATGGCATGTAAATAATGTTGTACATGACATGTCATGATTTTCACATTACCACCTGTCATTTATTTTGGTCATGCAGAAATGTGTCATCGTACCAATTTATGGATAATGAAGTTAAGAAAACGGCCTCAGGAAAACTACTGCCATGACGTTTAAATTATACTTTTCGTGCCAAGTTGTTCATGATTTTCATGATACGACCAGTCATTCATGTTGGTCATACAGTCATGTTATGCCATACTAATTTTTGTATAAGTCCCATTAACAATACTGCCAGGAGAGCACAAAGTCGTAGGCGGATAGATAGATAGATAGATAGATAGATAGATAGATAGATAGATAGATAGATAGATAGATAGATAGATAGATAGATAGATAGATAGATAGATAGATAGATAGACAGACAGACACGCTCGAAGTCGCCGAAGTTCCCTAAGAAATGCATCGCATTAAAAAAAAGAAAAAAAGCACTTGAGTATGGCTCTATATGGTCTCAGGCTTCGCTGTACGGCTGCCCATTTTAATGGACAGTCACGTTTGTGTATATATCTGCTATGTGCTATTGAATAAACTTCAGTTGTGAGTCGGCTCTTGTGCTCGTGTGTTCATTAGTATTTTCGTCTGAGTTGTCGCGCCGTTCGAAATCGATGTACTTTTTAAGGCGGCGTTCACGTTGTCAGCACCGCGTCACTGACGATTATTTCTCGTCTAAGTTATCAAGTTTAGCGAACGAATTCTCAACACCCAAGTCTCGGGGTTGAGGACAAAGGTATGTGTGCATTATAAGTATGTGTGCATTTTTTCTTCGAAGGTGTGTGTGCATTTTTTCTGCAACACCGCTCAATTGTATACAAAGCAAGGCCGGTTTCGACATTATACATCATAGCAACGCTCGATGGTTGATCCTATATAACTCACGAGGGCAGTGGTCTTCTAGGTTGAAGGGCCACAGCTCGCTGTTAAGCCAGAGCAGGTACACAATTGGTTCGTAAACTTATAACGCGATATTAAAACGCGTCCGTAATTCCAGGCTAAAAATAATCTCAAGAGTGAAGAGTCAAGATACTAGCTCACCGTAAAACTCCCCTAATCATGGTCTTCTTGTATTGATCTATTTCTACCGGCCGGCCTTCAACGAGGTTCTTAAAGGGCTTTTCTCCAGGATTCCATAGAAGAGCACATTGTGTTGTATATTAAGTGAGTTTTACTAACTATAGGCTTTTTGCACTTGAGCAGATGGTCTCAAATTTCTTAATTACTTGGGTTGAATTCGCGAGGCTTTCAGTTCATAACTGTTGTTTCTTTCCTTTTTTTGACATTGGCCAGCCGGCTTCGCTAATTACCGCCTTCTCACAGCTGTTCCGACGTAAAACGTATTTTTCTAAATATAGACCCTGATCTCTCACCATTTCGCACTTACAGCATGCATTACAATGATCTTGGTGACAAAGAAACTAAACTGCGGTCTTGGGGGGAGGGGGGGGGGGGCGCCTTATTATATTGTCACGCGCGTTTCTTATTTCACTTTTACTGTATTCGGTTTACGCCCACAAAGACTGTGAACAAACCGCGTCTGCAGTGTTCGAGAAGGTTCACGATTGCAGTAGATCATTTTGTTAAGATTGCGCGCAAGACGCGAACACCCAAGATTATTCGAGAGCTTGCGCGACGACCAGAGATAAGGCTAGAATGTTCGACGCGTGAGTTATAAAAGCCGTCGCGTTCCAACGATGACCAGTTGATCGACGGCCGACGCTCTGTTCGCCGCCATCAGTGACAGCGTGTATTGCTGTAATCCTACTTTCCGTTTACCGGCCACAAGTTCGGCCTAATAAACAGTTTCATCTTGGACACGTCGCCTGCTGCCTTCGTCGACGTCACGACCACGTGACATCTGGTGGAGGTGCTTCCCGGTCCATGTACCGAACGCCCCCCTTCCAGCCGTGAGCCAAGCCCACTCCGTGAAAAGGACATCGACGCCAACGCTGAGCAGCGAGCCAGCCGCAGGCAACAAGGGCTACCTCCAGAGTTCGGGTCCCTACCGGATAAGACTCGAAAGTCCAAGGCCACGACAACTACTGCGACAACTATGACAGCCACTGCACCGACTCCCGGAACGGTCGTGATGCAGCAGCCAAGGGAGCCACCGACTTTCCGTGGATCATCTTTTGAAGACCCGGAGACGTGACTGGAGACGTACGACCGAGTGGCCAGCCTCAACCACTGGGACGCGGAAGAGAAGCTACGTCGCGTCTACTTCTACTTGGAAGACGCGGCAACAACCTGGTTTGAGAACCGCGAGTCTGCACTTCAGACCTGGGATCTCTTCCACGGCGCATTCCTGGGCACGTTCACGAGCGTCGCCCGCAAGGAAAGGGCCGCTTCTTCGCTGGAGACACGAGTGCAACTACCGAATGAGAAAGTGGCGATCTTCGTCGAAGAAATGACGCGGCTGTTCCGGCACGCTGACTCCGACATGCCCGAGGAGAAGAAGGTCCGTTTGCTCATGCGAGGGGTCAAGCAAGAACTATTCGCTGGGCTGATGCGGAACCCACCGACGACCGTCCAGGAATTCCTGTCGGAAGCAACAGCGATCGAGAAGACGCTGGAAATGCGAACCCGCCAGTACAATCGCCCAACGAGTCAAGGCAGCCCAGCCGTTTATGCTCTCGACGACTTGCGCGAAACGATCCGAGCGATCGTGCGGGAGGAACTACGCAAGCTGTTACCCTCTCCACAGCCGCAAGTCGACCCCATCGCAGACATCGTTCGAGAGGAAATCGCGCAGTCGATGGGCACCTCTGAGCCGCCACGGCCCCAGCCGCAAGCCATGAGCTACGCAGCTGCAGCCCGGCGCTACGCTCCCGCTCCACGCCCACGTCAAGAGGTCGCACCGCCGCATTTCCGCCGCCAGACTCCGCCGCCACCACCACCGACGCCATACCGTCCACCCGCCGGCCAGCACTACGCTCCGAGGAAGACCGACGTTTGGCGCGCCCCCTGACCACCGCCCACTCTGCTACCACTGCGGAGAAGCTGGCCACACTTACCGCCGCTGCCAATTCCGCCAGATGGGACTGCGTGGTTTCGCCATCGACGCGCCGCGTCCACAGCGGGGTGAAAGACCGCGCGACATCGCCGACTATCTCGCAGGAGCTCAGTGGACACCCCGACGACCTTCCCGCTCACCGTCGCCTGGCCGCTACATGTCACCGCACCGCGGGCAGTACACTGGCCCAAACCGGGGCCGGTCGCCTAGCCCATATCCGGGAAACTAAGGGCAGCAACCGATGGAGGTGCGGTTGCTGTACGACGAAATGCCGAAGATCCTCCGCGGCCGCCGCCGACGACAACGCGACGAAACCTGCAGAACACGATGCGAAGCAGACGAAGCCCTGCTGACGAAGACGTGACGACGCAACATGGAAGCAGAGCGACATTTCGACGCAGCCGTGATCCGACGCCACGACCCAACCGCAACGCACGACGACGAACCAGCGACCTCGACGTAATATTCGACGGCCACAACGTCACCGCTCTCATCGACACTGGAGCCGACTATTCCGTCATCAGTGGGCCTTTCGCGACGAAGCTGAAGAAAGTGAAGACTGCTTGGCAAGGCCCGGAAATCCGGACCGCTGGCGGTCATCTAATAACGCCGGCCGGTGTTTGCACAGCAAGAGTCACCATCAGTAACCGGACTTATCCCGCCAGCTTTCTAATTCTGCAGCACTGCTCCAGGGATGTGATACTGGGGATGGACTTCCTAAGTCAACACGGCGCCGTCATCGACCTGAGGTCTGAGTCGATAACATTGACTTCAGAAAAAGCGTTGCCGCCCCACACGACGCCGGAGAACCATGCCTTGAATGTAATAGAAGAGCAGGTCACCGTTCCGCCTCTCTTCAGCGTCGTCATTTCCGTCGGCACCGAAATGCCCGTTAACCTTGAAGGCGTCGTCGAGGGCGATCAGCACCTGCTTGTGAACCGTCAGATTTGCGTCGCAAGAGGCATCGCCGAGTTGCGCGACGGCAAAGCAAAGGTGCTGCTGACAAACTTCAGCCACGAATATAGGCACCTCAACGTTGGTACGACGGTCGCCTACATCGAGAAATTCGTGGACACCAGCAATGCTTTCGCCCTCTCCGATACTTCCGAACATCCTTCGACGAATCGAGGTCCCGAAACAGATTTCGACGTCAACCCCAGCCTCCCAAAGCAGAAGCAAGACCAGCTCAAAAATCTGCTCTTGCAGTTCAATGACTGCTTCTCATCATCGTCAAGAATTCGACAGACCCCAGTCGCCAAACATCGTATCATAACCGAAGAAAGTGCCCGACCAGTCCGTCAGAGCCCGTATCGAATTTCGACGCGAGAACGCGAAGCCGTAAAGAAGCAAGTCGACGAAATGCTACGTGACGACATAATCCAGCCCTCCAAGAGTCCCTGGGCGTCTCCCGTGGTGTTGGTGAAGAAGAAGGACGGGACGCTACGTTTCTGTGTCGACTATCGTCGCCTGAACAAGATCACGAAGAAGGACGTGTACCCTCTCCCACGGATAGACGACGCCCTGGATCGACTCCACAACGCGAAGTACTTTTCGTCGATGGACCTCAGGACAGGCTATTGGCAAATCGAGGTCGACGAGAGAGACCGAGAGAAGACCGCGTTTATAACACCAGACGGTCTCTTCGAGGTCAAAGTCATGCCATTCGGTCTTTGCTCGGCCCCTGCGACTTTCCAACGGGTTATGGATGCAGTACTGGCAGGATTGAAGTGGCAGACTTGCCTGGTGTACCTGGACGACGTCACTGTGTTTGCTTCAAACTTCGACGGATACCTCCGGTGACTTGACGCTGTACTTCAAGCAATCAAGGCCTCCGGACTCACCTTGAAGCCAGAAAAGTGCCGCTTCGCATACGAGGAACTCCTGTTCTTGGGTCACGTTATCAGCAAGTCTGGAGTTCACCCCGAACAACGGAAAACAGCTGCCATCGCTGCTTTCGCGCCGCTCACCGACAAGAAGGCCGAACGCCGATTTCTCGGCTTGTGCGACTATTATAGACGCTGCGTCAAGGAATTTTCACGCATCGCCGAGCCACTAACTCAGCTCACGAAAAACAACGTGGAATTCAAGTGGGGAGCGGCGCAAGTCGAAGCATTTCAAGAATTGAAACGACGCCTGCAGACGCCTCCAGTACTTGCGCATTTCGACGAACACGCCGACACGGAAATCCACACCGACGCAAGCAGCGTAGGACTCCGCGCCGTTCTTGTCCAGAGAACTGCCGGTGTGGAAAGGGTTATCAGTTATGCTAGCCGGTCGCCATCCAAAGCAGAAGCCAACTATTCCACAACAGAAAAGGAGTGCCTTGCCATCATCTGGGCAACGTCAAAGTTTCGCCCCTACCTCTACGGCAGGCCCTTCAAAGTTGTGAGCGACCACCACGCCTTGTGTTGGCTAGCTAACCTGAAGGACCCTTCAGGTCGTCTCGCAAGATGGAGTCTGAGACTTCAAGAATTCGACGTTACCATCGTTTACAAGTCCGGACGAAAACACTCTGACGCCGACTGCTTGTCTCAAGCCCCCGTCGACCCGCCTCCGCAGGACGACCACGAAGATGACTTCTTCTTGGGAACCATAAGTACCGACGACTTCGCCGAACGACAGCGAGCCGACCCGGAACTCAGGGGCCTTATGGAGTACCTTGAAGGCAAGACAGCCACTGTTCCGAAGGCATTCAAGCGAGGACTCGCATCGTTCCTCTTGCGAAACAGCGTTCTCATAAAGAAGAATTTCTCGCCGCTTCGAGCCGACTACCTTCTCGTAGTGCCTTCAGCAATGCGTCCAGAAGTCCTCCAGGCACTACACGACGACCCGACGGCTGGACACCTCGGACTTTCCCGCACGCTCGCAAGAGTACAGGAAAAGTACTACTGGCCGCGCCTTGCCGCCGACGTCGCCCGCTACCTAAGGACGTGCCGAGACTGTCAGCGACGGAAGACACCGCCCACAAGACCAGCAGGCTTCCTTCAGCCGATCGAGCCTCCTCGGCGACCGTTCCAGCAGATCGGGATGGACCTCCTGGGGCCGTTCCCAACGTCAACTTGCGGAAATAAATGGATCGTCGTGGCTACCGACTACCTCACCCGCTACGCCGAAACAAAGGCCCTGCCTAAAGGCAGTACCGCCGAGGTAGCCAAGTTCTTCGTTGAGAACATCGTCCTTCGACACGGCGCCCCAGAGGTTCTCATCCCCGACAGAGGTACGGCGTTTACTGCGGAGCTTACTCAGGCGATCTTGAGATACAGCCAGACAAGCCACCGCCGGACAACCGCCTACCACCCACAGACCAATGGCCTCACCGAGCGTCTCAACAAGACCATCGCCGACATGCTGGCCATGTACGTCGACGTCGAGCACAAGACGTGGGATGCCATCCTTCCGTATGTGACCTTCGCGTACAACACGGCAGTGCAAGAAACGACACAGATGACGCCATACAAGTTGGTCTACGGACGCAGCCCGACAACGACGCTCGACGCGATGTTACCAAACGTCACCGAGGAAGAAAACGTCGACGTCACCGCATACCTACAGCGCGCCGAAGAAGCCCGGCAACTCGCCCGTCTGCGTACCCAGTGCCAGCAAAAGGCCGACAGCCGTCGCTACAACCTTCGACGACGCTTCGTGGAATACCAGCCTGGCGACCGTGTGTGGGTCTGGACACCCGTACGCCGACGTGGACTTTGTGAAAAGCTTCTTCGGCGATACTTCGGGCCTTACAAGGTGCTTCGACGTGTAGGCGCTCTAGACTACGAGGTCGTTCCCGACGGCATTACGAACTCTCAGCGGCGTCGCTCGCGGCCTGAAGTCGTTCATGTCGTGCGCCTCAAGCCGTTTTACGCGCGTTAGTGGACCTGAGGACTGTCCTTTTTGATTCGTTGTACTTTCTTGCTTGTGCCTAGTGATTATTGTACTTTCGCGCTTTATGGTTGTTGTTTATTGTTGCATGTATTTACCCCCCGCGTGTTCTGTTTGAAGCATCGGGACGATGGTTTTTCAGAGGGGGGGCATTGTCACGCGCGTTTCTTATTTCACTTTTACTGTATTCGGTTTACGCCCACAAAGACTGTGAACAAACCGCGCCTGCAGTGTTCGAGAAGGTTCACGATTGCAGTAGATCATTTTGTTAAGATTGCGCGCAAGACGCGAACACCCAAGATTATTCGAGAGCTTGCGCGACGACCAGAGATAAGGCTAGAATGTTCGACGCGTGAGTTATAAAAGCCGTCGCGTTCCAACGATGACCAGTTGATCGACGGCCGACGCTCTGTTCGCCGCTATCAGTGACAGCGTGTATTGCTGTAATCCTACTTTCCGTTTACCGGCCACAAGTTCGGCCTAATAAACAGTTTCATCTTGGACACGTCGCCTGCTGCCTTCGTCGACGTCACGACCACGTGACAATATTTCAAGACATAGCATCGATAAGGCGGACGTCAAAAACCATGGGGGAGAGGCTTACTGACACGGACCGCTTTTACTTTAATAAATTTAAATCGTCAGCGACGCAACTTTCTTCATAGCCAAGGCTTCACCATAGATGCATGATGCGTCATCTCTTGGCGGTGGCCACACGCCGCGCTGTAACTGAATAGGAAATATCCCAGTAGTTGACAAAAAATGAATCTGACGAAGAAATTATTTATTAAAATTGGCTATGAGTTATGTACTATAAAGCCATTGGAACATTCTGACAAAATACTACCCATCGTATACTGGAAATCGGGTAGGTTGGAAGGGCACTGGAATATCTTACAACACTGGCCGCCGCTGTGGTGTAGCGGTTACGGGGCTCGACTGCCGACCCGAAGCTCTAGGGTTCGACCCGGGCCGTGGCGATCGCATTTCGAAGGAGGCGAAATGTAGCGGCCAGAGTATTGTGCGATGTCTGTGCACGTTAAAGAACACCAGATGGACTAAATTTCCGGATCGCTCCACTACGGCCTGCCTCATAATCATGTCCCCGCAGCCTGTCACACACCACGCACGGATGTCCAAACTCCAGCGCCTGAACAAACGTCCAGAGCTGGTTGTGGCACCCCTGGTAGAAGCTCGGACCTTTCGTCTCACATACTCGGCTCACGCGGCGGGAAAAGTCGGCGCGGCGGCTGCGCGGACTGTCTCCGTCGATGGGCGCGGCTGATACGAACGGCGCCGAGGTTTTAAATGCGAAGAATTTCTTAGCGTACTTCGGCGACTTTGAGCGTATCTATCTATCTATCTATCTATCTATCTATCTATCTATCTATCTATCTATCTATCTATCTATCTATCTATCTATCTATCTAGCCGCCTACACCTATCTATCTCCTGGCCGTATCGCTAATGGCATTTATACCAAATTTGGTATGGCATAACATGACTGCATGACGAACATAAATGGCTGGTCATATCATGAAAATCATGACTAACTTGTCATGAAAAGTATGATTTACATGCCACGCTCATGGCGCGCTCCCGGCCGTTTCGTTAGCTTGATATACACCAATTTGGGATTGAGTGACGTGACTGTATGACGAACATAAAGACAGGTCCTAACATGTAAAACATGACATGCAAATTATGTAAAGCATGATGTGCTCCTTTCTGGCTGCTTCGTATTACATCGATTCTCTCAGTGCGTGGGATCTATCGGATTTTTTTGAATGCGAAGCATTTCTTAGCGTACTTCGACGACTTTGAGCGTATCTATCTATCTATCTATCTATCTATCTATCTATCTATCTATCTATCTATCTATCTATCTATCTATCTATCTATCTATCTATCTATCTATCTATCTATCTAGACGCCTACGATTTTGTGCTCTCCTGGCCGTATCGTTAATGGGATTTATGCCAAAATTGGTATGACGTAACATGAGTGTATGACCAACATAAATGTCTGGTCATATTATGAAAACCATGAATTACTTGTCATGAACGGGATGGTTTACATGCCGTGGCCGCGGGGCTGTAGCGGCTGTTTCTTCAACTTGATATCTACCAAAATTGGTATAACGAGACATTTCTGCATGACTAACGTCAATGACAGGTAGTAATATGAAAATCATGACTTGCATGTCATGTATAGTGTCACGTGGTTATGACGTCGACGAAGGCAGCAGGCGACGCGTTCAAGATGAAACTGTTTATTAGGCTGAACTTGTGGCCGGTAAACGGAAAGTAAGATTACAGCAATACACGCTGGCACTGATAGTGGCGAACAGAGCGTCGGCCGTCGATCAACAGACGAGTGGTGAAGCGCGTCGACATTTATAAGTGTGGCATCGAATATTCCAGCCTTATCGCTGGTTGTCGCGCAAGCTCTTGAATAAGCTCGAGTGTTCGCGTTTGGCGTGCATCTTAACAAAAATGATCTACAACAATCGAGAAGCTTCTCGAACAAAGAGGCGCGGTTTGCGATGAGCGCTGCTCACAGTCTTTGTGGGCGAAAACCGAATACAGCAACTGTGAAAAGTAGAAACGCGCGTGGCAGTGCCCCCCTCTGAAAAATCATCGTCCCGATGCTTGAAACAGAACACGGGGGATAAATGCATGCAACAACAAATAGCAACAATAAAGCAAGAAAGTACAATAATAAAGCAATAGGTGCAGTCCTCAGGTTCAATAACGCGCGTAATACGGTTTGAGGCGCACGACATGGACGACGTCAGGTCGCGCACGGCGCCGTTGAGAGTTCGTAATGCCGTTCGAGACAACCTCGTAGTCCAGAGCGCCTAGACGTCGAAGCACTTTGTACGGCCCGAAGTATCGCCGAACAAGTTTTTCACAGAGTCCACGTCGGCGTATCGGCGTCCACACCCAAACGCGGTCGCCGGGCTGGTATTCCATGAAGCGTCGCCGAAGATTGTAGCGGCGGCTGTCGGTCGTCTGCTGATTCTTGATTCGCAAGCGGGCGAGCTGTCGTGCTTCTTCGGCGCGCTGTAAATAGGCGGTGACGTCGATGTTTTCTTCGTCGGTGACGTTTGGTAACATGGCGTCAAGCGTCGTTGCCGGGCTCCGTCCGTAGACCAGCTTGTATGGCGTCATCTGCGTCGTTTCTTGTACGGCCGTGTTGTACGCGAAAGTCACGTACCGAAGGATCGCATCCCACGTCTTGTGCTCGACGTCGACGTACATGGCCAGCATGTCGGCGATGGTCTTGTTGAGACGCTCGGTGAGGCCATTGGTCTGTGGGTGGTAGGCGGTGGTCCGGCGGTGGCTTGTGTGGCTGTATCTCAAGATCGCCTGAGTTAGGTCAGCAGTAAATGCCGTACCTCTGTCGGTGATGAGAACCTCTGGGGCGCCATGTCGAAGGACGATATTCTCAACGAAGAACTTGGCTACCTCGGCGGCACTGCCTTTAGGCAGGGCCTTTGTTTCGGCGTAGCGGGTAAGGTAGTCGGTAGCCACGACGATCCATTTATTTCCGCAAGTCGACATTGGGAACGGCCCCAGGAGGTCCATCCCGATCTGCTGGAACGGTCGCCTAGGAGGCTCGATCGGCTGAAGGAAGCCTGCTGGTCTTGTGGGCGGTGTCTTCTGTTGCTGACAGTCTCGGCACGTCTTTACGTAGCGGGCGATGTCGGTGGCAAGGCGCGGCCAGAAGTACTTTTCCTGTACTCTTGCGAGCGTGCGGGAAAGTCCGAGGTGTCCGGCCGCCGGGTCGTCTTGTAGTGCTTGGAGGACTTCTGGTCGCAGTGCTGCAGGCATTACGAGAAGGTAGTCGGCTCGAAGTGGCGAGAAATTCTTCTTTATCACAACGCCGTTTCGCAAGAAAAACGACGCGAGTCCTCGCTTGAATGCCTTTGGAACAATGGCGGTCTTGCCTTCGAGATACTCCACAAGGCCCCTGAGTTCCGGGTCGGTCGGCGAAGTCGTCGGCACGTATGGTTCCCAAGAAGAAGTCATCCTCCTGGTCATCCTGCGGAGGCGGGTCGACGGGGGGCTTGAGACAAGCAGTCGGCGTCAGAGTGTTTTCGTCCGGACTTGTAAACGATGGTAACGTCGAATTCTTGAAGTCTCAGACTCCATCTTGCGAGACGACCTGAAGGGTCCTTCAGGTTAGCTAGCCAACACAAGGCGTGGTGGTCGCTCACAACTTTGAAGGGCCTGCCGTAGAGGTAGGGGCGAAACTTTGACGTTGCCCAGATGATGGCAAGGCACTCCTTTTCTGTTGTGGAATAGTTGGCTTCTGCTTTGGATGGCGACCGGCTAGCATAACTGATAACCCTTTCCACACCGGCAGTTCTCTGGACAAGAACGGCGCGGAGTCCTACGCTGCTTGCGTCGGTGTGGATTTCCGTGTCGGCGTGTTCGTCGAAATGCGCAAGTACTGGAGGCGTCTGCAGGCGTCGTTTCAATTCTTGAAATGCTTCGACTTGCGCCGCTCCCCACTTGAATTCCACGTTGTTTTTCGTGAGCTGAGTTAGTGGCTCGGCGATGCGTGAAAATTCCTTGACGCAGCGTCTATAATAGTCGCACAAGCCGAGAAATCGGCGTTCGGCCTTCTTGTCGGTGAGCGGCGCGAAAGCAGCGATGGCAGCTGTTTTCCGTTGTTCGGGGTGAACTCCAGACTTGCTGATAACGTGACCCAAGAACAGGAGTTCCTCGTATGCGAAGCGGCACTTTTCTGGCTTCAAGGTGAGTCCGGAGGCCTTGATTGCTTGAAGTACAGCGTCAAGTCACCGGAGGTATCCGTCGAAGTTTGAAGCAAACACAGTGACGTCGTCCAGGTACACCAGGCAAGTCTGCCACTTCAATCCTGCCAGTACTGCATCCATAACCCGTTGGAAAGTCGCAGGGGCCGAGCAAAGACCGAATGGCATGACTTTGACCTCGAAGAGACCGTCTGGTGTTATAAACGCGGTCTTCTCTCGGTCTCTCTCGTCGACTTCAATTTGCCAATATCCGGTCTTGAGGTCCATCGACAAAAAGTACCTCGCGTTGTGGAGTCGATCTAGGGTGTCGTCTATCCGTGGGAGAGGGTACACGTCCTTCTTCGTTATTTTGTTCAGGCGGCGATAATTGACGCAGAAGCGTAGGGTTCCATCGTTTTTCTTCACTAACACCACGGGTGACGCCCACGGACTCTTTGAAGGCTGGATGATGTCATCGTGCAGCATTTCGTCGACTTGGTTCTTTATGGCCTCGCGTTCCCGCGTTGAAACTCTGTACGGGCTCTGACGCAGTGACCTGGCACTTTCGTCTGTTATGATGCGGTGTTGTGCGACTGGGGTCTGTCGAACTCTTGACGACGACGAAAAGCAGTCCTTGTATTGCAGGAGCAGGGTTTTGAGCTGTTCTTGTTTATGCGTCGGAAGGCTCGGATTGACGTCGAAAGATAGTTGGTGAGCTTGCTTCGTCGAAGCATGTTCGGTAAACTCGGCGAGGGGGCGTCGCTGACTTCCACAATTTCTTCGATGTAGGCGACCGTCGTGCCTTTGCTCACATGCTTGTATTCGTTGCTGAAGTTCGTGAGCATCACTGTTGCTTTCCCTTCACGCAACTCGGCGATGCCTCTTGCGACGCAAATCTGACGATTTATAAGCAGGTGCTGATCGCCCTCGATGACGCCTTCGAAGTCTGTGGGTTTTTCGGTGCCGACGGGAATGATGACGCTGGAGAGAGGCGGAACGGTGACGTGTTCGTCTATCACGTTCAATGCATGGTTCCCCGGCGTCGTCTGGGTAGGCAGCGCTTTTTCTGAAGTTAGTGTTATCGACTCAGACCTTAGGTCGATGACGGCGCCATGGTCACCTAGGAAATCCATTCCAAGTATCACATCCCTGGAGCAGTTTTGTAGGATTACAAAGCTCGCAGGATAAGTCCTGTTATTCATGGTGTCTCTCGCCGTGCAGACAACAATCGGCGTTATCAGGTCGCCTCCAGCTGTCCGGAGTTCGGGTCCGCTCCAAGCGGTCTTTACTTCCTTCAGCTTGGTGGCGAATGGCCCACTGACGACGGAATAGTCGGTGTCGACGAGAGCGGTGCCGTTGTGGCCGTCGATGGGAACGTCGAGGTAGCTAGTTCGTCGCCTTGCGTTGCGGTTAAGTCGCGGCGTCGGATCAGGCTGCGTCGATTTGTTGCGGTGCTTCGTCAGGTCTTCGGTCCGCGAGGTTTCGACGGCAGGGCTTCGTCTGCTTCGCGTCGTGTTCTGCAGGTCTCGTCGCGTTGTCGCCGTCGGCGGCCGCGGAGGATCTTCGGCATTTCGTCGTACAGCAACCGCACCTCCATCGGTTGCTGCCCTTAGTTTCCATGATACGGGCTAGGTGACCGGCCCCGGTTTGGGCCGGTCACTGCTGGCGGTGCGGTGGCATGTAGCGGCCGGGCGACGGCGAGCGGGAAGGTCGTCGTTGCTGGCACTGTGTTCCGGTGAGGTAGTCGTCGATGTCGCGACGCCGTTCGCCTGGCTGCGGACGCGGCGCGTTGACGGCGAATCCACGTAGCCCCATCTGTCGGTACTGGCAGTGGCGGTACGTGTGGCCGGCCTCCCCGCAGTGGTAGCAGAGCGGGCGGTTGTCAGGGGGCGCGCCAAACGTCGGTCTTCCTTGGCGCGTAGCGCGGCTCATAGCGCTGGCCGACAGGAGGACGGTAGGGCGTCGGTGGTGGTGGCGGCGGCGGTGTCTGGCGGCCGAACTGTGGCGATGCGCTGTCTTGACGTTGTCGCGGAGCAGGCACAGGACGGCGGACCGCAGCGGCGTAGGTCATGGCCTCCGGATGAGGCTGCGGTGGTTCGGGAATTCCGAGCGATTGATGAACTTCCTCGCGGACAATGTCGACGTTCGAATCCACTTGAGGCTGCGGCGAAGGCAACAGCTTGCGCAGCTCCTCCCGCACGATCACTCGGATGGTCTCGCGCAGGTCTTTGGTGCTGGGGTATGAGCTTCGGCGTAGTTGGTTGTTGGAGAGGGGCGGTTGTACTGCCTTGTCCGCATCTCAAGTGCCTTTTCGATTATCGTGGCCTCGGTAAGGAATTCGTCGACAGTCTTGGGTGGGTTGCGGACAAGTCCCGAAAACAGCTCTTGCTTGACACCTCGCATCAGGAACCGGAGCTTCTTCTCCTCAGCCATGGCGGGGTCGGCGTGCCGGAACAGTCGATTCATCTCCTCCGTGTAGATAGCGATGCTTTCATTGGGCAGCTGCACACGGGTCTCCATCATAGCTGCGGCTCGTTCCTTGCGGACCACGCTGGTGAACGTGCTTAGGAAAGTCGTCCGAAATAGATCCCAGGTTTGTAACGTGGACTCAGGGTTCTCGAACCACGTCCTCGCGGCGTCTTCTACGTAGAAGTAGGCGCGGCGCAGTTTTAGATGCGAAGCATCTTATGCTCGGGGCTATGTCCGTCCCTCCCGCGTCCGTCCCGCGTGCCGCGTCCGGCCACTTTCATGAAGTAGGGAAGCACCCACTATGCGAACCAGAACACTATAGTACAATATAAGGCCGTCAATCACCGCTACAGTCACCAGAGTCATGGCGGAGAGCACAGAGAGGCTGCTTAGCAATGGCTAGGCAGGTGGTGTGTGTCGCCCAGGTTGACTCCATTCCTGGATCATGCTTGCATGTGTTTGGGGGGGGGGGGCTTAGTCCCTCCCTCCTTCCCACGTCCCCCCACCCCGACAGCGGATGCGCGTCCCCTCCCCCCCCTCTCTCTCTCTCCTCTCCTACGCTCACCCCCCTTTCTCTACTCTAGGAATCGTCTACTCTACGGAGCGGCGCCCGCGTCCCACAGCGCATGCGCGTCCTCTCCCCCCTCTCTCCTACGCTCAAGCCCTTTCCCTGCTGTAGGAATCCTACTCTACGGAGCGGCGCCCGCGTCCGACATCCCCACAGCTCATGCGCGTACTCTCTCCTACAGTCACCCGCTTTCTCTACTCTATGAATCCTCTACTCTACGGAGCGGCGCCCGCGTCCCACAGCGCATGCGCGTCCTCTCTCCTACGCTCAAGCCCTTTCCCTGCTGTAGGAATCCTCTACTCTACGGAGCGGCGCCCGCGTCCGACATCCCCACAGCTCATGCGCGTACTCTCTCCTACAGTCACCCGCTTTCTCTACTCTAGGAATCCTCTACTCTACGAAGCGGCGCCCGCGTCCTCTCACCCTCTCTCCTACACTTACCCGCTTTCTCTACTCTAGGAATCCTCTACTCTACGAAGCGGCTCCCGCGTCCCACAGCGCATGCGCGTCCCCTGTCTCTCCTCTCCTACGGTTCCCCCCCCGTTCTCTCCTCTAGGAATCCTCTACGGAGCGGCGCGCGACAGGTGGTGCGACAGCTGCATACTCCGCTGGGGGGCACCACGGTAGTTCCACGGTATAAAAATGACGGAGCGCGCCTCATTCTCTCTCCTGTGCAGCGCCGCGATGAGCGCCCGGGTCGCTGCCGCGAAACGAGAGCGGCGACGTTTCTTCCGCTCAAGCTAACCATCTCCCCGCTGCTTCGCATCTCCACATGGTTCCCTTTAACGGGAGATGGGGAAGTTTTTTTCGTCGCAGTCGCAGTTGTTGAAAGCTGCGACTCGTTCATACGTCTCCAGCCAGGTCTCGGGGTCCTCGCTTGGCGATCCATGGAAAGTCGGTGGCTCTCTCGGTGGCTGGATCACGATCGTTGCAGGGGACGCAGCGGCCGTCATCGTGCCTGTCGTCTTCGCCGCCGTGCCTTTTGGCTTGTCCGGTAGGAGTCCGTATTGTGGGGCCAGTCCTTGTAGCTCGACTCTCCTGGATGGTGTCGGTTTCTTCTTGGTGACTTGGGCTGGGTTCATGGCTTGACGGGGGTGTCCGGTACATGAACGAAAAGCACCTCCACCAGATGTCACGTGGTTGTGACGTCGACGAAGGCAGCAGGTGACGTGTCCAAGATGAAACTGTTTATTAGGCCGAACTTGTGGCCGGTAAACGGAAAGTAAGATTACAGCAATACACGCTGGCACTGATAGCGGCGAACAGAGCGTCGGCCGTCGATCAACTGACGAGCGGTGAAGCGCGTCGGCATTTAAAAGTGTGGCATCGAATATTCCAGCCTTATCGCTGGTTGTCGCGCAAACTATGGAATAAGCTCGAGTGTTCGCGTTTTGCGCGCATCCTAACAAAAATGATCTACAACAATCGCAAAGCTTCTCGAACAAAGAGGCGCGGTTTGCGATGAGCGCTGCTCACAGTCTTTGTGGGCGAAAACCGAATACAGCAACTGTGAAAATTAGAAACGCACGTGTCAATAGCATGACATAGGTATCTGCCATGCTCATGGTGCATTAGTGGCTGTTTCGCTAGCTTGAAATGTACCAAATTTGGTACTGGGTGACGTGACTGTTTAGCGAACATTAATTACAGGTGGCAACATGGCACTCATGACATTCATGTCTTGTAAAGCATTGCTTGCATGCCACGCTCATCGGGCGCTCGCGGCCAGTTCGGTAGCTTGATATACACCAAATTTGGTATTGCGCTACGTGACTCTCTGACGAGCATAAGTGACAGATGGTAAAATGAAAATCATAACATCCGAGCCATGTACATGACTTACATGCCATGCTCACGGTGCACTCCCGGCTGCTTCGCTAGCTTGATATATACCAAATTTGGTATTTCCGCGACATGACTATATGACGAACATAAATGACAACTGGTAAATGAAGATCATGACATGTCATGTCAGCATGACTTGCATGCGACGCTCATGGTGCGCTTGTGGCCAATTCGCTGGTGTGATATACATTAAATCTGGCATCTCGCGACGAGTCTGTATGACGAACATAAATGATAAGTCCTAAGACGCAAATTAATATATCAATGTAATGTACATGATTTACATGCAATGCTCATGTTGCGCTCACGGCCGTTTTCCTAGCTTGATATATACCAAAATCGGTGTTGCGCGACGTGACTGCATGACAAACGTAAATGATATGTGGTAGCATTAAAATCGTAACAGTCATGTCATGTACTGCCTTATTTACATGCCACGCTCATGGTGCGCTCGCGGCCATTTCGCTCGCATGATAAACACCAAAACTGCCATGGCGTGACGCGACTGTATGGCGACCATAGATGACAGGTGGTAGCATGAAAATCATGATATAAATGATATTTATGGCACGTATTACATGCCACGCTCATGGTGCGCTCGTGGCCGTTTCGCTAGCTTGATAAACATCGAAATTGGTATTGTGTGACGTGACTGTATGGCGAACATAAATGACAGGCCCTAACATGTAAATCATTACATGCACGTTATGTGCAGCCTAATTTACTCCTTGCTGGCTGCTTCGAATTACATTGATTCCCACAATGCGTGGGATCTGCCCTTTCCTTCTTTTTTTTTTCGCGGAAACCGACGTTTTACCTCGAGCTTTAAGAGCTTCGCTCTCAATAAAGATGTTCATTCTCTCTCTCTCTCTCCGATCACCATGCATTTTTCATGCGCATATTTCAAGTGAAATATGTGCATGAAAAATGCGTGGTGATCGCATGCGATCGAAAAATTCGCATATTTCGGGCTGCTGTGGGTACGGCGAGACTGGAGGCATCATGTCGCTTACCAAACGTTTCCTGTTCATAACACAGTTATTACTGGCTGCCGCCGCGGTTGGATCATGCCCCGCGAGCACGTGTCAGAGGTACTACATGGATGATGCCAAATGTGATCCCGTCTTCTGGCCCTTTGTTTCGTCAGCGTCTGACTGGCAGCTGAATCTTGGTCTCACTGCGCAAGTGGTGTCATCACGTGAACAGACGCGTGGCACGACGTCACTGATCCCGCCTTTTAAAGACCTGCGACAATGCTTCTTCGCCAGTGGGCATGGCGAGACTTGAGGCATCATGTCGATTACCAAACTTTTCGTGTTCATAACACAGGTTAAATTCTCGTCATTTAAGAGTGATGACTTGACTTTGTTAGTTGTTCCGTGCCCACGGACATGTTTAATAATAGCATACGACTGTTTTTGCGTCTGTAAACTGCTTGCTTGTGGTGATATTGAACTTAACCAAATGTTTGTGTCACTTTAATTTTGCCAGGCCACAAGCTTATCAGAACTAGCCGACATTCGCGAACGTCTTTCAACTACGGAATAAACCGTGTCATCCTTAAGTATTAAATGGGTAGAAGTTAATGAACTGCTGATAGAAATCTGCGAAAAAACGTCGGTAATTGAATCACTTGATACTGAAGTTCAAAGCCTGAAGCGACTAATTGAACAACAAAGCACTAAGCTGGCGGACCTTGATGATCGCAGCCGACGTGATAACATCATTACAGATGGCATCAGTGAACAACAAGGAAGTAGTGAAAAATCGCTGCCACGCGAAGTGGTCGACGAGCTTTTCTCACTGAAGATAATGGAAACCGTCCGTTCTGTGGGCAGAATCTACCGTCTTGGGCAAAGACCTGGCAAAAGACCTGTAATCGTTTACTTTCAAGATTTCCTAGAAAAAGAAGCTGTCATGCGAAAAGCTTAAAAGCTCACAGGCACTAATATATGTTTGCAGAATTACTACAGTCAGTACACCCTGCGTAAAAGGCACCTTCTCTGGGAAACTGTCCAGGGTGATTTATCTCAAGGAAAACGTGTTGTCCTTGCCAACAAAAAGCTAAGTATTGATGGTAGCCTTTACGTATGGGATGACACTAGAAACCAACGTGTCCTTTTCCGAGAAGCTCGAAGGCCACACGATAGTCAATGACCGCACAGGCACACTTGTTCAAAGGAACTTAGGCTGCTCAATTTCAACGCTCGAAGTTTAGTAAATAAGACTGGACAGTTCGAACAACTTATTTTCGAATATAATCCGCATATAGCCATAGTGTTTGAAACAGGGTTACATTGTGGTATCAGTGATGTGAATGTAATCGCTCCGTCGTATCAGATCTTTCGACGCGATCGCACTAGTCGGGGTGGAGGCGTGGCGATTATACTGCAAAAAAACATGGCTGATCCCTCCGTCGTAGGAATCGGTATAACACGAAAGTAAAACATGTCTTCATAAAATTAGTGCTAATTGTGTAGTGATATATGAGAGCTTGTACAATGTCCATTGGTGTTTGGCAGCTATCGCACCATTTAACGTGGACACACCCTTGTTGACGCCTAGTGGCACATCTCCATCGCGACGACTACCGCACATGATCACGATTTCACCGTTGTGGTAGCTGAAGTTTTTAACGTATACCTGGACACAGCGTATCGTGAATCCCGCGCAAAGATAACAACAAGCACACACTTACCACTGGTACTCGACATGCGCGTCTTCAAAGCGACGTCTATTAAGGAGACAAATGGCACGGTGTGCGCTCCTTAGTAATAGGATAACCTACGCGCGCTTCATGCATACACTACCACACTGCGCTTCAGCAACGTGGGAGGCAGAAGTTCATAGTGGGAGCCGCGAACGCGTGCAGGCGTTCCACGTCCCGCTGGGCTCTTTCTCGCTCCACCAAGGCACGATATTCGCCCGTCTACATTTTTGCCTTGGTGCAGTGCTTACTGCAGCATTTTTATTAGTCGGTGCTATCGCACCCGAAGTAGTCGGCGGCGAAACACCGTTGGTGCACGTGGAAGCTGCACGGCTCCGAGAACGAGCTGTCACACGCTAACACGAAGCGAAAGGCATAGAACATAACTACGACGGCCACTCCCCGATGCTAGCGCGGCCAGGGTTTTTAACTGCTATCGAGAAGCTTTAACCATGGCCTCCAAGATTGCGCGCCAGTGCGCAATCTCGGACACCCTGCTTTAACTGCTTCGTCGACGAATCGTTCTCTATCTGTGCTAATAAGTGCCATGCCGCATTACTTCTCTTCACCGCTCACAGACGGCGGCACCACCCCACCTCGCCAACAGGAAGCACCGTGCGGGAGAGAATGTGTGAAAGATATAAGGCGCGTTTGTAGAGATCCTGGCAACTGCTTCGATAGCTCAGTAGGAAGAACACCGGGCGCTTTTCGTCGCGCGCCAAGGAGTCAGAGGTTTGACGCCCAGCGGGGGGAACTTTTTAATTGCGAAGCATTTCTTAGCGAACTTCGGCGACTTTGAGCATATCTAGCTATCTATCTATCTAGCCACCTACGGCTTTGTGCTCTCCTGGCCGTATCGTTAATGGGATTTATACCAAATTTGGTACGGCATAACATAAGCGTATGACGAACATAAATGGCTGGTCATATCATGAAAATCATGACTAACTTGTCATGAAAAGTAGGATTTATATGCCACGCTCATGGCGCCTCGCGGCCGTTTCGTTAGCTTGATATACACCATATTTGGGATTGAGTGACGTGACTGTATGACGAACATAAATGACAGGTGGTAATATGCGAATAATGATGTGCATGTCATGAACAACATCCCTATTGCATAACCCAGCGCCGCTGGGTACCAGCGTCCAGTGCCATGCCGGATTATGGGCCCAGTATCGCGCTGGATACTGGGACGCTGGAGCGCATTTTACTGGGAGGCGCTGGTACTCCCGTGCAATACGGCTCTACAGCGTTGAAATAGCGGTGCCTATGTGCCATAAATAAATATATTGGTGAAATAAGTGATATAGAACGCATTAACGCAATAAAAAAAAAGAAAAAAAAAGCCATATGAAAATAAAAAAAAGTCTCCGTCAGCAGGATTCGAACTTGCCACCTCCCGATTCCGAACTCAGTGTTCTACCCATTACGCCACGCCAGAACACGCTGAACTGTGCGTAAAACAACTATTTAACCAACAAACACATGGTTCGGCTTCATGTTTACATGTCGCACAGTCACGATAGACGCGATCTTCCTTTCCAAATAACAACTGCGTCTTTATTAGACAAACGAACGGCGGCCGGTACCGAATGACATGCCGATAATGGCAAGAGCGCTAAGTTTCTTTAAGAATTCACATGTTAACTACGAAAAATATGAAATACACGTAGAGCAGGCACTGTTTGCTGGCTGTTACTGCCGATTTTTTTTAATAGCCGTTTCTCGCTCTTGCTACTGGTCAACATTTACAGAGGTTTTATGATGACTAGTTAGATAAACAGGTGCGTACATGATTGAGTATTGAGTAGTGTTATCGCGCAAGCGACGATACGCCAGTACAGCGGGCGTGCCAGTGTACAGATTTGCAGTTCTATCGATACCTACAACTAAGAAACCGCCCAACTAAATAAAAATACAATTCGGTAAAGGAGTATGTCACTATGTTAGTTCACTAAGGCGTACCAAATTACCGACTGAAAATTATGCGTTCTTACATAAGAGTCACGAGAAGTACCGGCTAGCGCGGCCGGCAGCTTTCGGTGACAGCTTGTGCGCGTTGCTGAAAGCACGTCGCTTCGGTGGTCGTCGCTCCTTGTGCGGACACCGTACACAAGGAAAAATGGTTAATTTAGGTTAACGAATGTCCAAACTGTACTTTACAGTCATTCTTACGCTTTAGAATTGCGTGTACTTAAAGCGCGAAGCGCCGGTAACATGTAGACGGACACGGCCGGCACACTAGGCCTAACGCTCGCTGGGAGTCTCGCTGGGTAGGACCGGTCTCGGCGCAGCGCAGTTGCGATGGTTGAAGTTTCTGCATTCAAGCTTCGGAACCTTTCTTATGGTTAACTAAAGTTCAGCGGAAGTAAGTGGAAGGGCAAACAGAGCCAGAGATGCGTTTCCGGTGTGGTGATATCGAACGGCGGCTGTTTTTCTGGCCTCCGTTGGGTGGGGTTGCGAAGCCAGAGCTGAATTGCTTCTCGCCAACTGTGCGGCGATGTAACGATTTGCTGTTTCTGGTAGGACCGGCGCCTCCAGACTTATAAACACTGCAAAATGGAATCATTACAACAACCAATCCCTGATGCCAGACTGGTATATGTGCGGCGCATGCACAAAACGTGCATTCATCGCTGCTACGTGCTCCGCAAGAATTAACGCTGTTATTGAATCTGCGTGAATAAGAAGAAAAAAAAATCAAGCAAAATAATCAGCGTTGGCTCCTTTGTGTTATTGACGCATTTTTTTCTGCATTCCAAATGGAAAAATAAAAATGACGGTGATTTCGCATATATATCACATAATGTCTTGCGCTTATCATTCATTCTCTTTCTCTGCCAAGCTAGAAGTGGTGAAAATGTTTGGGACCTGTAAGCAGGCCCCTGGCCAAGGGAGGGGGGGCTAGGGGCCCGGGCCTCCCCTCGAAATTCGGATGGAAGGGGGGTGTTTACCGAGGAAAAATAATAAAGATCGGTGTTTTTCAAGGCTTTCAACAAGTGCCCCCCCCCCCCCCCCCCCCGAAAACATTGTTTGGCTACGGGCCTGCCTGTTAGGGTAGCATCCATTGGTACCATCGAATCAAACATTCTATATTCAAACATACCGAAACATTCCGCCGCATACACTACAGAAACTTGCATGCCGCACTGGAAGAAACAGTGCAGGCTCCAGTGTGCACCAGCGCACTCCAGTGAAAATTCCAGCGTTTCCAGCGCTTCCCAGTACGCGCCAGCGTCACAGCGGCCAAGCCAGCGCACCTACCAGTGCGACCCAGCTCTTTCCCAGTGCGCTCACCGAAGTGCCAGTGAATCCCAGCGTGTACCAGTGTTCCCAGTGCGATCCAGCGCCAAAAAACGTACTGGTATCACGCTGGGGGCGCTGGTTTTTGCAATAGGGTATGACTTACATGCCACGCTCATGGCGCGCTCGCGGCCGTTTCGTTTGGTTGATATACACCAAATTTGGTGCTGAGTGACATGACTGCATGACGAACATAAATGACAAGTGGTAATATGGAAATCATGACTTCATGAGCGACATGACTTGCATTTCACGCTCATGGCACGCTCGCGGCCGTTTCGTTAGCTTGATATACACCAAATTTGGTACTGAGTGACATGACTGTATGACGAACATAAATGACAAGTGCTAATATGGAAATAATGACATGTCATGAGCGACATGACTTGTATTCCACGCTCATGGCGCGCTCGCGGCCGTTTCATTAGCTTGATATACACCAAATTTGGTATTGAGTGACATGACTGTATAACAAACATAAGGGGCAGGTGGTAACATGAAAATCTTGGCATGCGTGTCATCTAAAACGCCATCTACATGCCACGCTCATGGTGCGCTTGCGTCGAGTTCGCTAGCTTGATATACACCAAAATTGGTATGGCGCGACGTGACTGTATGACGAACATGAATGACAGGTCCTAACATGTAAATCGTGGCATGCAAATTATGTAAAGCATGATTTGCTTCCTGGCTGCTTCGCAATACATCGATTGCCACAGTGCGTGGGATCTGCCGGCTTTTTTTCTTCATGATGTTTCTTCCGCATCTCGTAGCGTTAATCTTACAACGTCACATCCGGGACGGAAATACGTCACTAAAGTCTTGGTGGACCCCGGCATAAAACACTTTCGTGTTAAAACAGTTTAGCCGCCAGCGCACTTGCGCAGATTGACGACCATGGATGCCTTTTTGTAAAAGTAAACTGCTGGGGCCACATGCTTGTCCTATGTGCTGTCTATCGGCCTCCGTCTTTCCTTCCCGAGTTCTAGTTCTTATCACTGCTACACGATCACATGTCGTCGTGAAAGTGTCGTCGTATTTTACGGCTGGTGAATTTAACTTGACTTCCATTAATTGGTCGCAAAAGTTGACTTCCAATCTTATTGATAGCCCTCTGTATGACATTATGCTTTCCTGCAACTTGCAACAAGAGGTGGGTGCTTGAAAACACGCGGGCAATCGGAAATCATGGTTCGATACCAGATCTTGTATTTCCCAACAGAGATATTCCTTCCTAATATAATAATTGATGAGGTTTAACGTCCCAAAACCACGATATGATTATGAGAGACGCCGTAGTGGAGGGCTCCGGAAATTTCGACGACCTGGGGTTCTTAAAGTGCACCTAAATCTAAGTACACGGGCCTCGAGCATTTTCGCCTCCATCGAAAATGCGGCCGCCGCGGCTGGGATTCGATCCCGCGACCTTCGGGTCAGCAGTCGAGCACCATAACCACTAGACCATCGTGGCGGGTGATATTCCTTCCTATGACGTGGCCATTGAAGAGGGTATATCAGACCAGAAGTTAATACTGGTCACTTGCAAACTTGCTGATTGCACACGACATCCCAAAACAGTTACGAAAACGGTAAAAGATATGGCGAAGGATGATGATCAGTCTATTCTTGATGTATTATGGCAGCTACTAGACGAGGAAGCCCACAACGATGTCATTTCTTTGTGGCTATCCTTTAAGCACGCTGTACAGCACTGTTTAGAATCCTTTGTTCCTGACCGCCACATTAAAACAAGGATGGTTAACCCTTGAATTACCCGCGACATTCTACACATTAGGCGAAAGCTAAAGGGAGCCAAAAAGAAACCATACAGAAATCCCGACATGATTGAACAACTTCAAGTTAAACTTTGTTGAACATTAATTGCATCCGAGATAGATATTTTTCATCGACCTTGTCAAGTTTCCTAAAGAATAATCCAGAAAAAGTTTGGCAACACTTAGGAAATAATCCTACAAATTTAGATAAATAAGAAAGACTTAGTAGTTACGAACTTTACAGAAATTTCCAACATAATGATTGATTATTTTCATTCCGTGTTTTCTTCAAAAGACGCGGAAAATCTTGAACTTGTTCCATTCTTGCTTGATTCGGATTTCATAATCTTTTAAGGTGTGCTTTCACTGTTACTTAACGTAAAAGACAGATACTCTGGCGGCCGTGATGGTATTCCGAATTCTTCCTTGCGTCGATATGCAGAACCGATATCGCATATTTTAACCGTTATTTTCTCTGAATCACTTAAAACGGCAATATTACCAGATGACTGGCGTCTCGCCAGGGTTGTAGCTGTGCACAAGAAAGGCGATCGCCTGCTTAAGGACAACTACCGCCCAATTTTTCCAACGTCGACATGCTGCAAGGTACCTGAACAGATTATCACTCATTTTATTACCGATTTTCTTGAAAATAGTAACCTGTTATCTCCAGCTCAACATGGCTTTCGAAAAAAATTTATCAACGTGTACACAACTTCTTGGAACAGTTCATGATCGCGCACAAGTGCTTGACTCTTCCTCACAGGTTGATTTAATTTTTTTGGACTTTAGCAAGACATTCGTCCATGTTCCTCACGGGAAATTTCTCTTAAAGCTCCGAAACCTGAATTTTCTGTCTTTCGTCATCAATTGGATATGTGCTTATCTTACAAGTCACTCTCAGTATTTTCTATCTTTCGTCATCAATTGGATATATGCTTATCTTACAAGTCACTCTCAGTATGTTGACGTGGGAGGATATATTTCTAACACTTTACCAGTATCCTCAGGTGTTCTAAGGGGGGAACTGTTTTAGGGCCGTTTCGTTTCCGTATTTATATCACTGATATAGCTGACGTGGTGGAGTCTAACATTAATATCTGATTGTTCGCTGATGACTGAGTTCTGTATAAAAAAGTAACATGCCAACAGGGGCTCCGGAACCGGGGGGGGGGGGGGGGGCCGTGGGGGGCCGTCGCTCCCACACGCTCAAAACCAGTGGGGGCATGCCCCTACACTCAAGGATGCTGAAACACCTCCCCTCCCTCGCCATCTCTCCTGGTACCACCTGTGGGGCTAGAGACTACCTGTGACTGCTGACACTCGATTTGTCGGTGCTTTGTCTGCTTAAACAGCACTGCCTCTTTTTGTCTTGTTCAACGCATCTTCCGTTCTGAACTGGTTCTCGAGGAGGTAAAGGCTGGCGCTCTACTCTGCGCGAAACGGTAACTCCAGGAGGGTGATTCTCGCTCCCACTGGCTGGTTCGATGCAGACGTCACCACTTTGTTTTCTGAGGAATTCTAGGGATGATGAAGCGTCAGCCAAGAGAGGAATCCAGACCTCAATCTATTCCCTATGAGGCTGAGAAGTTTTCTTACAGTTACTACCGTTCCCGGAACAAGTGTGACAAGTGCTCCCGTCTCCCGAGAGCGCATTTATCTTGTCGGACGCTCGCGATGCACAGCAGCGAAAGCTCCGCGGCTCGAGCCAGCAGCTCTACGATAAATGACAATATCTGCACTTTTTGAGGCAAGGCTTTTTCGAATGTAAGCAATTTAAAAAGGCCCATAAAAATCTCCATGGACAAGAGGCCTTGGGAACTGCAGAAACAATGGAGCGCGGCCAGGGGCGTAGCCAATAATTTTTTTCGGGGGGGGGGGGTCACCCCTTGATTTCGGGAGGGGCATCTCCTTGAAATCGTCATTTTTCGCTCTGTATGCCATGGCGAAAAAAAATTTCGGGGGGGGGGGGGGGGGGACGTGCCCGGTGTGCCACCCCCTGGCTGCGCCACTGAGCGCGGCGAAGGACGGACGATCGCGTGCGACTTGCGCCTAATGTTTTTTGTGAAACTCCTAGACCTCCGTCAGCACCATGTTCGCGAAGATGGATATAAAATAAATAGAGAACTTCACGCTTGACTATTAGGCCTATAAAGGTAAGATACCCTTACCGTGACGTTGAGCCACGTGCGCATGCATGATCGAAGCGCATTACCCCCCCCCCCCTTTTTTTTAGCATAATAGGGGTGTCTGTGGCCCCTCCACCAATATTGACAAGGTATCTGAAATTCCCTTTGCGAGAATGCAGGGCTGTGCGTTGGCAAATTGTAAATTACACACGCAAAATTTACAGGCAGCCGTGTGCCACATGGATCGATGGTCCACGCAAATATGCGCAGTGGTAGAGCATCCGACGCGTTATTCGAAGGTCGCATGTTCGGTCCCTGCCGGTGGCAAGTTATCTTTTCGTACACTTTTCATTCTTCAAATTTACATTACAATTACTTCTAATAACATCCTCTATACTTTCCTTGGGATCATTGTCTGTTAGTTTTCATAATGGCGTAAAGGTAGCGCAAAAAAAGACGAAGACAAGAAAGTGAACAAGAAACAAGTGAACAAGAAAGTTTTCGTTAATATTATGTTTAAGAAAGCAAACAAGCCCTTAAATTTACAATGCTTTCCTTGCATCGCGTACGTGGAAGTCTTGTTCTTGGGCCACGTGGTAAGGAAGTCCAGAGTACGCCCCGACCTGCAAAAGATAGCCGTCATCGCTACATTCCCGCCACCCGCCGACAAGAAGTCCGTGCGTCGATTTCTCGGCCTGTGCACCTATTACAGGCGGTTCGTCAAAAACTTCGCCCGCATCGCCGAGTCACTCACTAACCTTACCAGGACCGAATTCGAGTTCAAGTGGGAAACGCCGCAGGAGGAAGTATTTCAAGAACTAAAACGACGCCTGCAGACGCCTCCGTTACTTGTGCATTTCGACGAATACGCCGAAACAGAAGTACACACCAACTCAAGCAGTGTAGGACTCGGCGCCGTTCTAGTGCAGAGGGCTGACGGACTGGAAAGGGCCGTCAGTTATGCTAGCCGGTCGCTATACAAGGCAGAAGTCAACTAATCCACAAAGGAAAATGAGTGCCTTGCCACTATCATCTGGGCTACGTCAAAGTTTCTCCCCTACCTTTACGGCAGACCCTTCAAAGTTGTGAGCGACCGCCACGCCTTGTGTTAGCTCATTAACTTGAAAAACCCTTCGGGTCTTCTCGCACGGTGGAGCCTGAAGCTTCAAGAATTGACGTAACTGTCGTTTACAAGTCCAGAAGAAAACACTTTGACGCCGACTGCCTGTCTCGGGCCCCCCGTCCACCCACCGCCGCAAGACCACCACGATGATGACTCCTTCTTGGGAACCATAAGTGCCGACGACTTCGCCGAGCGACAGCGAGCCGACATGGAACTCAGAGGCCTTGTGGAATACCTCGAGGGCAAGACCACCACTGCCGAAGGTATTCAAGAGACGACTGGCGTCGTTTTTCCTACGAAACGGCGTTCTCCTGAAGAACTTCTCGCGCCTTCGAGCCAAACACTTTCTCGTGGTTCCTTCAGCAGTGAGACCAGAAGTTCTCCAGGCCCTACACGACAACCCGACGGCTGGACACCTCGATGTTTCCCACACACTCGCAAGAATGCAGGAAAATTACTACTGGCCGCGCCTTGCCGCCGACGTCACTCGTTATGTCAGGACATGCCGAGACTGTAAGCGACGCAAGACACCGCCGACAAGACCAGCAGGGTTTCTTCAGCCGATCGAACCGCCTGACCGACCGTTCCAGCAAATCGGTATTGACCTACTGGGGCCGTTTCCTACGTCGACTTGCGGGAACAAATGGATCATCGTAGCTACCGACAAGCTCACCCGCTATGCCGAAGCAAGGGTCCTACCTAGAGGCAGTGCCGCCGAGGTAGCGAAGTTCTTTGTTAAAGACATCGTCCTGCGTCATGGCGCCCCAGAGGTCCTCATAAACGACAGAGGTACGGCCTTTACTGCGGAGCTAACTCGGGCGATTTTGAGATAGATCCATACAAGCCATCGCCGGACCAATGGCCTTACCGAGCTTCCAAACGAGATCTTCATTGACATGCTGGCCATGTACGTGGACGTCGAGCATAAAAAATGGGATGTCATCCTTCCGTACGTGACGTTCGCATACAACATGGCAGTGAAACAAACGACGCAGCTGTCGCCGTACAAGTTGGTCTACGAAAGGAGCCCGGCAACGACGCTCGACGCAATGCTGCCAGTTGCCACCGACGAAGACAATCTGGACGTCGCCACTTATTTGCAACGTGCCGAAGAAGCTCGACAGCTCGCCCGCCTGCGTATCAAAAACCAGCAGAGGATCGACAGCCATCACTATAATCTTCGGTGACGCCACATGGAATACCAGCCCGGAGACCGTGTGTTGGTGTGGGCACCGATTCGCCGACGTGGACTTAGTGAAAACTTCTGCGACGGTACTTCGGAGCGTATAGGGTACTTCGACTTCTCAACTCACTCGTCTACGAGGTTGTCCCCGACGGCATCAGGAGCTCTCAGCGACGCCGGGCACGTCCCAAGTTTGTCGATGTGGCGCGCCTTAAACATTTCTACGCGCGTTAAGGAACTGCGGACTCAAGTTTTTTTTTACTTCCTTTATTGATGTTATTGTTGCATGTATTTTTGTTCCATGTTCTGTTTTAAGCACCGTGCTTTTTCAGAGGGGGGGCTTTGCCACGTGCGTTTCTTGTTTCAATTTTGCTGTGTTCAGTTTACGCCCGCAAAGACTGTCAGGAATGCTCGGCGCAAACCGCGCCTCAGTGTTCAAAGTCAGTCATTTATTATTCTATTACACATTGAAATGAGATACAGGAAAATATACAGACGAGTGTCCCATAGTCGAAGACTGCAGCGGGACCCTCGGAGAAGCTTCACGATTGTAGTAGATCGTTTCGTTAATATTGCGCGCAAGGAGTGAACAGTCAAGCTTGTGCTTCCAGAACTTGCGCGACCACCAGTGGTAAGACTGGAAATATTACTGACCATTAATGTAACTGTCTTAGTTTTACACAGGGATCATTTTTGTCTCCAGAAACAAGCCAAAAATGTCGTCGTTTCCACAGACTCCCGTTGTAACCATAATCAACTGGTCTAGTACCGAAATTGAAGCTTACGTCAACATTATCGCTGCAGTCGTCAGGTGCGTTTCGGTTTTTGGAAGCGCTCTGTGGTCTGCGTTTCTCACCATACGCCCCTGTCCGCTTAATTATACACGAAGAACTCGTTCTTTCCATTGAAAACCAGCTGGCTTCGCGCAGTGGCCGCAAGGGGCGCTGGTTGTTACGCGTCTCTGACTTTTCGCTTAACGCTCTTTGTTGCCCGGGCAACAAAATGCGCTAAACGAAAAGTCAGAGAGGCGGAGAGGATTTACTGGATGGCAGCAACGGAAAGAAAAAAACGACTATGAGCAACTAGCGAACGGGTAAAAACGAAATAAGGAGGGAGGCATCTTATGGTAATTCAGGGGGAGGCGTTTTACTGTGTGAAGCGAGATCGGGTTGCCTTAGGACGTGTAGTTATAAAGCGAGATTCGGTAAAAAAGAAGAACAGCGCACATGCTGTGAGGAAGATAAGCAAACGACGGAGCATGTTCTGATTGAATGTGGAGATATCCGCCAAGGTGCACGCTTGGACACGAGCATACATGAAGCCTCGGCGTTTAGGGACAACAGTGGAAATCTGACCACGCGCGAGATAGAATAGAAATATGTAAGAGACGATTTTAGTATTGGTGGCAGAAAACTAGAGAGAAAGGGCAAAAATAAATAGTGGGAAAAATAAGGACATTATGCCGTAAGGGGCAGATAACTAGGAAGTGAAGTTGCATTTTTTTTCTATAGTATCGTAGGTTTAATTAAGTAGACAAGGCAATATGCCATCTTTAAAGAAACAAAGGAAAAGGTTTTATTTTCTTTTTTTTTCGTCGAGCCTGACGGTACACATGTCACCGCCCCGTTATAAAGGGGACACCCATGGCATCCATCCATCAATCCATCCATGCGTCCAGAAAAGCTGTCTATGCTAATAGAAACCAGCAAATTCTTAGTCATCCAAGCTAGCGAGCAGAGGACGCGTCGTTATTGATAGTGTGCGATTCTCCAACCATAGCAATGCTCACAACTTGCAGAATAGGCATTGACACTGCATCTCATTTGCATGATGACAATCTACGTTTTTTTTTCCTTCATCCCACGTTTTAACCCACACTCGAACTGATCCAGTGTCCTGGTTGCAGGATCGAATCCCTGTCGCAGCAACGGTATTCCATGGGTAAGGCGAAAACACTATTGCATTTCATTTATTTTTCTATTTGCAATACTTCTCGCCCCGAGATAGGGGCCGTAGCAGGATGGTATTAACGCGATAGCCTTAAAGAGCGCGTTTCGCAGAAATTCCGGCGTCGGCGTCGGCGTCGTTGGTTGTGAGCGAAAAATCATCATCTTGTCCGTGACCGAAAAATCGAGAAAGATGCAGATAAAATAATTAATAAAAATTTTCGGGTCCGAGTGAGGATCGAACCCGGGTCGTCTGCGTGGGAAGCAGATGTTCTACCACACAGCCATGCGTCTGCTTGGATATACTGTGAAAATAACTTCCTCTGCTTGGAAATGCAGTGAAAATAACTTCCATGCTTCGCAAACGCAAGCGTCCTTTATATAGGCGTCTAAATATAACATGTAATATCCCAGGAATATTGCGTGGTACAAGCGTAAATTGCCATCGGGCGTCAGAATATGTGACTATCATAACGATTCCATAGTTTAAAGCCAGCCACCCATTACAAACGGCACACACCTTACTGCGCGTATTCCCTTAACACCACGTAGTGGGTGCATAGCAAGTTCGAAAACACACTGAAGTAGAGCACCGAGTCGGGCTAGTTGGTTTAAATTCATTATGACAACTAAAACTGCGCTAAAAACACAAAGACAAAGACGAGGAGTCCGCGAGTCCTGTTTTCCTCGTCTTTGTCTTTGTGTTTTTAGCGCAGTTTTAGTCGTCATAATGAAGTTCGAAAACATTTCCCACAATTGCCGCGCATAATTTCCCTGGTTTAAACCATACTACCCATTACATAGTATGCACTTAGTGACTGAAGTACGCAGTAGGGACGGGATATCGCTATCGCGTTCAACTCTTAAAGGCTAAGCTTAAGGGTCCGCCAATTTTGACATCAGTACATACCAAAATAACACTGCAGTGATATAAATGATAGATTGAAAGAAAGTATTATAAAAGAATTAGGTGCACATCAAAAGAGAGAAAAACATAATAAAATAAAAGTGCTTCGCAGATGCAGTCAAGTGGACACATCGTCCACTTGACTGCATCTAGCTTGTTCTACTCGTTGACCGAGCGAGGGAAAAACGAGTACTTGAAAACGTTGTTTCAAGAGGAAGAAGTAAAGTCTGCGTCTTGTGGCGTAACCTGAGGAAAGTGTGACGTATTCATGAGTGTTGCTTTCACAACCTTAAACAGAAAAGGGATGCGTGCAATTTTATTCAGGTCCGATAATGTCCGCAAACCTGCTCTCACTAACAGACGTAATACCATATTGATTGACGATAAACCCGACTGATTTATTTTGCGCCCTTTCCAGTTTACTCACATTAGCAGCGGTAAGTGGGTCCCACATTATATTTCCATATTCAAGCAGAGATGATGATGATAATTATATGCGGGTTTTAATGGCGCAAGGGCCATGCTTCGCCAAACAGCGCCATGAAAAATGATAAGAGTTACAATGATCCGTGCTTTACGATGGTATGTAAGTGATGTGAACTGTGATAATGTTATGTGGCTGTATAGGGGCCTAAAATTCCGCGCCCTGAGGCGGGTAAAACATAGAAGTATTAAAATCATGGGGATGACGTGAAATGTGTAACTGTAAACGAATGGCAATGTTCGTGGTGGTAAAACTTTGGTGCAGACATGGCTTTAGCACGATTGCCTCGTCAACGTCCTTGGGCGCAAGGGCCGCGAGGCAGGTGCTGTCCTTAATGTGGCCACCGCAGCAGCGACCTCTGTACAGAGGTCGTGCTACGGATCACCTCGGAATATGATGTGAAAATATTCTACATCTTTTAAAAACGCGAACAGTGATTCAAGTTCAAAAAGCGCGTCCTTGCCGATGAACATGAGAGGGTGCAGTGCAAGCTGCTGTCGGTAGGGTAATAAAAAGTGATTTTTTCTTAAAGCATCTAACTCATTGCACTGGACGAGGATGTGGAGAACCGTAAGTGCTTCTCCACGTCTCTTACAGCTAGGTTGTACACCGCCGGACAGCAAATATGCATGTGTGCTGTGTGTGTGTCCTATCTGTAGTCTGGTAAGTGTTACTTGTGTGTAGCGTGATCTGGATACTGGTGGCCAATTTTTAAGGCTCGGCTTGATAACATGTAATTTATTTTGTGTTTGCCTATCCCATAGACACTGTCAATACGCCCTGAGCTTTTGTTTGAGGAGGCGTTTCAGGTCAAGTACAGGAATAGCTATGAGTGTATTGGCGGCAGTGTTCTTGGGCGGATGCAGCTAGTTTATCCGCCAACACATTTCCCCCGATCTCGCGGTGTCCTGCCACCCAGCACACTACTACATGTTGTTTGAGCTCGTAGATCGTGCATAAAAAGTGTACGGGGACACAAGGACAGGATTTTTATGTTTTTTCATAGATTGCAAAGCTTTTACGACGCTCAGAGAATCCGTGTATATAACTGCGCGTTGTAGTTTCAATTTCTTGATCTGTTTAACGGCCACGAGCATCGCGTACGCTTCTGCTGTGAAGATGCTTGAGTTAGGGTGCAGAATACCGGAATCCGAAAAGGATGGACGAACGGCTGCATAGGACACACAAGTGCGAGACTTTGAAGCGTCCGTAAAGATTTCAGGACAGGTGTACTTGCGCTGCAATTCGAGAAAGTGTGTACGTATATGTGCAATAGGAGCGTGTTTGGTTACTTCTACAAAGGATACATCACAGTCTATGAGCTGCCACTTCCACGGCGGCAGATATGCTGCAGGGGCCATCAAACGATGTTCAAGAAGTGGCACACCCGTTTCCTCAGCGAGGCCCCTCACACGAAGTGAGTACGGCTGTCTCACGGCAGGACGATTGTTGAAGAGGGCAGAACTCGACAAATCATTGACAGTAGAGTGCGAGGGGTGTTCGTTATTTGCATTCACCTTGAGAAAATATGTGAAGGACATGTAGCATCTCTGTAGGTGGAGCGACCACTCGTTGGATACAACGTACAGGCTTTCTACGGGGCCCGTACGAAAAGCACCCGTAGAAAGGCGAATGCCTAGGTGGTGAACAGGCTCGAGAATCCTCAAGGCGCTTGTTGTCGCAGAATGGTACACAACGGCCCCGTAATCTAGGCGCGTGCGAATGAGGCTTCTGTATAGATTCATCAGGCACTTCCTGTCACTACCCCATGCAGTGCGTGACAGCACTTTTAGGATATTCATAGTTTTAATACACTTGGTTTTTATATGCTTGATGTGTGGTATAAAGGTGAGTTTAGAATCCAGAATTAGGCCTAGAAATTTATGCTCCGCCTCTACAGGTAACCGCTGGCCATGCAAGTCAATTTCGGGATTTGGGTGAAGGCCCCACTTTCTAGAAAAGAGAACACAGGTGCTCTTTTGTGGACTTGACCTAAACCCGTTTTCGTCTGCCCATTTAGACACTTTGTTCAGGCAGAGCTGGACACGCCGCTCACACATTGCAAGGTTACATGACTTAAATCCTATCTGCACATCGTCTACATATGTGGAGAACACGTTATGTGGGATGCAGAGACGTAAGGAGTTAATTTTTATGAAAAAAAGGGTGCAGCTCAGGACACCACCCTGTGGTACTCCCGTTTCCTGAACAAATGGTTGGGAGAAAACATTGCCCACTCGAACACGAAATGTGCGATTGGGTAGATAACTTTCGGCAATGGTGAACATCCTACCCCGCACACCTAAGTGTGAGAGGTCTCTCAGTATTCCAAAGCGCCATGTTGTGTCGTACGCTTTTTCTATGTCAAGGAATACCGAGAGGAAAAACTGCCTATGTACAAATGCTTCGCGAATTTCAGCCTCAATGCGTATTAAGTGGTCGGTTGTGGATAGACTTTCTCGAAATCCGCACTGGTACGGGTCTAATAATTTGTTTGTTTCAAGGAAACGCATTAAGCGGGAGTTTATCATTTTTTCGAAAACTTTACATAAGCAACTTGTTAGCGCAATGGGTCTGTAACGAGTGACGGAGAATGAATCCTTGCCCTGTTTCAGGATAGGTATCACGATAGCCTCCTTCCAGGAAGTCGGTATCTCGCCGGAAAACCACATCGCATTGTAGAGGGAAAGGAGTGTTTTTTGTGTTGCGTGCGACAAGTGTTTTAACATATCGTATACAATACGATCAGAGCCTGGGGCAGATTCGTTACAGCAGCTCAATGCTGCCTGCAGCTCTGCTAAGCGGCACGGTTCATTGTAGGGTTCATTATTTCTAGATTTTCTTTCTATCCTCTGTCGCTCCACTCTCGTTTTATACCTTTGGAAGGTTTCAGAATAATGTGTAGAACTGGATACTAATTCAAAATGTGCTCCCAGAGAGTTAGCTTGGTCTTCTAGGCTTTCCCCCTGGGTGTCATCTAGGGGTACCGAATAAGCTGGTTGACCTCGAACTTTTTTAACGCTGCGCCATACCTTGGCCTCATCTCTATAGGAGTTCATGCCCGATATAAACTTCAGCCAGCTGTCCGTTCTCGCCTGCCGGCGCGTTCTCCGGCCTTGCGGTTTGACCTGTCTAAAGTTAATCAGGTTTTCGGCTGTCGGTGAATCGCGCAGAAGCCCCCCACGCTTTATTCTGCTTCTTCCGAGCCTTGCGGCATTCGTCGTTCCACCAGGGCACACGACGTTTGCCTGTCACCCTGGTAACTTGTGGTATACATCTGCAAGCGGCGTTAATTATAAAAGTGCTAAAATACTTAAAGAAGCTATGCCCGCCCACGATATATTAGTAGTGTTGTGAAACTCCTCCCAGTTGGCTCTGTCCAGGTTCCACCGAGGAGGTGGAGATTCGTTCTGTCTTTGTGTTTGGAGGAGTATTGAGAAGTGGTCGCTCCCATAAGTGTTTTTAAACACTTCCCAGTGAAAATCAAGTAAAATAGATAGAGAGATGATGCTAAGATCGATTGATGAATACGATTTATTTGCGAGGCTAAAACACGTGGGTTCTTTTTTATTGAGTAGAAAACAGGAAATTCTCAATGAGGCGGCCCCACGCGTCGGTTCTAGAGTCGCCCCACAGGCTGCTGTGAGCATTAAAATCGCCTAAAACGAGGTAAAGCTCGGGCAACTCATCAATAAAAAATTGGAATTCGTGTTTGTGTAGCTGGTAGTGTGGGGGGTATGTATACTGAGCAGATTGTGATGAGTTTGCAATTATAGCTCGAACGGCTATTGCTTCCAGTGCCGTTTGGAGAGGAAAGTGCTGACGTGCTACGTTTTTGTCTAGTATGACGGCTACACCACCAGATGATGCTGCTGCATTCTGGCGGTCTTTCCTAAAAACAACATACTGACGGAGGAAATTTGTCTGTGTAGGATTAAGGTGTGTCTCCTGTACACACAGCACCTTTGGACAGAATTTACATAATAATTCTTGTACGTCATCGAGGTTGTGTAGAAGTCCTCTGACGTTCCATTGGATTATTCCGTCCATATTGAGAGGGTGTTAGTGCTGTGTGTTGGAAAGTAGGAACGTTATTTTACACAGCCTTTGTCAGGCCCTGCGATTGGTGTTTTGTCTTTTTTTTGGAGTGGTCGGGAGGATCTCGCCGCTCCTTAGGCGCAGGCTGCGCCGGTGGACTGGGAGTGTCCATCGCGTCTGCCGAGGTGACGGACAGGCGCTCTACCGAGCGGGGTTTGCGAAGGGTAGGCTTCGTCACGCAGGACGAAGCCTTCGATCCCACCGGGATAGAGGCCGAGGGGACCTCTTTGGCTTGTGTGCTGCCCTGGCTGCTGCCAGGGTTCACAGGGGCCTTCGGTGGGCCCGATTTCGGGGAAGGTGGGGCAGCCGAGGCTGCTCCCCCCCATGGGGGGCGGGTGGCGTTTGCCTCGGCACGCCAGGCGTGGTCCGGGGCATCGCCGGAGGCCGTAGTGGTGCTGACCCCCCCTCGCACCACTTCTGTGTACGTGTTCCCTGCAAAATATGGGGAAAGACGCTGCCTTGCTTCACGAAAGCTGATGTTGAGCTTGATCTTCGTCGTTATTTTTTCATTTTCCCTCTTCCAGGCCACACAGGACCTGGAATATGCGGGATGATCACCATCACAGTTGGCGCAGGGAACTTGTGAATTACATTCGTCGTCTGCGGAATGTCCTGTGCGACTGCATTTTGCGCATGTAAGCTGCCCTCGGCAGCTCTGAGAGCCATGGCCAAACCACTGGCACTTGAAGCAGCGCCGCGGGTTGGGGATGTATGGTCTCACTGGCAGTTTGAGGTAACCTGTACCTATTTCAGTGGGAAGGGTTGTTCAGTCAAAGGTTATTATTATGTGTTTCGTTGGAATTTCTTTGTCGTCTCTCTTTATTTTTATGCGTTGCACCTGGACTAGGTTCTCGTCTCTCCAGCCTGCCAGGAGTTCTTCATCGGATAGATCCATGAGGTCGCCATCGGACGCGACACCCTTCACAGTGTTCAGTGTTCGATGTGGGGTAATAGTGATGGGTTGATCACCGAATGCTGTTAGGTTACGTAGACTCTGGTACTGTTGATTGTCTTTTAGCTCAAGGAGTAGGTCACCACTGGCGATTTTGGTGGCTTTGTAGCCTGCGCCCAGTGTTTCCATGAGGCACATGGATACTTGAAAGGGTGATATGTTTCTGGCTTTCTTTTCCGTACTTTTGGAGTGAATGATGTGAAATTTGGGAAAATTGTCTTCCTTAGTTGGCAGGAGTTCAAAGATTGCATCGGTGCGCCACCTCTTTGAGCGGCGATCGGTTCGGTAGAGGTGAGGGGTTCCCATGAAATATGTTGCTTATTCGGCAGCCATGCCAGTCGCCCACCTCCGAGCACAACGAGGGGACGCTACGAGACGCGGAGGAAACGTAAGCGCCAGCTGTACATGGCCGCTATAACCTAATATATCTGCCCTAGGCAGGATATTTACGCCAGGTTAACGCTTGCCCCGAGAAACGTGGAAATAAAAAGAAGTGAGGGAAAGACAGGAAAGATCGAAAGTGAGAGAGAAAGACGAAGATGAGGGGAGAGAGAGACAGCAAAAGGCGACTGCCGGTTTCCCCTGGGTGGGTCAGCCCAGGGGTGCCGTCTACGTGAAGCCGGGGACAAAGGGGTGTGTTGCCTCTGCCGGGGGGGCCTTAAAGGTCCAAACACCCAGCGTCCGCTCAACCCCCCAGGATCCCCTTTTCCCCGGACACGGCAGTGCCACGCACGGCGAGGCGTGGGAGAGGCCGAAACTCCCCCGTTAACTCGGGTCCGTGGTGTCGCTACACACCAAACGCCTGCTCGCGCAAACGCCCCTGCGGGGTATTCAAGCAGAGACTTGTATGCTAAAAGTTTTTATTGCGATAGCAATTATATGGACACTCTCGGCTGGTTTTAGCCGTCGACGTCAGCGTCGCCGTCATGTCCCGTATATGTTTATGTATCTATATATTTATAAAAAGCCCAAAGAAAAATAATTCAGAAAAATTTTCCCGACGCGCGGCATCGAACCAGGGACCTCTCGCTCTGCAGCGCGCGGCGCTAACCACTCAGCCACGAAGGCGAACGTCCTTCAACGTTCAAACGGCGAGCTATTTATATACAGCGAGTTTACAGCGAGTTTACAGCGTGTTTTCAGCATTACCAGCGAGATCGCGCAAAGGCCGCGCTCGGCGGGGATAGCTGGGCGCCCCGTTCGTCGCGACGCGCGCTCTCAGGCGCTCCTAGCTCTCCGGCGCGCACTTGGCCCGAAGGGGGGGGGGGGGGGAGGGTTGATGCCCGTGCGCGCGCGCGCTTATCTCGCGGTGGCGGAGAATGGGGCTGTCGCCGAAACGATAGCGTTGTAGTTACCGGGCGCGCGAAGGTCACATCGCTCGCTGCAGTCCCCCCCCCGTTTGCGAAAAGAGCACGCTTTTCAAACACAGCGAAGTAACAACTGTGACACTTGTTAGTTCACGTTCGTCTATACCTGTGAATACGTTTCGTGCGTCGTTTTTGTTTGAGCAAAGCGTTAAGTGTCGAGCTGTGAATGTTTTCAGTTCGCTCTCGTCCTGTGCGTGTTGTTTTCGTGCGTCATGTGTGCGTGAGCAGCGCGCTGCACGTTTCGACCTGCTTGCCATTCGTCGCTTGACATTCCAATTTGTTGCTATCGCATTCATTGCTTCGCCTTGTGGCGAAACTGTGACTTTTTTATCCTTAGAAGAATTACGAAGGCATCGCTTCAAATAATGCAATTTTTTTATGGCAGTATTAGAAATGCGTTTTATATATGCTACCAAGGCAGATCCTAGCTTATATGAAGACCTAGATACTTGTATTCTGAAACACGTAATTGTTGGTTGCCGTTAGCTGAATAGTCGAAAATCATTGGGTGCTTCTTATTTGTAATGGTGAAGACATATTTAGCATAATTCGCACACATCTGCCAAGTATCGGGCCACATCCGCATGTGATTGAAGTCATGATTCAGTTTGACTTGATCATTATATGAATTTATAACAGAATATAAAACACCGTCATCAGCATACAATCCATCTCTTGAATTACACCTGTCACCTATGTCATTTATGAAAGGCAAGGAAAGCGAGGGCCCCAGTACGGAGCCCTAGGGAACACTTGATGCAACTGGTACAAGTTTAGATGGAAGTTCTTTGTGCCCAATGTACTGCTGCCGAAATGTCAGGTATACTGTATATGCTTGAAGCCAATTATAAAGCCGGTTATATTTTAGTTTGCCGTGTAGCTTAATTTTAGCAGGGGTGTGCGAATATGCGAGTTTCAAATTCAAATCGAATAATACCTTATCGACTAATTTGACTCGACTTTCGAATAGCTAGTATTCGAAGTTTCGACTGATTTGACAGGACGAATATCTAAACCGCGACAATGGCCAATGATGTGACTTGGTTAAGACGGGGTGCCTAAAACTGACGCTAACGTCGTTACAGTAGGCCTTTCGTTAAAACATTCACCGATATATTCGTTCAAAAGCGAGCGCATGTTTATTTTAAAGAAAAATATGCCATTATAACGTCCCTAAAGAAAAGCACATGAGGAACTGTCAAGGCCTTCACAACTTCGCTTCCTAAACGAAGGCTGGGACTTCATGCATAGTTTTGTCGCGTGTGCCGCAAGCGCCGTAAAACGCCATGACTTTGGCCCACGAAATCTTAGGTGATTGGGTTCACATGTGAAAATGTGTTCACACTGCGCATTCGCCACTGCTGCACCGTACCATTTGTTCAGAGAGAGAGAGAGAGAAAGATGAAAACATTTATTGTAAAAAAAAAGAGAGAGTTTGGGCGCCAAAGCATGACCCGGCTACATGGTCGGCGTCCCTAACTACCATCATTCCGGCACGCAGTGAAAAAGCTGCTGTGAACGGGCGCCCGAATGTTTTCGCGCCCATAGCACTCTTGCAGATAAAGCACGGTGTTATCATTGTAGTCTTGCCGTTATAGTACGATTTGCTGTTGCTGTTTTTTTTTTTCAGAAGCAGTCACTCACCGCAATATGTGCTCTAGGACATGAGCAGATTTCAGTTCTTCGTTCTTTCTTTCAATTTTCAATGAATATCTTGTATTCGATATTCGATATTTTCGGCCACTATTCGGCATTAGTCGATTTGAATTCGACTCGAAATGAAATTTCACTATTCTCCAATTTCCTAATTTGTAGTTCTGTGTGGGAGATTTTATCAAATGTCATGGCGATGTCCAAGAACACTGTATGAATTTGATTTCTGTCATTTATAGTGGAGGCGAAGTCATGAACCGCTTCAACGAGTTGGGTTATGGCCGAAAAACCTCGCCTAAAGCAATGATGAGTGGGTGAAAACTGCCCTTCAGACGCGCACGAAAAAGGGGCCCCTTTCAGAACCCACTCGTGATGTGTAACGGACAGAAAGAAATTCCCCATCTCCCGCTAAAGGGAACCATGTGTGGATGCGAAGCAGCGGGGAGATGGCTGCCTTGAGCGGGAGAAACGTCACCGCTCCCGATTCGCGGCAGCTGCCCGGTCGCTCATCGCGGCGCTGCACAGAAGAGAGAATCAGGCGCGCGCGCTCCGTCATTTTCATGCCGCGGAACTACCGTGGCGCCCCCCAGCGGAGTATGCAGCTGTCGCACCACCTGTCGTGCGCGCCGCTCCGTAGAGTAGAGGATTTCTAGAGGAGAGGACGGGGGGGGCCCATAGGAGAGGAGAGGGGGGAGAGGACGCGCATGCGCTGCGGGGATATGAGATGCGGGCGCCGCTCCGTAGAGTACATTATTCCTAGAGTAGAGAAAGGGGTGATCGTAGGAGAGGATAGGGGGGATGGGACGCGCATGCGCTGTGGGGGGGGTGTGGGATGCGGGGGGCCGCTCCGTAGAGTAGAGGATTCCTAGAAGAGAGAAAGGGGGGTGAGCGTAGGAGAGGATAGGGGGGAGGGGACGCGCATGCGCTGTGGGTGGTGTGGGACGCGGGGGGCCGTTCCGTAGAGTAGAGGATTCCTAGAGGAGACAAAGGCGGTGAGCGTAGAAGAGGAGAGAGAGAGGGGGGAGGGGACGTGCATGCGCTGTGGTGGAGTGGGACGCGGGAAGGAGGGACGGACTAAGCCCCCTCTAAACGCATGCAAGCAAGATCAAGGAATGGGGTCAACCTGGGCGACAGACACCACCTGCCTAGCCATTGCTAAGCAGCCTCTCTGTGCTCTCGGCCATGACTCTGATGACTGTGGTAGTGGTTGACGGCCTTCATATTACTACAGTGTTCTGGTTCGCATAATGGGTGCTTCCCTACTTCATGAAAGTGGCCGGACGCGGGACGCCGGACGCGTGAGGGACGCGGGAGGTACGGACATAGCCTGGAGCATAAGATGCTTCGCATCTAAAAGAGAACACCGCGGACACCTTGCGTCAGACGCCACCACGTGGCAAGAGACGCACAGAGAAAAAAACTATCTAAGAGCGTCGGGTTCTGCGCTGTCGATACTTGCAGCACGTTGCTCAAGCACAAAGGCGTAACAACTGTGATAGTTGTTTGTTCACTCTGGTCCTGTGTATTCACTATTCCAACTGAGCGCTCGCCCCCCTAGCGGCCGCGCCTGGAAACGGCACTAACAGGGTGAACCTTAAAATGAGATATGTTATCAGGTTGGCGCGTTGAGAAGCGGCCGCATAGTTCCTTTATTTTCGCCATGCCGCACGCGCGAGCACGGAAAAAGAAGAAAGCGATGTCCAAAGACCATTGCTGTGTGCCGCACTGCGTGACATCGCGGTGGAAAGGTGGCAACGTATCGTTCTATCACTTCCCGAACGATGCGGACGACGCGCGATGGAGAACGGCGTAGATCAGAAACTTGCGCATTGGAAAGAAGGTGACGGACACTATGGTGGTTTGTTCGAATCGCTTCGCTCGTGACAACATCATTCTCCTCGGTGAGTACGCCATTATTTAGCCTGTGTGCATTCTTGTCAATATTCGGGCTTCTCAGAGAGCGGATAATAGTTTCGTTTAGAAAATTTGTTGCGTTATGTGTGTGAGTGTATTTTTCGCGTATGCCTGTTTTCTGTGCAAGTTGTAGTGCTACTACCCATTCTCAAATTAAGCTGGTGTAACCCTTCCCCCCCGAAATTTTTTTCATTTCAAATGTGTGTGTATACACGCGCACAAACGCACGCGCAAATATACATAAATGATGGGTGTACATCACCGAAAAAATATCACAGCATATCCACGAGGTGAATGATGGTGAGGTGGGCGAAGCTTGAGAGGTTATGGTTGATGCCGTTAACCCTCCGAGAAGTTCGCCCGATAAAATCATCATGCAAACACGTACGTGAGGTACGGCGAAGAAAACTTTTATTGAGATTTCAAGTTACCTTTATATATTACGCACTTGTGGTCGAAGAAGTGCACAGCTAGCGGCGCCAACGTGCACTCCGAGCAGCGAGAGCAGCGGACCCCGAAAGGCGAGCCCGAGAAGCGGCGGCCCTCCGCGCCCGCTGCTTCGCTTCGTCCATGCCCCACCAACGCTTCGACACGTACGGCGACGATCCAGGAGACTGAGAGAGGCACTCGATCGCCGCGCACTCAGGCAAAGCGCGCGCAGCAGCCAATCGGAGAGTAGCGGCAATTCGGAAAGTAGCGGCAGAGTAACGCCATCTAGGAAATAAGACGAGAAATGGTCATCTCTTATCATGGCCTCCGAGATGGCAGGCGATACTGGGGGTTACGCGTTACGCCTGACAAGGTTAGACTAAGAGGAGCTTCGCCCCTAAAAAAATTCTCGCTACGCCCCTGTCACTGAGGTACGTTTCTCCGCGTGAACAGTAGTAGTGAAACCTGAAAAATATTTATCACGGACAAACGTGCGGTGTTTACGCCTGCGTTCGCTCTGCAGTGTCTACAGATGGTGCTGTGTTCAATAAAACGCGGCGCGCTGACAGCTTTGGTTAGTCAGCTCGCAAGCAATTTAAGAGAAACTGCAAAAAGCGATTGTTCCAGCTTTTGGAGCGTTTGGCGTGCGGGCACATCGCTTGGTTCCTTTCCGACACAGTGCAGCACAACTTACGTTGGAACAGGCTTGTTTCCTAGTGATGCATTTATCACCATTCCATTGAATAAACCATCGTTAGTTTCCGGGAAACCTAACGTGGTTAATTAAAAATTAATTTACTTTGACCAGTTATGAGTTTCCTATATTTAATAATACTTTCACCAGGCTAGCACGGCTGACATTTTTTGGGGGGCGTGGTGGGGTTCAACCGCCCTGTATTTAAGTTCTTGCGTGCTTAGCGTGCGTGTATATATATATATATATATATATATATATATATATATATATATATATATATATATATATATATATATATATATATATATAGGGTTTGAAGATCGATGGTTCCGGCTCGGAATATGATTGAAGAAAAGGATGCACGTACGAAATGTTTCATAAACGTTTCGGCTGGTGGACCAGCCGAAACGTTAATAAAACATTTCGTACGTGCATCCTTTTCTTCAATCATATATATATATATATATATATATATATATATATATATATATATATATATATATATATATACTTTCCCTATACTTTCCTTGGCATCTTTGTCTGTTAGTTCTGATTATTACTGTGTTTAACAAAGCAAACGAGCCCTTAAGTTTATAATTATTTCCTTCATTCATAACGAGGGTCTCGTTCTGGCAGACTTGATGCCTTCAGGTGGTATGCGAGGGATTATTAGTCAGCTGCCCGCTCGTAATAAGATCACGTACTACGTGACGCCTACAGGCAAAAAAGAGTGTTCCACACTCGCCGTAATGGCAACAGGCGGCGCTGACTGACGCTCCCACGTTTAAAATGCACATATATACCCTATAAAGTGGACGGGAGGATGACCGCCACCGTAGCTCAGTGGTAGAGCATCGGACGCGTTATTCGAGGGTCGCAGGTTCGGATCCTGCCGGTGGCAAGTTGTCTTTTCGTCCACTTTCCTTTCTTCACATTTGCATTGCGGTTGCTTCTAATGGCTTCCCCTATACTTTCCTTGGCATCTTTGTCTGTTAGTTCTGATTATTACTGTGTTTAACAAAGCAAACGAGCCCTTAAGTTTATAATTATTTCCTTCATTCATAACGAGGGTCTCGTTCTGGCAGACTTGATGCCTTCAGGTGGTATGCGAGGGATTATTAGTCAGCTGCCCGCTCGTAATAAGATCACGTACTACGTGACGCCTACAGGCAAAAAAAGAGTGTTCCACACTCGCCGTAATGGCAACAGGCGGCGCTGACTGACGCTCCCACGTTTAAAATGCACATATATACCCTATAAAGTGGACGGGAGGATGACCGCCACCGTAGCTCAGTGGTAGAGCATCGGACGCGTTATTCGAGGGTCGCAGGTTCGGATTCCTGCCGGTGGCAAGTTGTCTTTTCGTCCACTTTCCTTTCTTCACATTTGCATTGCGGTTGCTTCTAATGGCTTCCCCTATACTTTCCTTGGCATCTTTGTCTGTTAGTTCTGATTATTACTGTGTTTAACAAAGCAAACGAGCCCTTAAGTTTATAATTATTTCCTTCATTCATAACGAGGGTCTCGTTCTGGCAGACTTGATGCCTTCAGGTGGTATGCGAGGGATTATTAGTCAGCTGCCCGCTCGTAATAAGATCACGTACTACGTGACGCCTACAGGCAAAAAAGAGTGTTCCACACTCGCCGTAATGGCAACAGGCGGCGCTGACTGACGCTCCCACGTTTAAAATGCACATATATACCCTATAAAGTGGACGGGAGGATGACCGCCACCGTAGCTCAGTGGTAGAGCATCGGACGCGTTATTCGAGGGTCGCAGGTTCGGATTCCTGCCGGTGGCAAGTTGTCTTTTCGTCCACTTTCCTTTCTTCACATTTGCATTGCGGTTGCTTCTAATGGCTTCCCCTATACTTTCCTTGGCATCTTTGTCTGTTAGTTCTGATTATTACTGTGTTTAACAAAGCAAACGAGCCCTTAAGTTTATAATTATTTCCTTCATTCATAACGAGGGTCTCGTTCTGGCAGACTTGATGCCTTCAGGTGGTATGCGAGGGATTATTAGTCAGCTGCCCGCTCGTAATAAGATCACGTACTACGTGACGCCTACAGGCAAAAAAAGAGTGTTCCACACTCGCCGTAATGGCAACAGGCGGCGCTGACTGACGCTCCCACGTTTAAAATGCACATATATACCCTATAAAGTGGACGGGAGGATGACCGCCACCGTAGCTCAGTGGTAGAGCATCGGACGCGTTATTCGAGGGTCGCAGGTTCGGATCCTGCCGGTGGCAAGTTGTCTTTTCGTCCACTTTCCTTTCTTCACATTTGCATTGCGGTTGCTTCTAATGGCTTCCCCTATACTTTCCTTGGCATCTTTGTCTGTTAGTTCTGATTATTACTGTGTTTAACAAAGCAAACGAGCCCTTAAGTTTATAATTATTTCCTTCATTCATAACGAGGGTCTCGTTCTGGCAGACTTGATGCCTTCAGGTGGTATGCGAGGGATTATTAGTCAGCTGCCCGCTCGTAATAAGATCACGTACTACGTGACGCCTACAGGCAAAAAAAGAGTGTTCCACACTCGCCGTAATGGCAACAGGCGGCGCTGACTGACGCTCCCACGTTTAAAATGCACATATATACCCTATAAAGTGGACGGGAGGATGACCGCCACCGTAGCTCAGTGGTAGAGCATCGGACGCGTTATTCGAGGGTCGCAGGTTCGGATTCCTGCCGGTGGCAAGTTGTCTTTTCGTCCACTTTCCTTTCTTCACATTTGCATTGCGGTTGCTTCTAATGGCTTCCCCTATACTTTCCTTGGCATCTTTGTCTGTTAGTTCTGATTATTACTGTGTTTAACAAAGCAAACGAGCCCTTAAGTTTATAATTATTTCCTTCATTCATAACGAGGGTCTCGTTCTGGCAGACTTGATGCCTTAAGGTGGTATGCGAGGGATTATTAGTCAGCTGCCCGCTCGTAATAAGATCACGTACTACGTGACGCCTACAGGCAAAAAAGAGTGTTCCACACTCGCCGTAATGGCAACAGGCGGCGCTGACTGACGCTCCCACGTTTAAAATGCACATATATACCCTATAAAGTGGACGGGAGGATGACCGCCACCGTAGCTCAGTGGTAGAGCATCGGACGCGTTATTCGAGGGTCGCAGGTTCGGATTCCTGCCGGTGGCAAGTTGTCTTTTCGTCCACTTTCCTTTCTTCACATTTGCATTGCGGTTGCTTCTAATGGCTTCCCCTATACTTTCCTTGGCATCTTTGTCTGTTAGTTCTGATTATTACTGTGTTTAACAAAGCAAACGAGCCCTTAAGTTTATAATTATTTCCTTCATTCATAACGAGGGTCTCGTTCTGGCAGACTTGATGCCTTCAGGTGGTATGCGAGGGATTATTAGTCAGCTGCCCGCTCGTAATAAGATCACGTACTACGTGACGCCTACAGGCAAAAAAGAGTGTTCCACACTCGCCGTAATGGCAACAGGCGGCGCTGACTGACGCTCCCACGTTTAAAATGCACATATATACCCTATAAAGTGGACGGGAGGATGACCGCCACCGTAGCTCAGTGGTAGAGCATCGGACGCGTTATTCGAGGGTCGCAGGTTCGGATTCCTGCCGGTGGCAAGTTGTCTTTTCGTCCACTTTCCTTTCTTCACATTTGCATTGCGGTTGCTTCTAATGGCTTCCCCTATACTTTCCTTGGCATCTTTGTCTGTTAGTTCTGATTATTACTGTGTTTAACAAAGCAAACGAGCCCTTAAGTTTATAATTATTTCCTTCATTCATAACGAGGGTCTCGTTCTGGCAGACTTGATGCCTTCAGGTGGTATGCGAGGGATTATTAGTCAGCTGCCCGCTCGTAATAAGATCACGTACTACGTGACGCCTACAGGCAAAAAAGAGTGTTCCACACTCGCCGTAATGGCAACAGGCGGCGCTGACTGACGCTCCCACGTTTAAAATGCACATATATACCCTATAAAGTGGACGGGAGGATGACCGCCACCGTAGCTCAGTGGTAGAGCATCGGACGCGTTATTCGAGGGTCGCAGGTTCGGATTCCTGCCGGTGGCAAGTTGTCTTTTCGTCCACTTTCCTTTCTTCACATTTGCATTGCGGTTGCTTCTAATGGCTTCCCCTATACTTTCCTTGGCATCTTTGTCTGTTAGTTCTGATTATTACTGTGTTTAACAAAGCAAACGAGCCCTTAAGTTTATAATTATATATATATATATATATATATCTGCTTCGAATATCAAATACTGCCAAGACGAACAAGCGAGTGTTCGGAAACACACGACCTTGTTTATTAAAAAAAACCTAATAACATGGATCGGCGAACGAAAAAAAGGAGCACTCCTATTTCAAGGGAAACTACCATTTGCCTTATCTCAAGATACACTGACCCAGACATAGCTCCGTTCTGTAATCAAGTGAACGGCATGCGTATTCAGCTTTTGACGGGACAATGGAACTCAATGGGATACATGCAATCGGCAACAGGAGTCGCTGAGCAGAGTTGCCTCGAAAACTGTGAAGGCCTCATCTGTAGCAGTGCAGCAACGGAGCGCACAAGTGCTTGCACCTTTCGGAGAGGCCGCTACACATGAGCAGCTGCATTCTTCAACCTCGGGCTCGCTGGACAAGTTCTTCAACTTGAAGTAAATCTGATGCGGTTCGCCGAAGAGGCTTGATGTTTGCACGCACAGCGCAACTATTTCCGCTCTTTCGCCAGTGAAATCCTTTTTACCGATGAGAATGAGGTTGTCGGCGACCAGAACCATTACGCCTTCGACGAAGCAACGCGATCCGACGCCAAGATCAAGAAACTTCAGCACAGCGCCAAGCGAAAGTGCCGCGTTGGTCCTGTTGAGCGTAGCCATCTTTGTTTTTTCGACCTGTGTTGCCAGCACACGGATAGTTTTATGGAGATGCGAATACCTGCGCGTTCTTTTTGCGAGTCCTTTTTTTGTGCTTCAGCCAGAAGCTGCAAGTATCGAGCTGCTTGTCGTTCTTCGTGTGGCATTCCGATTTCTTGCTATAGCATTCATTGCTTCGTCCTGGCGGCGAAACTGTGACTTTTTGTTTTTCTATGTTTCTTAAAACTAGCTTCACTTGCTACGTATTGCTACCAAAACTAACGTGAAATGGGAAGTAAAATACAAAAAATTTGGCCGTGAGCGTAATTATTTGTAGGGCCACCGCATGACATTCAACAAAAGCGTAAAGTACGGCTCCGAGATCTTTGCGAATACGACAAATCTCGGAGGCCACCCTTTACTTTTTTGTTGAATGCCGGGTGGCGGCGCTGCAAATAATCACGCTCCCTGTCAAATTTCTTCTATTTAATTCACATTTCAAGTTACTTTTTGCAGCAGTACGTAACAACTGAAGCTAGTTTTAAGAAACAAAGAAAAGCAACGCAACTATAACAAGTTACACTACAAAATAAACTCACCTTCTACAGCTGCGATTCGAACCCGGGTCTTTGAAATGGGAAGCGGGCATTCTACCTCTGCACCACTTAAAACGACGACAGATTGCAGACTACCGATTGCAGCGTCCCAAGCGGCTTGACCTTGTTTGGGATTCACTTTCTGTACATTGGTGCTGCGGCCGTTCCGAGCACTCCCCTGTTCTGGTACACCGTACCCCGAGCCTTATGCTTCCCAGACATAGAAAAGATTGAAATCGCGGTTTTCTTGCACACAGTTCGCAAGAAACGGATAAACACCGAACACTACGCGCAAAATAAGGCGATGCGCTGGCACGAGTTAGATTACTTGCAGCTTTTCACGAATACATACGGCCGCGGTGCGCCTTCATTCAACTTTCGTCACTTCCTTGTGGCGGATGGTTCCTGTCTGACGCAGCAGCACGGTCGCGCTTCGTGCGCGCCTGGCGCGATCACTTTCGATTTCACCCTTGAATTTCGGAGACGAATATCTACAACTACGTGCAACTTTTGTGATTTCTAAAGAAATAGGTATGCCACAAAATTTTGTAACATAAACACCTGGCCTCATGTCAATAATTGAAAAGTTAATTAACGCGTTTACGTTGATTATTCACAATGGTGTCCTTTTAATCACGGCAAACTATTTCCGCCTCGAAGTGCAGTTGCTTCGTGTGCGCAAACGACAGGAGCATTACTGTCATAGGATGTTTTGTACGATATCTGTATTGTCTAAAAAAACACACTGTATGAGGGCTTGCACGATGTCTAGTGGTGTATGGCGGCTATAAGACCGCTTGATATGAATGCAGCCACTTGGACGCCTGGTGGTGCATCTCCATCCCGGCAGTTAAACGCCCATGGTCATGAGAGAACTTTTGCGGTACCGGAAACAGTTAACGTACACGTGGACACAGGATGTGGTGAGTCCCGCACAAAGAATGCATCAACGAGCGCAAAATAAACAATGGTTCCCAGCATCATCATTTTAGGAGTGAAACAGCAAGGTGTGCACTCCCTATGATTGGTTGACCTACGTCTCTGCCCATGCATACACCACCGCACGGCACTTCAGGGGGCAGAGCCTTGAGCCGTGAAGGCGTGTCTCCCTCTGCACCAAAGTAGTGTAACGAAACCGCTCACTGGCGCGACAGTCGACGTCGTTCTCCCTCTGCGGCACTTAATGCTTTTCTTAGTCGGTGCAATCGCACTCGAAGCACTGCGGAAAACACCGTTGTGGAAGTTTCCTGCGATCAGTGTTGGGGGGTAACGCGTTACTTTTTTCAGTAATTTAGTAACGTACTCGTTACTATTTGGCAACTGCAACGGGTAAAGTTCTTTCGTTAACATTTTTCGGTGACGCAAGGAGTCAAGTTACTTGGCACATTTTATTCCAATTATCCCCGGAGTTTTACACACAACTCTTTCGTCTCGTAGGCGCCACATTCCAGAGCTTTTGTCGCAGTGGCGGACCGCTATACAAGCGTCGACAGTGTAATCTAATGCGTCCGTCAACCACCCACCTTCTGAACGCAGGGGTGGACATATTCACTAAAAAGCGAGGTAAACTGCCCGACGATAGCTTTGAAATGGAGCTGTTGCTTAAATTGTTCAAGTTATAGTTGTCAGCGATTTGTTTCTGGAGTACTATAGCGCTTTTTGTCAGTTCTCTTTTCTCAAGAAAATTTACTTCTAGCTGCTGGACCACTTTTCGGCTTTTTGAATTCCTGAGCGAGTGAGGCTGACCTTGAACCCCTTGGCATAAGCACTCGCAATTTTCGCGGCAATTATATAGACGAGAGCACGCAGGCGAGGCTCCCGGCGGCATACTTTCGCACCTAGACGCCAATTTGTTCTGAACTGCCAAGGCGTGTATCTGTTGCGCCACGTTAACTCGGCAAGCGGCGTCTCTGGGATTTTGATATGCGAGAAAGCGTCTGTTGACGCCGCTCCCGCTTACAAGAAGTCGTCTGGGCACCACTACGCTGCCTTTGGATGCGAAAACAATCAGCGCAAGAGGAAGGTATCACTCAGCAGTGCCTGTTAAGATCACAACACGACGCGGGAATCGTGCTGGCGTGGTGTTTTCAAATTGAACAGATTTCCATCCGCAAAGAAAAACGCCGAGCTCCGCCGCCAGTGGATAATTGCAATCAACAGGAAAAACTATGATCCCAGTAAAAGTGTACGAGTAAGTACACTTACTGCGTGTATTCAAGCTTGATGCCAGCTATTTCGCTTTACAGCAGTAATTTACGTGCAGTATGCGGCACCAAATCATTACCGTACTCTTTCGCAGGCCGCATGCCAGTAATAGGAGAACTCACGCGTTCGCGCACACTGCGCACGTTTAGTACAAATGTAACGGCGTACTATCGCGATGCAAAGAAACGTGAACAGCGTAAAGCGTGGCTTTCGACTCAGTTGAACTGCGACATGCCATGACTGCCGCTAGGCGAATCTGTGCTTTCAGCCGGCGTAACCGTAGCACTATAAAATCTTGCTCTGGCTGGCACTTTCGCACCGCGTGTGTATTCCCAGTGCCAGGCATGACTCGCAAATGATGAACTCATGCGGTGCATGAGCGCAAGCCGGAGCGTGATTCTAGCGCTACGGCGACGCCGGCTGAAAGCACAAGATTCGCCTAGCGACAGTCAAGGCATGTCACAGTTCGACTAAGTCGAAAGCCACGCTTTTCGCGTTTCTTTCCATCGTGAGAGTACGTACCTGATAAAATTGCTTCCGCAGTCTGCAATGCACGTGCTGTAGGCATTCCGGTAAATCAGCGCCAGCGAAAACAGCAGACCAGACGAGGAGGAAGACGCGTACACAAGGCGCACTAACAACTGAAAGTTTATTCAGTATTTGAGCAGAATAAATACTGCCTTCACATGAATAAACAGAAGAAAGAAGGTTACTAGATATATTACAGTGCATCCCGTGGTCACTCTTACTGCGCGTGCAAAATGGTTCGTGCAAGAAATGTGACATCCTTCTCCGAAAGCACAACAAATGCTGACACAAAATTCCCCGAACTTCTTTTATGTCTAGGGCTTCAACAACCTCCATTTTTAGTCTGTCAGCTGATTTCTACATGACGCAAGTGGTTTCAAATCGAGGTTCGCAACCGCAGTCTCTACAACGGATACCCAGATGCCCTTATACTACTTTCATTGTGTTGTATTTGCGCTCTTTTAATCTATCATTTACGCATCTTCCTGTTTGACCTATGTATGACGCGCCGTAAAACAAAGGAATTGCGTAAACCACACTTTCGGTGCACTGTATAAACCTGTCGCGATGCTTCTTAGTGCACACAGATGTCGTGCTTTCTTCGTTAACCACCCGACACATTTTTGCCAGCTTGGCAGGTGCGGTAAACACTACATTTACTCCCGCCCTTTCCGCCACTTTCTTCGAGTTGTGCGAGACGGAATGTACGTATAGAATGGCGAAAACATTCTTTGTGTATTCTTGTGCTGTTGCACGGTTGGCTTATCTTGAGCATTTTTTCTGCAACGCTAGATAGAATTGCACGCAGGTACCCAGCGTCTGTTAGACGACGAACCTGGTCATCGAAACTACTTCACAGCTTGTGCACGCATGATTTCTTTAGGGCATTCTCAAAAGATCAGCAAACGATGCTGCGTTTGAGGAGCTTAGAATGCGAAGAATTAAACATCAAAACTGGTTTTTTCGTTCTTGGCTGGAATGCCCAGCAGGCGTGTTCAGATGAAAAATGGAGCCCTAAATCGAGGAAACGTAAATAACTATCAACCGGAACCTCGTGGGTAACAACTAAAGGTGCTAAGCACTGACGAAAAAGTGCAAGTATATCGAAAGAGTGCTTTTACAAGTGTTTCTCGTCAGATTCTAGAACAATCAAAAAGTCATCCACGAATCTAAAAATGCGTTACACTTGCGTGGGGGGTGAGGAGCTGCTGCAACAGTCTGTCTAATTTCGCTAAAAAGATGTCACTTAATATCGGAGCTATACATGAACATATGCACACACCATCTTTTGTAAGCAGATATCCCCTTTCCACTCTACTACAAAGGTAGGTTTTTAGCAGCTCCAAGAACGAACCTACTGCTATACCGGAAGCGTTCTGGAATGATACCGCCCCGTAGCTGTCAATGCATTCCGCTACTCTAGTAAGAAGAGCATCTTGTGGTATCGAGTAGTAAAGGTATTTGATATCAATTTAAAAGGCATTCAGCTGTCTAGTCTCATTTTCTGCTAGAAAGTATACAACTTACTCAGAATTCTTTACTTTGAAGGGACCATCACTTTCACTTTGTATAGGTTATGTTGCAGGTACAAAGATAAAGATTTCGGCCATGCTCTGTTTTCTGACATTTACGCACAGGGGACATTCCGGATTATGGGTCTTCACTGCAAAAAAACACATCAAGACTTACTGTCTTCTTTGACTCAATGGAACTCGATAGTTTTGTGAGATTTAGCTTTCTACATAACTGTGAGGCTCTTGTTCTAATCTTACTTAAATAAACTTCACTAACCTGCTTAAATGTTGAAGCCAACGCTTCGGATGCCTTTGAATAGTACAAGGGCTTAGGCATCACGGCAAAACCACCTTCTTTATCCCCAGGCAGCAGAGATAGCGCATGTTCTTTCAGGTAGGAGACAGTCTTACGCGCCGGGAAGTTCCTTTCCGAAGAACCACATCGGATCAGCACATCAACCCCTTCGGCTGCACATCTTTCTCGATCGGCTTCGGGTGCACGTCTCGACAGTTTCTTTACCACTGCAAGGAGCTCCGGAGGCTTCTTCTTGGGCTCCACGGTGAACTTCGGCCCACAGCTCAACACTTGCTTCACCGACTCCGGGACCGTCGCATTTCCGATCACGGGGCTTCCGCTTACAGGGATTTTTCTTGGCAGCAGACCTCGTAGTGATGGCAGTAGTGGAGGTCGACTGAAAACAAGCTGATATTTCCGCCGATATATGCGTACCGCCAGCGGTAAGTGGTATACATAAATAGCTCGCCGTTTGAACGTTGAAGGACGTGCGCTTTCGTGGCTTAGCGGTTAGCGCCGCTCGCTGCGGAGAGAGAAGTCCCTCGTTCGATGCCTTGCGTTGGAAACATTTTTCTGGATTATTTTTCTTTGTGGCTTTTATAAATATATAGATACATAGACGGAACATGACGGCGACGGCAAAAACCAGCCGAGAGTGTCCCTATAATTGCTATCGCAATAAAAAGCTTGTGGAATTTTGTGTGAGCATGCCATCTGTTATGCTTTCAGAAAAGGATGTCAGAGATGCCGGACTTTGTTGTTTTTCGCAAGGACAGGCAGGGTGCTCGAGGCGGTGGCGTTCTTATCGCCGTAAAAAAACAGCTGAAGTGCTCCGCTGTTCACGTGACCACGAAACTGGAAATTCTCTAGCTTATCTGTCGAGCTAAACAACAACTACTACTGGTCGGTGTCTGCTATCGTCCCCCCAAGAGTAATGCCGACTTCCCCGGTGACCTGAATAATATCTTGGCTTTTTTAACAAAAAAAATTCCCGAACGCGTGCATTTTGCTTTTTGGGGACTTCAACTACCTACATATCGACTGGACTGACTATTCTAGCTCAGGTGTCAGTAATGCAGGAGTTGAAGATTTCCTAGACGTTTGCCTTAATTTGAACCTCTCACAGATGGTAAAGGAGCCCACGCGTGTAACTCATGATACCGCAAACATACTTGACCTGATACTAACCACCCATCCAGACAGCATGTCCTCTATTAGCTACAGCGCCTCCTCTATTAGCTATTTACGCGAAATAAGCGACCACAAAGTAATTCACGCAGTTTTCTCTTTCGCACCCATGAAACATTATATGGATCTGAAAACAATCCGCCTGTAGGACAAAGGAAACTATACCGCAAGTAATAGTGAAGTAGAAGCATTCTACCAACCATTTGAATCGGGCTTCGAAAATCGATCGATGAATGAAAAGTGGTGCCTCTTCGAAAACAAGCTGACTCACCTTGTTGCACAGTATATACCGACAATCGTACTGCGGCCTCATCGCAACCGGCCATGGTTCACAAACGCACTAAAAAAACTTGAGAACAAATAGAAGCGTCTGCTTGGCTCCGCTAAACTTCGGCCAAGCCCAAACTCCTGGAATAAATATTACGAAGCTGAACGCACCTACTTGGCCGCTATTCGGCAACAGAAACATACATATTTTCATTAAGACCTACCACGCATGCTCAATAATAACCCCCCCAAAATTCTGGCAGGTAATCAATCCTAAATCATCACCTGGTATCAGAATTTCTAAAGACTGCGAAATTTTATCCGACATAGAGTGTGCCAATTTGTCTAATTCTGATTTTGTGTCTGTTTTCCCAACTGGACCACTCATGCCTCTCCCTGCCTATGCTGTTCACGCCATGCCTCCAATGTCTGATATCAATTTTTCACCAGTGGGAATATCTACACTCATTGACAATCATAAGTTATCTTCATCAACCGGTGTTGACGAAATCACCTCGAAGCTATTAAAAAACACAAAGTGCACATCTGCCATGTATCTAACCCTGCTGTTCTCACAATCATTGTCATCAGGCTCCCTTTAAGACGAGTGGAAAAAGAGCAAGGTCGTTCCAGTCTTCAAATCAGGTAACCATGAATCACCATTAAACTATCGCCCCATATCCATCACTCCCTTGCGAAATCACGGAACACGTCATACTTTCACACGTTATGAATTTTCTCGACAGTAATAACTTTTTCCATCCGTCACAGCATGGTCTCCGTAAGAATCTATCATGTGACACACAACTAGCCTCATTTCTGCATGATCTCCACTCAAACCTTGATCGTAACATTATAACCGACGTCATTTTTCTTGACTTCGCGAAGGCATTCGATAAAGTAGCTCATAAAAGATTAATATTAAAACTTTTTCACTTAAACTTGCACCCTAACGTCCTAACTTGGATAAAAGAGTTTCTTCGTAACCCGTGACAATCTGTCATTATTAACAATACTGCTTCTAAATTTCTATCAGTAACTTAGGGCGTCCCCCCAGGGTTCAGTTTTAGGTCCCCTCTTATTTTTAATATACATAAACAATCTACATTTACATGTATCCTCTAACTATCGAATGTTTGCCGATGATTGCGTTCTGTATCGATCTATCACTAACATAACGACCACATCTCATTGCAGAATGACTTAAATAACGTTAAGTGGCGTGACAAGTGGTTCATGGCCTTAAATCCTCATAAATGTAAATCCTTGTCAATCTCCCGCAGCCGTAATCGTCATACCCTTCCTTTCACAATTGACAACAATCCCATTGACATTGTCGACTCATACAAGTACTTAGGTATTATAATCACGCATGATCTCAACTGGTGCTCTCATGTGACTAACATCACATCATCTTCAAACAAAACTTTAGGATTTCTCAAACGTAGCTTTCGCAGCGCTCCTAAACACGTAAAACTACTCGCATATAAAACACTGATAAGGCCCAAACTCGAATATGCATCACCCATTTGGAATCCTCATCAGATGTACCTAAGCGACGCCAAAGAATCCGTTCAGAATCCCACCGTAAGATATTCATTCATTACTCTCATTCGACATCAGTGTTTCGTCATTAAAAGTAGATTCCGGTTTGGACTCGCTAGCACATCGCCGTCGTATCGCGAGCTTATCATTATATCATAAATTCTATAACAGTTCACTTCGACCTTACGTTCTACCTCCTATGCGCATTTCACTGCGCACAGGTCATTCATCTAAGGTTGCTCGTCCAAGTGCACGTACTGTCGCTTGCTCGTCATCATTTTTCTATCGCACAGCCAACGACTGGAACGGCCTTCCCACCACATCGCTTCCATCGCCGCTTCACCTAATTTCACGGAAGAAATGACAAGATTTATTCGTGGACAAATTCTGTAATTTTTGTTTGTATAACCACCTCTTATGTAATACCTCTCCGGGGTCTTTAAGGTGAACAAATGAAAAAATTACCCCATCTCCTGCTGAAGGGAACCATGTGTAGATGTGAAGCAGCGGGCGTAACGCTTACACTGGCGGTGGCGTTGACGCTGGCGCTCATCGCAGCGTTGCGCAGGAGAGATAACTGGGGAGGCGCAAAGCACGCAGTGATGGAGCGGTGTTTCCTACTGGAACATGCCAATCGCTGCTAATGGGCAATGAGAGACAGAAGACTCCGACTCGACACAGAGACCCGCAGTCCGCTTTTAGTTAACGCGCACGCTGCGAATTTTCATTGTTCAACAACGCACAGGAGAAATCTCCCACCGGCACCACATTGCAGGTCAAGATCGAGTGCCATATATACGGGGTGGCCAGTGAACGGTTGTGCAGCGCGACAGTCGGTTTTTAAAGACGATAGTCTTTCTTGGGATACCTAAACGGAGAAATTTTGGTCTGTCTGTCTGTCTGTCTGTCTGTCTGTCTGTTTCTCTGTTTGTCGGCACGTCGCACGGTTCAGCGGCTGGCCAAAGTTTGACTGCTTTCTGAACGCCCAGCCAACTTGATCAGTCGTTTTTGTGCATACTTGTGAACATTGTCGATCAAAAAGCAAATATTACGCATATCTGAGGCGCAACAACAATAAGGAAGTATTAAGTGGTGTGTTCTTTTATAGAAAATACATAGATACTTAATTCTGAAGACCCTAGTGTTTCTTAGGCTGCGCTGAAAATGCGGGCTGCCTTGCAAAAGCGAAGAGCCGTCGTCTATCTCCGAGGTCGCGCGAAGTGCCGCGTGTTTCATCCGACGCGCGATAGCTGGCGCAGTCTGCCCTCGTCGCTGCAAACAAGAGAATCTCTTTTCGTGGTCTCTCTGCGCGCCTTCTCAGCTTTTTACACGCTGCCAAAAACACCGCGCTTGCGGCGAGAAGACGCTTGGTCATGCCAGGACGGAAATGGTCGAGAACAGCATCACAGGTGGCCGCGGATGAGACCGGCAGAAGACTATCGTCTTTCGATGACATTTGCAGCGAAGCACGCAGATACGCGGCCAATTTTTTCAACCAAGAAACTCGCTAGCAGACGCTGCCTGCGTCCGCGTCGCGAGGCGAGAGAGGGGGGAGCGTACGAGAGGAGAGAGAGGGGGGGACGCGCATGCGCAGTGGGAGTGTGGACACCGCGGGCAGGGATGCCTAAAGGAGAGAGGGGGGAGCGTAGGAGGGGAGAGAGGAGGGGAGGCGCATGCGCAGTGAGGGTGTGGTTGCCGCGGGAAGGGATGCCTAGAAGAGAGAGAGGGGGGATAGCAGGTTTTTTATGTTTTGAAAGTGTTTGCGCATGCGCAGTAAGGGTGGTCACGCGGCACACCACCACCACCACCACCACCACCCTGATTAAGCTTCGCCATAAAATGCTTCACATCTAATAAATGAAATAAAATTTCTTGCAGGAACCGTTTTGCAAGCGCAGTAAGATTGAGAGAGAGAGAGAGAAGTGAACTTTATTAAAGCACCGGCGGAGGTAGCAGGGTGCCACGCAGAGCCCTCTTGCTACCCGACTATATGCAGTCATCAAGTTGCGTCTCGACGCTTACGCCGGGGAACCCAACGTTCTCCACGAGGCTGTCGCCCCTGGGTCCCGTCAGGTGCGTCCCCGCTCGTTTGGCGAGCGAGAGCTGTCTCGATCCGCTGGACCGCCTGTAGCTGTTGCTCGAAGTCCTGAGCCGTTTCGGCACTGGCAATGTCCGTTGGCAGTCTGCCTGGGTAGGCCGCTGCCTCTTCCGGATTCAGTTTACAATCCCACAACACGTGAGTTAGCGTGGCGGTCGCACTGTTACACACACTACACTTTGCACTCTCATAGACGTCGGGGCACATGAAGCGCGCGAGCGCAGGCGTGAGCACCGAGTTCGTTTGCAGCTGTCTGTAGAGTACCGCCTGTTCTCTGGTGAGCTGCGGGTGTGGGTCCGGCATGGAGCGACGTGCGCTCCGGTACCATTCCAGCACATCCGCGCAGCTCGTTACCAGTTCGGCTTCTTCTTCGTCGTCTTCATCGTCGGTGGCTACTCCCTCCGCTAAAACGAGGGACGCTGGTGCCACCACGCGGCGAGTAAGACCTCGCGCAGCGGCGTTCGCCGTCTCATTGCGGTTTGGGGAGTTGCTCCCGAAGGAGCAGCCTTGATGCGCCGGGAACCATCGGAGACGAGTCCGCAGTCCGTCGGTGCACTGTCTGTCACTGCACTTCACCACGCGCACCGCACTGGCACACACATTATTTCTGCCGTAGTTCCGGACCGCTGTGCGCGAGTCGCTCAGGATCGTTGTACACTTGTTGTCGGCGAGGGCCAGCGCAATGGCGGCTTCTTCCGCCTGATGCGCTTGCTTCGCACGGACGCTGCAAGCACTGTAGATTTCGCCCGTTGTGGCGCGTATTGCTACGGCCACGTATGTGTCTTCCTTGTCTTTGTATTTAGCGGCATCCACGTATAAGGCGCCGTTATCGTTGGCATGTGCGTCAGTGAGGGCCTTGGCTCGTGCGTCTCGTCGGCCTTGGCTGTGCTCCGGGTGCATGTTCTTTGGTAGGGGCGCCACCACCAGTCGGCGGAGGGCCCTTTCCGGGAGGGCGTGATGTCTCTTCGCTTCGTTGTCAGTAGTGTTCGTGCCTTGGCCTAGTCTGGCCAGGATGCTTCGTCCCGTTCGTGTGGTTTGGAGTCTCTCGCGCTGAGATGTTCTTTGCGCTTCTGCGATTTCCTCGAGGGTGTTGTGCACCCCCAGCTCGAGCAGCTTGGCTGTGCTCGTGCAGTTGAATAAGCCGAGCGCAGCCTTGTATGTCTTTCTGATGGCCGCATTTATCCGGTCGCGCTCCTGTACTTTCCAGCAGTGGAACGCGCCTACGTAGGCAGCGGGGCTGATGGCGAAGGATTGCACCAGACGTAGTAGGCTGGCCTCCTTCATCCCTCTGTGCCGAGTCGCAACTCGCTTGATGAGTCGCGTGGCGATACCCGATCTTAGTGATGATCTTGTCGACGGTGACGCCGTTGCTCCTACTGGCTTCGAGCACCATGCCTAGGACACGGAGCTTAGAGACTTTCGGAATGACGATGCCGTCTCTGGTTCGGAGCACGATCTTCTCCGAGTCTTCAGTGGCTTTCTTCCTATATCGCCCAGGTGGTGGGACGATCAGGAGTTCGGACTTTTGTGGCGAGCATCGGAGACCGGTGCCGTCCAGCTGATCTTCTATTGTGTTCACTGCTTCTTGTAGCGTTTCTTCGATGTACCCGTCGCTGCCGCCGGCAACCCATAGCGTGATGTCGACCGCGTAGATCGTGTAACGGACGTGCGGGACTCGCGCGTTTAGTCGTTCCGCAACTCCGATCATGACCAGGTTGAAGAGCAGCGGCGATATCACGGAGCCCTGCGGTGTGCCGACGCTTCCGAGGGTCTTTTCTTCTAGTTGTAGGTTATTCGCTTGTATTTTTACCGTTCGGTTGGACAGAAAGTCCCTTATGTAGTTGTAGAATCTTCGTCCAAGTCCTAGCCGCGAGGCCTGCGACAGGATTGCCGAGTGGCATACCCTGTCGAAGGCACTCTGCAGGTCTAGGCCGAGAACTGCTCTATTGTCGTGAGTGGGAGCTGATACTGCCAGGATTTCATGCTGGAGTTGTATCATGGCGTCTTGGGTACTGAGCTTCTCTCGAAAGCCGATCATTTCGTCCGGGTAGAGGCCCTTGTCTTCGAGGTAGTGGTTCCACCTGTTACGGCATGATGTGTTCCATCGCTTTTCCGACGCAGGACGTCAGAGAGATGGGCCGTAGATTTTCGATGTTGGGTGGCTTGCCGGGCTTCGGTATGAGGACCGTGCGAGCCGTCTTCCATTGTTTCGGTAGTTTGCCTTCTCTCCAGCATTGGTTGAAGTATCTTGTGAGTGCTGCGATCGCCCCATCGTTGAGGTTACGCAGCGCCCGGTTGTGAAGCCTGTCTGGTCCTGCCGCCGACTTGCAGTTGAGCTCTTGTAGTACTGCTCGGAATTCCCATTCTTCGATCTCTCGATCCAGTTCTGGGTTGTCCGGTCCATTGTGGTCGGGGTGGATCTCGGTGGCAGCTGTGGGGAGGTACTTGGCATTGATGCGCTTGCTGGCTTCCTCTTCGCCTAGTGTCTTGACGGCAGTGTAGATCGTTTGGGCAAGCCTGTGCTGCTGGTGGCCTTTCGTGGATTTATCGTCCAGGAGGTGTCGCAACAGCTTCCAAGTCTGTCCTTTATGTAGTTGTCCGTCCGCAGCGTTGCACGTTGCGTGCCATTGCTACGTGCATAGTTCTCTGCTGTATTTTTAATGGCGCGACCCAGCTCGGCGACTCGTTTCCGTAGCCGTCGATTGTGCCGTTGCTTTTTCCATCTTCTTTGCAGGGATTGGCGAGCCTCGATCATGTGAGCCAGCTTGCTGTCGATTTGCGGTACTTCCTCTTCTACGTCCAGCTCGGCGGTGACCGAGTCGGCCACTTTGGTTACGCGTTCCGTCCATTTCTCGATGTCTTCGATGTCGTTGTCGTCTTCATCGAGGGTTGCGCGGAAACGCGTCCAGTCTGTGAGCTTGTGCTTGAATTTCTTTTGGTCGTTGTGTACCATTGTGGGTATGTTCAGTTATATAATGTAGTGGTCACTGCCCAGGTTGTGGGCAGTGTTGCGCCAGGTCGCCGTTCCTCTTGCTTTGCCGGAGAGTCGAGCGAAAGTGAGGTCCGGGTTTGTCTCCCTCGTAGTCGACGTTCCAATTCTTGTAGGGTTGCCCGAATCTGTGTAAAGCACAAAGCCGGCGTTTGAGGCTTCTTCCAGCAGGTCTCGTCCTTTGGCCGAGGTGCGGTTGTATCCCATCTCTTTGTGTGGCGCGTTGAAGTCGCCGCACACCACCACCGTGCCGTTGGGGTTTGTCTGTGTAGTCTTGTGTAGTAGTGCCTTGAATTTCTGCTGCCCGTGTGCGGGATTGCTGTAGATATTCGCCAATAATATGGGTTCTTGCTTTCTTCTACCCAGCCCGATTTCAGTGACGCAGTGCTCGATGGAGCTGCGTCCCAGGAAGTTCTCGTGGTGTATAGAGGTGAGTCCCTTTCGCACGAAGGTGCACACCCCCTGTGCGGCTCCCTTGCCGTGCTCTCGCGCGCTGGGCGGGCTCGAGTAGGCTCGGTACCCCGGCAGAGTCGGTGTGTCTTCCATGTGAGTTTCTTGTATCATTATAACGTCCGGTGGTTGCCCGACGCTTGCCACGTGCTGCTGCAGTACCGCCTTCCGACACCGGAACCCGTTGGCGTTCCAGTGCCAGATTTTTAGTCTTGTGCGGATTGTGGGGTTTCGGTCCATGTTTGTGGAATGGGTGCCATGCTGCAGGTGTTGTTCTCTTCATTGGTGGTGTTGTTCTTGTTAAGAATTTGGTTCAGTAGTGCCTTCGTCTCCGTGAAGCCCGTGGTTACCCGGAGCTCGAGGGCGGTTAGGCGCTTCTCTACGAGTTCGATGCGTTTTTCTTGTCTGCTCAGTCGTGCATTGGTGCTCTCACGTTCCCTGTTCGCTGCTCTGTGTTCCTTGAAAGAGGGGCGGGATACTTCCGCCGTATGCTCTTCCATGTCTTCTACCGTCTCGTGTTGTGGGGCCGTTGATGGAGGTTTCCGTTGGGGGGGGGTCCTCTCTCCTATTATTGGTGTAGCTGATCGTTGATCGGGTACCTGTTGTGATGGCGGTGTAGGGTTGAGTGATCTCTGCGCTGCCTGTGCGATGTCCATTCTTGTGGTTCCTGTGGGCTGTTGTCCTGCACGCACTAGTCGTAGGATTTCTGCTTGTCCTTGTTTCAGTTCCCTGACCTGGGCCTTGAGGTTTCGGTTCTCGGCTCGTAGGTTTGCGTTGTCTTGCTGTAGAGCTCGCATCGTGTCTTCGATTTGCGGTGTTCTGCTTTTGCTTCTGTGGTGGTTAGCTACCTTTTCGGACCATGTGGCGCGTTCTCGAGAGCGAGACTCGAGGCGCACGGATTGAGCGGTGCGCCGTTTGCTCCTGCTCCTGCTTTCCCGTCCGTGCGACGTGGCGCGGCCGGAGTCGCCGCCTTGCACGCCGCGCAAGCAGCTGCGACTCGCGCTGCGCTTGCGCTCCTCCAGTGGACGGTCGGCTTTCAGGGGCAGGAATTCTGCGGGGTTGTCGTTCACAGCTATGCTGACGTGTGTCGATGACGTGTGTCTTGCGTTCTCCCATCTTCGCTTCTTTACCAGATATGGCAACTTGAAACGGTTGCTGCAGCCCGGCGCCCCGGTTGGGTGGGGGGCCGTTACAAAGCTTGCAACGTGGCTTGCATTCTTCGGCGTGCGTGTCTCCTGGGTTAGGCTTACCGCAGGCGAAGCAAACCTTCGTGTTTGGTTGCGGGCATACGTCTTGCCGGTGGCCGATTTTGCCGCACGTCCGGCATACTTGGTGGTGTTGGCGATAGAGGCTGCATCTGACGATAGTTGCGCCGTACTTTATGGTAGAAGGTACTTTCTGTCCCTGAAACAGGACCAATACCGCTGTCGTTTCTCCAATGCGGTGTGCCTCGATGGCTTTGGGGTTCCCTGGATGTATGATGTTTTCTCTGATGTCTGCGGTAGTTTCCGTCTTCGCTATCCCGTGGATGACTCCTTTCGAAGTATCGTGCGGGGCCGCGAAGTAGGCGTATGTTTCGTGGGCTTGTTCCCCGATGATTAGTGAATGTATCGTGGCGTAGCGCCTCGCTCTCTGTTCGTCCGGGGTACTCACAACAATAATATTGTGCGCCACATTGGCACACACTGTGTCCTGCATTGCTTCCGCTTTGGTGATACCCGCGGCCGTCCAAATGGCTGCCGTTAGGGTTGGGGCTTCGGTGCGCCCCGTGTTTAAGCCTCCTCTAGGTCTGATGATAATTTTGCACTCTTCTCTCGGGATGTTCGTTGGCATGCGCGCCATGCGTGTTAAATTTGCGGTAACCTTCTTGACGTACTGCGCTTGAGTATAGCGCGATTCATGCTTCTTGCCGGTGGGGGTGGACTCACCAAGGTAAACGTAAGTGGTAGCGAAGCTTCCATAGAAGCCCATACGTTCAGAAAATGGCGGCTCATCAGCTGCTCATGGGGCTTAGCGCCATCTGTGTGAGGAGGGAACACTTCCGGCGGAACAAAAAATAAAGCGGATGTGACGCAATAGCTGGTAAAGAAGTGACGTCATTTTGTTGGCACTAGCGCGAAATTTGATCTCAAATTATTTTTCGTAGGATCCTGATCGCTAAGGACTCGCGCTAAGGCTATCGCCGGCGAGTCCTCCACGAGTGCGCTTCAAGTCAGTGCCAGCTAAACTAATATCGACTCATGACAAGATAGTGATGTTTAAGTGTACTACCGTTCAATTTTCCTCGGTTTCACTAGGAAATATTCTTGGAACTTTCATTCGGCGTTGGTGGCATCTTCCGCAGATGGATTAAAGCAAGCAGCAGCGTACTTTTAACATTTGCAGCGTTGCTGATTTGCTTCGCACATACGCAGGTTCTTTAGCGCGCACATTGCTTGTGTTCTTCAGTTCTAACAAGAAGAAATCACGCCAAGTCACGCCAAAATTATGACATTTCAGTTTTATTCAATGGTCACAATAACTCGATTTGATTACACTGCACACAATGAGCACCAAGTGAATAAGCAAAAAAAAGTGTGCGGACACTACATGCGCATTGTTTTTTTTTTTCTTATGCTCCGATAAATTACCGTTTCTTATGCGAATACAGTGTGCGAATTGTAGCGCGATAAATAACTTAGGGATCTGCTCACCGATAGCACGAATAATAGCAGGCACTGCGTGTTCAATAAGGAAACCGGGCCGCAGAAATACTGATGCATGAAAGTCCAGTGAGCGCAGTCCTCCGAACCGTTGCGCTTGTTTCTTATCTAGAAGACATGGGTCGCCAGGCATACGTGTGTTGCTGCTGCATCCTCGCCCAGCACATCGTTTCCGCAGATACCGAGGCAAGCACTCGGCGTTAAATGTTATCCGCATCGTCTCGCTGCCCGTTGGGCACTGTGCTCAAGACGTTCACCAACGATGAAAAGCACGTCACAACTTCGCGCACATCACAACTTAAATTTTCACCACATTAATTCAGAGAACGCAAGCAAGTGCGGAGCACTAAAACACGTTAGGGGGGTGTGTCATCGCAGACGAATTTTACGAGCGTGCCTTTCCATGCAGCGCAAGGGCTGAATGGCGTGCACAGAGGGCGCTAGAAAAAAGATTTTTCGTAATCATAAAATACTGTCATAAATTTTTTGCTCATTGCACCTACATAATATTGTTGGGGAAATAAATGCCATTTGTTAAACATAGCGACTGCTTCGCCTTTGAATAAAACCTGGTTTTTCACTATTAGTGTTTGTTCCCTCCAAACATAGTCGCGCTTCAATCGCAGCTCCCATAACTCCCCATGCTGATGTCGCTGGCAATAGCTTCTGAACCGCTTTTCGCCCGAAGTTTCGCGACCTATTTGGATAGACCTTGGACTCACCGTTGAAGCAGGCGTGCGATGTTGGCTTGTGCTGACGTGGCTGTCGCGCGCCGGTCTCCCAACCCGCGATGTCGTCGTCCGGTAGAATTTCGCCTTGGACTGCTATCGCTGTGCGCCCGTCGATGTGGACGAGCCGTGATTGTAGATCTTGCGCTTCTTGTTCTTGACGAACGTCGGGCTCGAATTCCGTTTCCATCGCCGAGGCCATATCGCCGGTAGCGGCTGCGCCGGCGCGGCGGCGGGCGGCCTACGTGGCGCGCCGGCCAGATGTCGAGCTAGGCGTAATTCGGCCTAGCTCTGGGGCTCCGCGTCAGAACTTTCGGGTCCCAAAAACGGCGAAAAATTGGAAATTTCTCACCAAATTTGGTGTTGGCGAGTTCCTTGTAACTTGCTGCACACTCTGGTAGTGTTGGTTCTTTGATATTGGGTGAATAACCGGCACTATCAATCATAATCGACGGAGCCGATGCGAGACGCGTCCGCTCACCTCGGCGACCGCAGCGCCCCTCCAAGATTGACTACGTGATGCACTGTAATATATCTAGTAACCTTCTTTCTTCTGTTTATTCACGTGGAGACAGTATTTATTCTGCGCAAATACTGAATAAAGTTTTTGTTGTTAGTGCGCCTTGCGTACGTGTCTTCCTCCTCGTCTGGTCTATTGTTTTCGCTGGCGCCGTTTTACTGCGAATATGAACCAATTAGTCCAAAAGTACATTCTGACAAGATATTCCGGACTATCGAGGAAGGTCTTCTCGAGGTTTCACAAGAAAACAGCTGAAATTTCCAGGTGAGGAAACGCTCAAAACATGCTTACAGCCGCACTCGGGTTGGGAAATTTCGCGTTTAAAATGCGGAGCGTCTGCTAGCATGAACAGTTCAGGGTGTTGCTTCACCGAGCTTGCTACAGATGGCGCGACGTGCTACTTAAATATTGCCACGCGCGTTTCTTTTACTGTATTCGGTTTCCTCCCACAAAGACTATCAGCAGTACTCGGCGCAGACCGCGCCTTATTGTTCCAGAAGCTTCTCCGTTGTAGTAGATCGTTTTGTTAAGATTGAACGCAAGGCGGTAACACTCAAGATTATTCCAGAGCTTTGGCGACGACTAGTGATAAGGCTAGAATATTCGACGCGTGATTTATAAAAGCCGGCGCGCTCCAACGAAGTTCAGTTGATCGACGGCCGACGCTCTGTTCGCCGCTACCCAGCCAGCACAAAAGCGATATAAAACTGCTACGAAGCGGATTGGCCAATCCGAAACGAACGTCTTCTAACGGCTGCTTAAAATCCGTTCATGCGATTGTAGCAGTCTTCTATCTCCGCTAATGTCCGGCCTGTAGAAGGATTGTAGAGGTTCTACAATCCTTCTTTTAAGAGGTCACAAAAATCTGTTCTTTTAAGGAGATACTCGACGACCACCACATGCCTTGAAAAGTAGGAATAGAAACCTTCTACAATCCGTATTGTAATGTCCGTTTTCTTTTTATGCCTTTCTTCACTCATATTGTTTCCCTCTCCCATGCTCCTAGTTTTGTCTTTCCCCTCTCCCGATTATGCGCTCTCTTTCTGGTACTTATTCGGGGGAGGAGAACCAATGGCTGCCGGCAGGTTATTCGCACTTAAATGATGCGGGAGGCACAAGTACAGCGACAATATTTTTATTATATTACAAGTGAAATTACAAGAACGGCCATCAAAAACACGCAAGTCTAGTAGAACCACTGTTCACCGCAGGAAAAGCAAAGCAGAGCAGAGCTGTCTGGATTTATACATACTGTAATAAGCTCGTATGTATAGACTATTGTACAAAAGTGATACGACTCGAGTAGCAAGGGAGAATGAACTTAACTGGCTAGGGAGGTTTATCGCGAATTTCGTACACAACTGTTTGTTTGTTTACACACACTAGATGTGCAAAGGCGACAATCAACAAGAAATCAGTTGCACAAGCACTGCCCCCATAATCTATTCCAATTTGATAGAACATAATCACAGATCTGAGTAATGAAGCAAAATACAGAGGAAAGGCGGCAATTTTGATGCAGGCATCAGTTCCCTGCGAGCAAGCTTATAAATTATAAATGGTGGCAGTATAAACCTAGCTATGTACAAACATTAAACAAAAGAACCATGGCAAAGGTTAAAACCAGATGCTTATTGAAGTGACAAATGCCTAAATGTATGTCCGAGCTACACGAATGATGGTAGTAAAGTGCACGTCCTAACAGTTATCAGAACAAATGTTGCACAACTTAAAATCAGGTACATGTAGAAGTGAGCACAGGTATGGCCACCACCTCGCTAGCGCCCCTTGTGAATGACGTCGCGTGAACACCTCCTAATGAATGACACATAGCATCTACAACAAATTACAAGGCGCGCCGACGACTGGCCGAAACGGCTCAGCAGGGCGCCCCGCGGTGGGATTTGTTGACGTTGCCAACGCACCCAGACACAGAACTTTACAACTGCTTCACAAAACTTATTAGGTCACAGAATCGTTAACGTTGTGCGACCTTTTGTTTGCGTAAAAGTCCCCAAGGAAAAGAGAAAGAGCAGAATGTTTTGGCATCTATCTTTATTCATGTGAGAAACACATGAATACTTGAACCCCATCAAGAGAGAAGTCATAACTTAGTTGGTGCAGCGCTTGTTCCTCAACATCTAGGGCAACTATCGATCCTGCGAAAAATAGAAGAAAAGAAAATTTTGTTATATGCATTATTACCTTACAGACGACAGCGTGTAAAGGCGAAAACTCGATAACACTGTACGGTGACAGAGAGCGAGCACGTTATAATTAACCTGGTGCGAGCGACGTGCTGGAGAACTTTTCAATTCTGCTGTGAGGTGCCGGGTTCAAAGTGAAAGGAGGAAGTCAATAAAGAAGGGGAAATATAAGCCACAAGTTCCAACACGCGCGTCGAGACAGTCAATGCAAAGGGTCATCACAACACTGAGAAAAAAGGCCGAACTCCTCGCCCTGAAACACGCCTTTGACTATAATGCCCTGAGAAATTATCAACTAATAGAAAAGCGCATCCAGGCCTTCATCATATGCATATTTGTGCGAGAAACGACGAACTAGTACATTGTCGTTACGAAGGTTCTCGTATCCACAAACTTGTTGCAGTGACACGAGAAAGCACGTGACACATATGTGAAACTTCAAATTTCTTACGTGGCACACGCAGCTAAAGCTAATTTATATCTTGAAACTAGCTCCATCAAGCGGCCAGTAAAGATTATATACAGTCAGTTTACTGAAGTCAGGTTGAGTAATAAAGACAGTTTCGTTCATGTGCGTTCAAACATGAACGAAAACTATAGCCTACATTTATGTTAGAACAGCTAAATAATTTATTCTCCATGAATCAAGCAGTTACGTACTGCTGAAACATGTCGCACAAGTCATTCGTGATACAACGCAACACATTTAATTTTGAGTTTTATTTTATTATTTTTGGTGACTTACCTTCAATATGACAGTAGCCGGTGGTTTATACCGAACCCGTAAATCCAAAGAAAAGTAATCGCACATCAAGGTGTCGTGTCCATCTCTCCAGTATAGAAGAAAGGAAGTTCTGAGAGTACTCCACTCGCAAGACGAAGCGTGCATCTCTCCGTTGGGAATTTAACGGCACTAGGCCTAACCGTCAGTCCGCGTAACAGTCACTCCACAGAAACATACTTGCAATCGATCGGGCCCAAAAGTTGTACATGAAGTACAGCTTCTTCACAGATGCGTCCATAATCTTAGGAATCACGACACAAGCACAGGGGCGTAGCCAGAAATTTTTTTCGGGGGGGCACCCCCTTGATTTCGGGGAGGGCACCTCCTTGAAATGGCCATTTTTCGCTACGTATGCCATGGCGAAAAAACATTTCGGGGGGTGCACGTGCCCGGTGTGCCACCCCCTGGCTACGCCACTGCACAAGCACAAAATAACACAAAACCGGACATGACTGACGCGCGCGACCGCACATGCTCGGGAGGACATGTGCGGGAGGACTCAAGCTGTACGGTTATCGCTGCCAGTAAATTACGTAAAGTTTTGGAAGCCCTCATGATTGCTGACGCCGCCACATGCCTTTATAATTTCGCGCGTTACTTTCTTTATCGCAATGAGAGATGGCGTGCGCAGGCTCGAGTTCAAATTTCCATTCACGGTGGTCCATGCATGTCCGTGCATGCCCTGACTAAATGACGCGTGATCTGCTGCTTGACGAAAAAACGGCTTTAAAAATCCGCCTTCTAGCGGTACTTCAAGTTCCAGTTACATTCTTACTGAAGTCGACTTCTTATATCCGTATTGCTGACGGCTAAGAAGACATATTCGTAAACGACACAAATTATAAAGAAGACGACGCTTGTAAGCTTCTTGAAAAGTCCGTCTGATAGCAGGGTTTTTTGTGTTGATTATATCCGTCCTGAAGTTGACTTCTTTAATCCGGCGTGTAGAGGGTTTAGACCAAAAATCCCTTAATAAGACGGATTATATCTCTTTTGTGCTACCTGGGATCAGTGCCAGCGTTTATTGCTGTAATCTCACCTTCAGTTTACCGGCCACAAGTTCGGCCCAAATAAAGTGTTTCCTCTCGGACAACTGCCTACTGCCTTCGTCGACGTCACGACCACGTGACATCTGGTGGAGGTGCTGCTTCTTTCATGTACCGGATGCCCCCGTCGAGCCGTGAACCGAGCCCACTTCGCCAAGAAGACACCGACACTGCAAGAAGACACGGACTACTGCCGGACAAGCCGAAAGCTACGGCGGCGAAAACGAAAGGCACGATGACCACAGCTGCGTCCCCTGCAACCATCGTGATGCAGCCACCCAGAGAGCCACCAACCTTCCACGCATCGCATAGCGAAGACCCCGAGATATGGATAGAGACTTACGAACGAGTCGCGACCTTTAACAACTGGGACTCCGAGGAAAAACCTCCGCCGCGCATACTTCTACTTAGAAGACGCCGCGAGGACGTGGTTCAAAAACCGCGAAACCACGCTACAAACCTGGGATCTCTTTCGGACGACGTTCCTAAGTACCTTCACGAGCGTCGTCCGCAAGGAACGTGCCGCAACTATCCTGGAAACACGTGTGCAGCTTCCCAATGAAAAAAATTGCCATCTACACGGAGGAAATGACGCGCTTGTTTCGCCACGCCGACCCCAACATGACTGAAGATAAGAAAGTGCGCTTCCTTATGAGGGGTGTGAAGCAAGAACTTTTCGCCGGATTAATCAGGAACCCGCCGAAGACGGTCGCATAATTCGCGTCCGAAGCCTCCACAATCGAGAAGACGCTCGAGATGCGCACAGGGCAATACAACCGCAGCTTCTCGGTTTCAAGCTACGCCGACGTTCAAGCACTAGGAACCGTCGACCTGCGTGAGACGATCCGAGCGATCGTGCAAGAGGAGCTGCGAAAAATTCTACCTTCAGCGCAGCCTCAAGTGGATTCCATCGCTGACGTCGTACGCCAAGAGATCCAGCAATCCCTGGGCGTTCCGCAGCCTCCAGAGCCGCAGCTGCAAGCGATGAGCTATGCTGATGCAGCCCGCCATCACGCTCCTCCTCCACGTCCACGCCAAGACACCGCATCGCCGCAGTACCGTCACCAGGCATCGCCGCCACCGCCACTGATGCCATACCGCCCACCGACGCTATACCGCCCTCCTGCCGGCCAGCGCAACGCTCCGAGGAAGACTGATGTTTGGCGCGCCCCCTGACCACCGTCCCCTCTGCTACCACTGCGGCGAGGCCGGCCACACCTACCGCCGTTGCCAGTACCGACAGATGGGCCTACGCGGTTTCGCCGTCAACGCGCCTCGTCCACAGCGGGGTGAACGACCGCAAGACATCGCCGACTACCTCGCAGGAGCTCAGTGGACGCCCCGACGACCTTCCCGCTCACCGTCGCCCGGCCGCTACATGTCACCGCACCGCCGTCAGTACTCTGGCCCAAACCGGGGCCGGTCACCTAGCCCGTACCCGGGAAACTAAGGGCAGCAACCGATGGAGGTGCGGTTGCTGTTCGACGAAATGCCGAAGATCCTCCGCGGCCGCCGACGACGACAACGCGACGAGACCTGCGCAACACGACGCGAAGCAGACGAAGCCCTGCCGACGAAACCTCGCGGACCGAAGAAAACCTGATGACGCAGCATGGAAGCACCACAACATTTCGACGCAGCCGTGATCCGACGCCACGACCCAACCGCAACGCACGACGACGAACCACCGACCTCGACGTAATATTCGACGGCCACAACGTCACCGCTCTCGTCGACACTGGAGCCGACTATTCCGTCGTCAGTGGGTCTTTCGCGACGAAGTTGAAGAAAGTAAAGACTGCTTGGCAAGGCCCGGAAATCAGGAGCGCTGGGGGTCATCTAATAACGCCGGCCGGTGTCTGCACCGCAAGAGTCACCATCAATAACCCGACTTATCCCGCCAGCTTTCTAATTCTGCAGCACTGCTCCAGGGATGTGATACTAGGGATGGACTTCCTAAGTCAACACGGCGCCGTCATCGACCTGAGGTCTGAGTCGATAACACTGACTTCAGAAAAAGCATTGCCGCCCCACACGTCGCCGGAGAATCATGCCTTGAATGTAATAGAAGAGCAGGTCACCGTTCCGCCTCTTTCCAGCGTCGTCATTTCCGTCGGCACCGAAATACCCGTTAACCTTGAAGGCGTCGTCGAGGGCGATCAGCACCTGCTTGTGAACCGTCAGATTTGCGTCGCAAGAGGCATCGCCGAGTTGCGCGACGGCAAAGCAAAGGTACTGCTGACAAACTTCAGCCAGGAATATAGGCACCTCAACATTGGTACGACGGTCGCCTACATCGAGAAATTCGTGGACACCAGCAATGCCTTCGCCCTATCCGATACTGCCGAACATTCTTCGACGAATCGAGGTCCCGAAACAGATTTCGACGTCAACCCCAGCCTCCCAAAGCAGAAGCAAGTCCAGCTCAAAAATCTGCTCCTGCAATTCAAGGACTGCTTCTCATCGTCGTCAAGAATTCGACAGACCCCAGTCGCCAAACATCGTATCATGACCGAAGAAAGTGCCCGACCAGTCCGTCAGAGCCCGTATCGAATTTCGACGCGAGAACGCGAAGCCGTCAAGAAGCAAGTCGACGAAATGTTACGCGACGACATAATCCAGCCGTCCAAGAGTCCCTGGGCGTCTCCCGTGGTGTTTTTGAAGAAGGACGGGACACTACGTTTCTGCGTCGACTATCGTCGCCTGAACAAGATCACGAAGAAGGACGTGTACCCCCTCCCACGGATAGACGACACCCTGGATCGACTCCACAACGCCAAGTACTTTTCCTCGATGGACCTGAAGACAGGCTACTGGCAGATCGAAGTCGACGAGAGAGACCGAGAAAAGACGGCCTTTATAACACCAGATAGCCTGTTCGAGTTCAAGGTCATGCCTTTCGGTCTTTGCTCGGCTCCCGCGACCTTCCAACGCGTTATGGATACTGTACTGGCCGGCTTGAAGTGGCATACTTGCCTTGTGTACTTGGACGACGTCGTTGTGTTTTCCTCGAACTTCGACGAACACCTGCGGCGCCTTGAAGCTGTACTTCAAGCAATCAAGACCTCCGGACTCACTCTCAAGCCAGAGAAGTGCCGCTTCACGTACGAAGAACTTTTGTTCTTGGGCCACGTGATAAGCAAATCCCTAGTACGCCCCGACCCGCAAAAGACAACCGCCATCGCTGCTTTCCCGCCACCCACCAACAAGAAGGCCGTGCGTCGATTTCTCGGCTTGTGTGCCTATTACAGGCGGTTCGTTAAAAACTTCACCCGCATCGCCGAGCCTCTCACTAACCTCACCAGGACTGACGTCGAGTTCAAGTGGGAAACGCCGCAGGAGGAAGCATTTCAAGAACTAAAACGACGCCTGCAAACGCCTCCGTTACTTGCGCATTTCGACGAACACGCCGAAACAGAAGTGCACACCGACGCGAGCAGCGTAGGACTCAGCGCTGTCCTCGTGCAGAGGACGGACGGACTGGAAAGGGTTATCAATTATGCTAGCCGGTCGCTATCAAAGGCAGAGGCCAACTACTCCACTACAGAAAAGGAGTGCCTTGCCATCATCTGGGCTACATCAAAGTTTCGCCCCTACCTTTACGGCAGGCCCTTCAAAGTTGTGAGCTACCACCACGCCTTGTGTTGGCTAGCTAGCTTGAAAGACCTTTCTGGTTGCCTCGCACGGTGGAGCCTGAGACTTCAAGAATTCGACATTACCGTCGTTTACAAGTCCGGAAGAAAACACTCTGACGCCGACTGCCTGTCTCGTGCCCCCCGTCGACCCACCGCCGCTGGAAGACCAGGACGATGACGGCTTCCTGGGAATCATAAGTGCCGACGACTTCGCCGAGCAACAGCGAACGGCCCCGGAACTCAGGAGCCTTATCCATTAGCTCGAGGGCAAGAGCGCCACGGTTCCGAAGGTATTCAAGAGAGGACTGGCGTCGTTCTTCCTGCGAAACGGAGTCCTCCTAAAGAAGAACTTCTCGCCCCTTCGAGCCAAACACCTTGTCGTGGTTCCATCAGCAATGAGACCAGAAGTCCTCGAGGCCCTACACGACGACCCGACGGCTGGTCTTCTCGGTGTTTCCCGCACGATCGCAAGAGTACAGGAAAAGTACTACTGGCCGCGCCTTGCCGCCGACGTCGCCCGCTACGTAAGGACGTGCCGAGACTGTCAGCGACGGAAGACACCGCCAACAAGACCAGCAGGCTTCCTTCAGCCGATCGAGCCTCCTCGGCGACCGTTCCAGCAGATCGGGATGGACCTCCTGGGGCCGTTCCCAACGTCGACTTGCGGAAACAAATGAATCATCGTAGCCACGGACTACCTCACCCGCTACGCCGAAACAAAAGCCCTGCCCAAAGGCAGTGCCGCCGAGGTAGCCAAGTTCTTCGTTGAGAACATCGTCCTTCGACACGGCGCCCCAGAGGTTCTCATCACCGACAGAGGCGCGGCGTTTACGGCTGACCTAACCCAGGCTATCTTGGGATACAGCCACACAAGTCACCGCCGGACCACCGCGTACCACCCACAGACCAACGGCCTGACCGAGCGTCTAAATAAGACCATGGCCGACATGCTGGCCATGTACGTCGACGTCGAACACAAGACGTGGGACGCCATCCTCCCGTACGTGACCTTCGCATACAACACGGCAGTGCAAGAAACGACGCAGATGACGCCATACAAGTTGGTCTACGGACGAAGCCCGGCAACGACGCTGGACGCCATATTACCAAACGTGACCGACGAGGAGAACATCGACGTGACCGCCTACCTATAGCGTGCCGAAGAAACACGACAGCTCGCCCGCCTGCGGATCAAGAATCAGCAGACGGCTGACAGCCGCCGCTACAATCTTCGGCGACGCTTCGTGGAATACCAGCCGGGCGACCGCGTTTGGGTGTGGACGCCCATACGACGACGTGGACTTAGTGAAAAACTTCTGCGACGATACTTCGGACCGTATAGGGTGCTTCGACGTCTCGGCACACTCGACTACGAGGTTGTCCCCGACGGCATTTCGAACTCTCAACGGCGCTGTGCGCGACCTGAAGTCGTCCATGTCGTGCGCCTCAAGCCGTTTTACGCGCGGTAGTGAACCTGAGGGCTGTACTTCTTTTTCATTGGACTTTCTAGCTTGTGCGTATTGTTTATTCAGCTTTCTTGATTTATTCTCGTTATTTATTGTTGCATGTATTCTTCCCATGTGTTCTGTTATAAGCATCGGGACGATGCCTTTTCAGAGGGGGGGCATTGCCACGCGCGTTTCTTTTACTGTATTCGGTTTCCGCCCACAAAGACTATCAGCAGTGCTCGGCGCAGACCGCGCCTTATTGTTCCAGAAGCTTCTCCGTTGTAGTAGATCGTTTTGTTAAGATTGAACGCAAGACGGTAACACTCAAGATTATTCCAGAGCTTTGGCGACGACTAGTGATACGGCTAGAATGTTCGACGCGTGATTTATCAAAGCCGGCGCGCTCCAACGAAGTTCAGTTGATCGACGGCCGACGCTCTGTTCGCCGCTATCAGTGCCAGCGTTTATTGCTGTAATCTCACCTTCAGTTTACCGGCCACAAGTTCAGCCCAAATAAAGTGTTTCGTCTCGGACAACTGCCTTCGTCGACGTCACGACCACGTGACAATATGGCGGCACACACTGAACTCGATGTGTTCTGGTGTACAGGTTAAAGGGGCAATAATGATTTATGCTGAAAATCTCTTTTTCTGTATTATGCAATTTAATGTTTTCTTTATTTCTGCAAGACCTGCGCACAGGTCTTGTACGCTAGTAGAAGCACACCGTCAGAATTACTGTAAATTTGTCGAGAGATCAGAGATGTTTTCTTTCCGTGAAGCGTTGATGATGAAATGGCACTTGCTGTTTACCCTCATTTCGAGAAATTGCGCGACCGTGTGCCAAAACGTTATAAGCCGTCACATGAAATTCTACAGTAAACAGGAGAACTAACAGATAACGACGCGAAGGAAAGCATAAGGGATGTTATTAGAAGTAACTGTAATGTAAATGTGAAGAAAGTGGACGAAAAGATAACTTTTTTGGTAATGGTGACGCGTCATCTTTTTTGTAGGTAACGTAGAGCGTAACGAATAACATATTCAGTAACTTTTTTTCGGTAATGCATACCACAATGCCAGCCATATTGCACCTACAGCATCACCGAAGCGTTCCCTGTCGGCGCTCTCTAGTGTCATCATGGAGTAGTTTACTTCACCGCTTCTAAACAGCGACACCTCCTTCACCATCCAAGAACGCTGCGAGAGCGAGAAGGTGTGAGAGATTTAAGGCGCACTTGTAAAGCCTCGTGCATGCGCGTCGGTAGTGCTGTACGTAGCAACGTTACTAGAATAAACTCAGTTTCAAAGCTCCGCCGGAGAGGCGGTCCGCGTGGCGGTCGCGAGAACTAGTGGCGCTGTAGTCAACTCTTGCTCCCGGGGCCGCGCGGTGCGTGTTGTGATCGGCGCGGGCGACGTGGAAGCGCTTAGAGCGAATGGTGCGCTGTGTTCACTCGTCACTTCTCGGACTGTTTTTGACCCTGCTTAGTGTCTTGCACGAAAACACGTGTTTCATGTACGACGCGTAGCGAGGAGGAAGAGATTCATATACGGTGCGTTATGCCGACATGCTTTACGCCAGACTCCAAGAGCGGCTACCGCAACGACGACTCCGTTTCACGCCACTTATTTATTTATTTATTTATTTATTTATTTACTGTGTAAACACGTTTACACAATGGCAGGGGCCAAGATAAAAGCTGCTATAAGCAGCTTGAGATGCTCGTCGCCCCCGGTCTCTCTCGCGCTGGGGTGACGGGCGAGCCGACGCCCGATCGTAACAGAATGTCCTTTCTGTCTAGACTAGCACGTTACCCGAGAGTTCATTTTGTAGCACAAATGAAATTCTTCTTCTTCTTCTTCTTCTTGTTCTTCTTCTTCTTCTTCTTCTTCTTATTATTATTATTATTATTATTATTAAATGGCGGCAACACATGCCGGATATGGCGCAGTTGACGTGTTTCAGTATTATATACACTGTGTGACAACAATTACGCAACAGTTACAAATACGACAAATACAAAATGATATACATTACATAAATATAAGTATAGGTGAGGCGGCGGTCGTTTTTCCAACAACGTCATTTGAGAGCATGATCAAGGCACACACTGAATGGTAATTGTAAAATCCAAGAAAAGTAACCTAAGAGAGTGACTGGATGAGCGAAACAAGTTGAGACCGTGCTATAGTTGGGGTTTCAAATGCAGCATACTGAAGTGAATTCAGCAATCCTTGTAATTAGTTTTTTTTTATCATTTGCGTGTCATTATTTGTTCCTTAATGGGGTATAAACAAATGTTCACCGCTCGAAGGAACTCCAAAAGACCCTACGCAATTCATAAGGTGGCAGCACGCTTTGCATCGCAAAGATAGATAGCGCACTGCAAAATTGCAAGGTATATGACGTTCAGTTTGAGAATGACGACATTGTAAAGCACTACCGTCATGTTTTGCCGGACCAGAAGTTTTTATCTCACGCGGAAAGTGAAAACTCGCGCCCGGTACTCTTCCGCGCTTGTTCCCAGCACTCCCGCCCCATATATCGAAGCCAAAATGTTCAGGACCAAGGCGCCAATCCCCCCCAAAAACGCATGTCACCCCTCGAAAACCCAGTGCCCAGTTTTGGAGAAGCCGCCAGGAATAGAACAGCAAGATGAAAGGCAAGCGATTCACTACGCTTCCGAGACTGAGTTGCATCACATTAACATTCGATCACTTGTCAACTGTCGCACTGCCTTCAAAGCAGTGGATGTTTTTTTTTTCTTTCTGTTTTTTTGCTTTAACATGCCGGATATGTTGCTCTTATGAACAAACAAAATTGTATATAAGTGGTCATGTTTTACCAATGACCAGGTTTTGTGACATTTCCTTCATATTAGAGCAACATATATTCTTTTTATTCGTATAAAGTGTTCCCATTTCTGAAGCTTAGCGCAGGTAACGGGGTGTCACACAGATTGGTGCCACTTTTTCGTGGAGCGTAGCACACCGAGAAGTAACACACCGTGAGTGTATTGTATGTGTGTGTACGTTCACAGTAAAATGAAATAAGTACCAACGTGCGAAGATTGCCTTGCACCCCTGAGGAGTGCGCAGCCGCGCCCAAACCACACGAAAGCGTATTCACTCAGAGGAGGTGTTTCCGTAAAGGCTGACTACGTCGCCCCTCACGAGATCTTTCTTCTACATTAAAAGCAAATGAGAAAGCTGTCGCCTTTGACGAAAACCCCTCAGTTGGTGACCACTTTTGTATTGTGCTTGAGAATTTCGAGTGGTTTCCACGACATCCTTTGAGCTGTATCGCTTATGATCAGGACGTGAAGGCTAGAATAATGATCTTTTACATTGTGATGAAAATGTTCTCTCTCTTTTTTTTTTTTTTTTGCAAGCAATTCAGTCAGGAACTACAGCTTTCTTGAAAGGTGGAAGATTCCAGAAAGAAGGTGAAGTTGCTCTAACATTTTCCCTCTACTCTCGATTTCTACCCATCGCGAAGTAGTCTGGTCTTGTATATTGTGTAAGGTTTGGGTACTGTAAGGCGAGAACTTAATTTGTGCAAATAGTAGAAAACATGGGTGGTATTTTTTTAGAAAGTTTTTGTATTACCAGTAAGTCAACTTGTTTGCACATATAAATGCGTTTACAAACGTTTTGCGTCATTTTTCGTTAAGGTAAGACGGCTGTTGTTAAAATGGTAGCAGTCGTTAGAAAAACTACGTTGAAAATGCTCATACGCTTAGAAACTCCCGTACTTGGGGGTTAAACGCAACGTAGACAGCTCATATATACCATAGGCTGAACTGAACAGTATTTGATTCTTAGCCAATGCATACAGGCAACCTTATGCATATATCCACTTAAGCAGTCCACAAATACGACACGAGAATGTGAGCTGGAAGCATGACAAATGTTTAAGTTTGATAATAGTACAACCAGAAAGCCGCCGCGAGTAACAGCGCGGCAGAACGCCGCGGTACGCCGCCGTAGCAGACGATGCGCCGAGAGTAGCGCAAGAGTTGACTGCAGCGCCGCAAGTTCTCGCGACCGCCGTTCAGACCATCCTCCTCCACTGGCGGAGATACGGAGCTTTGAAACTGAGTTTACTCTAGTAACGTTGGTACGTAGAGCGCCCGGCCGCTATCGTCGCCGGCCGAGAAGTTGTAGTTTCGACGTCCGGCATGGACGAAAACTTCATCTTCTAGCTTTTCTTCGCATTTTTTCGTGTGCCGTCATCGGGTCCGCGTTTGTGTGACATCACCGACGTCATTTCCGTGACGGAAATGATGTCTTGTTGGACACCGGCATAAAACACTGTCGTCTTCAATTTTTATTGAGGTCTATTAGGTCACGCTAGTTTCCTAGCCCGATGCAGGCCGCTCCCACATTTGGAAAACCTCGGTTTATGTGTATGTGCTCATTCTCGACCAGTCCAATAAAATGGACGTGCCATACACAACGGAGTACGAAGCTTCAAATATATTGCTGCATTGCCACGCGCGTTTCTTATTTAACTTTTGCTGTATTCGGCTCACGCCCACAAAGACTCTCAGCAATGTTCAGCGCAACCGCGCCTCAGTGTTTGAGAAGCTTCACGATTGTAGTAGATTGTTTTGTTAAGATTGTGCGCAAGACGCGAACACTCGAGCTTATTCCAGAGCTTGCGCGACGAACAATGATAAGGCCGGAAAGTTCGATGCGTGATGTACATAAAACGGCGCGTTCCAACGATGATCAATTTATCGACGGCCGACGCTCTGTGCGCCGATATCAGTGCACAGCGTGCATTGCTTACGGTAATCTGAGCTTCTGTCTCTCGGCCACAAGTTCGGCCAAATAAAGAGTTTCACCTTAAGTATCCGACTGCTGCCTTCCTACACGTGACGACGCCGTGACATCTTGTGGAGGTGCTGGGTACACAGGCTTCACGGGAGCGTCCGGAACATGAACGATCAGCGCCACTCGTGAAGAAGACATCACCGCCAAGCTCGACCAGCGAGCTAGCCGCACACAACGAGGGCTAATTCCACAGTACGGGCCTCTACTCGATAAGACTCGGAATACCAAGGCCATGACCGCCACCGTAGAGACGATGACCGTCCCTGTGCCGCCTACGCCGATCCCTCTCCGGCAACCCAAGGAGCCGCCAACTTTCCGCGAATCATCACTCGAAGACCCGGAGAGCTGGCTCGAAGCTTACGACCGCCTGACTGTTTTTAATACCTGGAGCCGCGAAGACAAGCTCACACTGGAAGACGCCGCCAAAACATGGTTCGAGAACCAAGAGCCAACCCTGACCATATGGGTTTGTGTTTCTTACTTTGTGCTGTCCCGTTGGTTTGTGTTTCTTATTTTGTGGTGTGTGTTTTTTTAGCGCTGCATTATGTCACTCAGCAAGCACCAACTCGCCCAACAACACGTCCTTTTGCATGTGGGACATGTTTCGCACCAGGTTCCTGGCTACAATCACGAGCGCCATCCGCAAGGAGTGGGCGGAAGCTTTGCTGGAAACATGTGACCAGCTGCCAAATGAAAACGTGATGCTCTTCACGGAAGAGATTACGAGACTGTTCTGTCACGCAGACCCCGATATGCCCGAAGAGAAGGAAGTTCGCTTCCTCATGCGATGAGTCAAGCAGGAGCTCTTCGCGGGACTCATGCGGAACCCACCGACCAGTGTCGAAGATTTCGTCTCTGAAGCGACGACTATTGAGAGGACATTAGACATGCGGAACCGACAATACAATCGTCGCTTGATGCCACACTTCAACGAAATCCAAGGCATCTGTTCCGCCGACCTGCGTGAGACGATCCGAGCGATTGTCCAGGAGGAGCTGCGAAAATTTCTGCCTCCGTCGCAGCCTCAAGTGGATGCCATTACCGACGTTGTGCGCCAGGAGATCCAGCAATCAGTGCGCGTTCCTCAGCTAGCAGAGCCGCAGCCGCAGGCTATGAGCTACGCTGCCGCAGCACGTCGTAACGCTCCTCCTCCGCGCCCACGAGAAGACGCCACGCCACCGCAATTCCGCCGCCACCGACGCCGTACCGTCCGCCTGTTGGCCAGCGCGACGCGCCTCGGAACACCGACGTTTGGTGTGCCCCTGACAACCGCCCGCTTTGCTATCACTGCGAGGAGGCCGGCCACACCTACCGCCGCTGCCAGTACCGACAGATGGGGCTACGTGATTTCGCCTTCAACGCGCCGCGTCCGCAGCTGGTTGAACGACATCGCGACATCGCTGACTACATCACCGGAGCACAGGGGCAACAACGACGACCATACCGCTCACCGTCGCCCGGCCGCTACATGTCACCGCAGCGCCGCCAGTACACCGGCCCTACACGGGGCCGTTCCGCGAGTCCTTATCCGGAAAACTAAGGGCGGCAACCGATGGAGGTGCGGTTGCTGTACGACGAACTATCGAAGATCCTCCGGCACCGACGACGACGCCACGGGGAAACCTTCAGAACACGACGTGAACCAGACAGAGCACTGACGACGAAACCTCGCGGACCGAAGAAGCCCTGACGAAGCAACATGGAAGCAGTGGAACAAACCAACGCAGCCGTGATCCGACGCCACGACCTAACTGCAATGCGAGGCGACGAACTAGCGACGTCGACGTTCTTATCGACGACCACAACGTCACCGCTCTCGTCGATACTGGAGCTGACTATTACGTCATCAGTGGGGCGTTCGCCGAGAAGTTGAAGAAATTTAGGACTTCTTGGGAAGGCCTCGAAATCCGGACAGCTGGAGGTCACCTAGTAACGCCGGCAGGAATCACCATAACAATAGGGTTGCCACCTGCCCGGTTTTAGACAAGCCCGGCCGGTTTTATAGACAGTGGACCAATTGCCACCCGCACCCAAGACCGGCCATTATAGGCTGGTTTTTTGGCCACCGTATCGCAATTATTTTAGATGCGAAGCAGCTTAAAGGGACCGACAACTGATTTTTCTCGACCCATTTTTTTTCGGCGCGTCATTAAGCTCACCCTTCGTAGTGTGTGTAGCTGCAGTAGATAATCCCGAAAGCACGTAGTTATTTTACAAGCAGTATTTTTCGATCTGAAAGGCTGTAAACACACATGTACCTTTCCTCCAGCAACGCTGAGAATTGATAGCGGTGCCGCCAGCCCTTCTCGCGATTTGTGAAAGCTGCCGTCGTTCTGCTTTTCGCAGGAGTTCCTGTAACTGTGCTTAACGACCTTTATTTTGAGCTTTTCAACTATTTTTGAAAATAACAAGCTGCTACAATGAAATGATGTGGCATTATACACCTTCCCAGTATTTATACCGTGTTGTGTGCGCCTGCGCCCAAGGTTGCCTGTGCCTGTGCCATGGGTGGCTTGTCCCGGCGTCGCTCTCTCTCGATGCACGAGCCAAGCCAAGTCACCGAAAACTTCACTACGCATATGCACGGCCGCGCCGAGTAGCAGTGCGCGTCATTTCTGTGAGGAAGTGTAGGTAGCAAAATTATGTCGCTCAAAAATCTTAGCGACCTGCAAACTGCGTGCACGGTTGCATGAGCACGCTGAAAAGTTTCTCAAGACGCGCTGACGAGCATGGTATCATTACGTCACGCGAAGGCAGCGCCGCTTTAATGCATACCACTAACGCAGGCCTAGGTGTACATTTTTATGGAGTAATATCTTTTAATATAAAGAAACTAACAATATTTCAATACCAACAAAACGATCCTCGACCGTCTACAGCATCAACGGTCACATGAAAGGGTACATCGATTCGTTCACGTATTTGCCACCAGAGGCGCCAAAGGTCATTTTTCGCGTCTTTCGGTCAAGAAATAAAAATATAAATCCACCTCTCACGAAAAAAAACAGCGTTGGTTTGAGTCAGTGCGACGCACAATCTTTCCATCAGTGAGGTCATCTCAGTTCATGTTCTGGGCAGTTGTCGGTCCCTTTAAGGCCGAGTTTGATCCGGTGGTGGTGGTGGTGTGCGTACTGACCACCCTTACTGCGCATGCGCAAACCCTCTCCACATACATCCTCTCCTATGCTCCTCCCTCTATCTCCTCTGGGCATCCCTCCCAGAGGTGACCACACCCCCACTGCGCATACGCGACTCCTCCCCCCTCTCTTTCCTCTCCTACGCTCCCCTCCTCTCTTCTAGGCATCCCTCCCGCGGCGTTTGCACCCCGATTGCGCATGCGCGTCCCCTCCCCTTCTCTCTTCTCTCCTTCTCTCCCCTCCCCCCTCTCTCTCCTGTAGGAATCCCTTCCGCGGCGTTTACAAACCCATTGCGCATGCGCGTCCCCCCCCTCTCTCTCCTCTCGTACGCTCCCCCCCTCTCGCCTCGCAACGCCGACAAGGCGGCGTCTGCTAGCGAGTTTCTTTATTGAAAAAACCGACTGCTCGCGCTGCACAACCGTTCACTGGCCACCCCATATATATAGGCACTGGATCTTGACCTGCAAGGTAGTGCCAGTGGGAGATTTCTCCTGTGCGTTGTTGAACAATAAAAATTCGCAGCGTGCGCGTTAACTAAAAGCGGACTGCGGGTCTCTGTGTCCTATCGGAGTCTTCTGTCTCTCATTGCCCATTAACCGCGATTGGCATGTTCCAGTAGGAAACACCGGTCCATCACTGCGTGCTTTGCGCCTCCCCAGGTTTCTCTCCTGCGCAACGCTGCGATGAGCGCCAGTGTCAACGCCGCCACCAGTGTAAGCGTTAACGCTCGCTGCTTCGCATCTACACATGGTTCCCTTTAGCGGGAGATGGTGTAATTTTATTTATTAGGGACGAAGCTCCTTAGGGCATGGGTTAGTCCCGCGTTGTGCGTCGTAGCCACCGTATAGTGGAATGTACCCACTGCACGTGATAACGATGACGATGACGCTGATGACCATGAAGAATAGGGCATGGGTTAGTCCCGCGTTGTGCGTCGTAGCCACCGTATAGTGGAATGTACCCACTACACGTGATAACGATGACGATGACGCTGATGACCGTGAAGAATAAGCGCGTTCCAGACCACACATTTGCTCTCTGCCATGGATGAAAACGATCGTGAACGCGCTCTCGCCCTCGAAAGGCAAAACGGCAACGCCGACAACAAACGTTCCCTTGAGCTTAACGTCATATATGACGAAAACAAAATCAGGGGAACCCCCTCCTTGTGGTCCGTAGAGCTCTTGAACAAAATCATCATCTACCCCATATGTAAATAATAAAACATTGTGTATATACTTTATCAATATGTAAATAATGAAACATTGCGTATATACTGTATGTATAATCACACCACACCCCCCGCGTTTGTGTGTCAGGTCTTTGTATGATGATCGAGTGGGCGAAATTTACGGAGGATTGACGGTTTAGCAGATTACCTCCGGAGCTTCGCCCACTCATCATCATTCACGTCGTGGATGTGGCGGATGTGGCGTGACTATCGCCACCTGAGCAAAATCGCGAAGAACAACGTGTACCCTCTCACACGGATAGAGGACGCCCTGGATCGACTCCACAATGTGAAGTACTTTTCGTCGATGGATCTCAAGACAGGCTACTGGTAAATCGAAGTCAACGAGAAAGACCGAGAAATGATTGTTTTTATAACATCAGACGGCCTGTCCGAGTTCAAGGTCGTGCCTTTTGGTCTTTGCTCGGCCCCCGCGACCTTCCAACGCGTTATGGATGCAGTACTGGCCGGCTTGAAGTGGCAGACTTGCCTTGTGTACTTGGACGACGTCGTTGTGTTTTCCTCAAACTTCGACAAACACCTCCGGCGCCTTGAAGCTGTACTTCAAGCAATCAAGACCTCCGGGCTCCGGACTCGCCCTCCAGCCAGGAAAGTGCCGCTTCGCGCACGAGGAACTCTTGTTCTTGCGCCACGTGATAAGCAAGTCCGGAATACGCCCAGACCCGCAGAAGACAGCCGCCATCGCGACATTCCCGTCACCCGCCGACAAGAAGGTCGTGCGTCGATTTATCGTCCTGTGCGCCTATTACAGGCGCTTCGTCAAAAACTTTGAGTGCATCACCGAGCCACTCACTAACCTTACCAGGACCAACGTCGAGTTCACGTGGGAAACGCCGCAGGAGGAAGCATTTCAAGAATTAAAACTACGCCTGCAGACGCCTGCGTTACTTGCGCATTTCAAAGAACACTAACCTCCCTGTCCTTCCTTTTCTCCTCTTCCTTCCTTCCTTCTCAGCGAATCCGCCGAAAGAGAAGTACACACCGACGCAAGCAGTGTAGGACTCGGCGCCGTTCTTGTGCAAAGGACTGATGGACTGGAAAGGGTCATCAGTTGCGCTATCCGGTAGCTATCAAAGGCGCCAGCCAACTATCCTACAGTAGAAAAGGAGTGGCTTGCCATTATCTGGGCTACATCAAAATGTCGCCCCTATCTTTACGGCAGGCCTCTGAAAGTGGTGAGCGATCACCACGCCTTGAGTTAGCTAGCTAACTTGAAAAACCCGTCGGGTCTTCTCGCACGGTGGAGCCTGAGACTTCAAGAATTCGACATTACTATCGTTTACAAATTCGGAAGAAAACACTTTGACGCCGACTGCCTGTCTCGTGCCCCCCGTCCACCCACCGCCGCAGGACCACCACGACGATGACTGCTTCTTGGGAACCATAAGTTCCGACGACTTCGTGAACGACAACGAGCCGACCCGGAACTCAAGGGTATTGCGGAATACCTAAAGGCAAGGACACCCTTGTTCCAAAAGCATTCAAGCGAGCACTAGCGTCGTTTTAATTGCGGAACGGGGTTCTCCTAAAGAAGAACTTCTCGCCACTCCGGGCCAACTACCTCCTCGCAGTACTTTTGGCGTTATGTCCAAAAGTTCTGGATGCTCTGCATGACGACCCAACGGCTGGACACCTTGGATTTTCCCGCACGCTTGCGAGGATACAAGAAAAGTACTATTGGCCTCGCCTCACTGCCGATGTCACTCACTACGTAAAGACCTGCTGAGATTGTCAGCGACAGAAGACACCGCCGACTAGGCTAGCCGGACTACTGCAGCCCATCGAGCCAACTTACCGGCCGTTCCAGAAAATCAGCATAGACTTATCGGGGCTGTTCCCGACATCCAATTCCAGAAACAAATGGATTGTCGCAGCTGCTGACTACCTCACCCGCTACGCCGAGACAAGGGCTCTGCCCAAATGCAGTGCCGCCAAGATAGCCAAGTTCTGTGTTGAGAACATCGTCTTGCGTCATGGCGCCCCGGAGGTCCTCATTACTGACAGAGGTACGGCCTTTACTGGGGACCTAACTCAGGCGATCCTGAGGTACAGCCAGACAAGTCACCGCCGAACCACCGCCTACCACCCACAACCAATGGCCTCACCGAGAGTCTGAATAAGACCATCGCCGATATGCTGGCCATGTACGTCGTATGAGTTTTTCACTTGTCGGCCGAAGCCTTTTGTGAAAAAGCTGCGCAAGCTTTAGACAAGAACTTTGCCCAAGCGAAGACACAGCCGAACGAGATAAAGGCTAAGGAGATTTTGCTGTGCAACGATCTGGGGCTTCACAAACTATCAAAAGCAATCAGTTCCTCAAAGCGAGCCGCGCTGTCTGTGTTTTTCAGTGTAAAAACTAATAAGGTCGACATGCCATTCAGGTGTATCGTTAGCGAACGGGAATCGTGGCAACAGAATGTAAGCAAATTTTTACTGAAGCATCTGAATGCGCTTGTTGTGGATGATGCTTTTGTTGTTAAGAAGTCAAATGATGTTACGCACTTCTAAATAGGCTTAAACGATGGCGGCAATGAATTTTCTATTGACGTTGAAGATTTGTTTTATTCGGTTCCCCACGCAGAGTTGTTTTTAGTGGTTGGAAACTGCATTGAGCAGAATGGTGTTCTTGCCTTTGAGAGCGCTACTGGCATTTCCCTTGACAACTTTATGACGTTGCTCGAGTTTTATCTGTGCTCGACGTTAGTCTGTCACGATAATCAGTTTTATATTCAGAGAAAAGGGATCTGCATAGGTTCATGCATGGCACCTGTCCTATGTAACATATTTTTAGCGGATTTTGACAGAGAAGTGGCTCAGGTTATTGACGATGCGAAGCTGAAGATTTTTAGGTATGTAGATGACTTTTTAGTCGTTTTTAAAGCTAACCTTTCTTTGACAACCACTAACTCCGTGGATGTGGTTTTAGCTCTTTTTAGACAACATGCCAAGGGACTTGTTTTCACGGATGAACTTCCTGTTGGCAGCGTGTTGCAATTTTTAGACCTGAGTCTCAATTTCTCGGAGACGCACATATGTTGGGCATATTGTCCGCGTTCACGCAAGGCACTTCTACCTTTTGATGCTTTGCATTCTAAACTTGTCAAGAGGGCCGTTGCTTCCATGTGCCTGGAAGGAGCACTGGTAAAATCTTGTCCGCATAGAATGCAGGAAATATTCAGTAATCAGGTCACGCGGCTGTGTTCAGCTGGCTACCCTGGTTCTGTCGCCGTTGCAGTCTCAGAAACCCTCCTTCAAAAACTGAAGGGATCGAGAAGAAACAGGCAGCCGATGGAAAAAATGCCCATGGTTATGCCATATGTGCACAAGGTTGCTCACAACCTTAAGAATGTGGCTAACAGGTACAAGGTACCTTTGGTGTTCTCGGCGCCCCGCAAGTTGGCGAGCCTGTGCCCACGAATTTCGACTGCACCGAGGCCCTCCCCGTGTGGGTAGAGTCACGCAAGGCCGTATGTCGCCTGCACGGTTGGCGTGGTGTACAAGATCCCGCTTAGTTGCGGTAGGGTTTAGATCGGCCAGACAGGTCGGTGCATAAACGACAGAATTAGGGAGCGTGAACTTTTCGTGAAAAATAAACTTTCGGCACATTTCCCGGTGCACTGTGGTTCCTTCAAGTGTGAGCCTGGGTTTTCCAGTGTTTCCGTTCTTGTAAAGAGTAATGATACCTTAGCGCGTGAGATCATGGAATCATACTACATTAAAAAGAAGAGAGATATATGTGTTAGTGACACTTCTGTTGCTCTGCGTGGTGGTGAATTTCATTTCTTCGAATCTTTTTTCGTTTAATCGTTTTTCTTGTTTCTTTTTTTTGTCATTTCTTGTAAATCTTATCGAGTGTTTTCTGACGAGCATGTGAGGCGATGTGCGCGCGCATGGTTGCTACGGCTATAAATGTCGCTGATGTTCTGAGAATAAAGTTAGTTGCGAGTGTGACGCCCTTTCTGTTCTGTCTTTATTTTCTTCCTCGAGGGTCTGCGTCTATTTGTATTTCAGTGACTACGAGGTTGTCTCGGACGGCATCTCGAACTCTCAGCGATGCCGGGAACGTCCCGAAGTCGTGCATGTGGTGCGCCTTAAGCCGTTCTACGCGCGTTAAGGAACCTGCGGACTCAAGTTTTTGCTTGCTTTATTGGTGTTATTTATTGTTGCATGCATTTTTGTCCCATGTTCTATTTTAAGCATCGGGGCGATGCTTTTTCAGAGGGGGGCGCATTGTCACGTGCGTTTATTTTACTTTTGCTGTATTCGGCTTACGGCCACAAAGACTTTCAGCAATGCTCAGCGCAAACCGCGCCTCAATGTTCGGGAAGCTTCATGATTGTAGTACATCGTTTTGTTATGATTGCGCGCAAGATCCGAACACTCGAGCTTATTCCAGAGATTGCGCGACGACCAGTGATAAGAATGGAAAGTTCGATGCGTGATGTATACAGGGTGTCCCAGCTATCTTTAGCCAAGGGTTGAAAAATACAATATTTGAGGCAGGCCAGTGAAATCAGTTGAATATTGCTTACAGCTATCTTGCGCACTACAGGCAATTTTTTTCTTTTGTAATTAACGAATTTGTTAATTAGAATTAATTTACTAACTTGATAAATATTGACTTTACGCAAGAAATGGCAGTTGCAAAGTTCGAGGGTGTCTTCAGAAACCACCCTTGCATCATTTGCGATAAAGAAAGTTTTACGCGTACCATTTTTTCCGTGCTGCAAAGAAAGCCCGCGAAATACAAAAAATACCACGTGACTAGCGCATTCACGCGCCGCGACTGTGCTGCTCTCAGCTGTGGTTTGAGCGAACAAAATCAGCTGCGACCATGAACCGCCCGCTGCGTTGCAGCAGTAGGCCGATAAGTTTACGGTGGTTTCTTCGTCCGCGCTCGGCACAACTTGCACAGTCACGCGCGCCAACTGGCTGGCAACGGGCCAAGAAACCACCATCAACTTATCGGCCTACCGCTGCAACGCAGCCGGCGGGTCGTGCTCGCAGCTAATTTTGTTCGCTCAAACCACGGCTGAGAGCAGCACGGTCGCGGCGCGCGAATGCGCTAGTCAAGTGGTATTTTTTTGTATTTCGCGGGCTTTCTTTGCAGCACGGAAAAAATGGTACGCGTAAAACTTTCTTTATCGCAAATGATGCCATGGGGGTTTCTGAAGACGCCCTCTAACTTTTCGACTCTCATTTCTCGCGTAAAGTCAATATTTATCAATTTAGTAAATTAATTCTAATTAACAAATTCGTTAATTACAAAAGAAAAAATTGCCTGTAGTGCGCAAGATAACTGTAAGCAATATTCAACTGATCTCACTCGCCTGCCTCAAATATTGTATTTTTTAACCCTTGGCTAAAGATAGCTGGGACACCCGGTATATAACCGCGCGTTCCAACGATGATCAGTTTATCAACGACCGACGCTCTGTGCGCCGATATCAGTGTACAGCGTGCATTGCTTGCTGTGATTTGAGGTTCTGTTTCACGGCCACAAGTTCGGCCAAATAAAAAGTTTCACCTTGAAGAAGCCGACTGCTGCCTTCGTGCACGTCACGAAAACGTGACAAATCGTCATGTTGAGATGACGTTGAAGAAACAGACACAGGATGACGTGCTTCTTTCTGCGAGGAAGCGTCATATCGTCCATGGAATATACCTTGCCTTCCCTCGCATTACATAGAAAGCAAACAGCTACTGGCAAGGAACCTATACTTGTGCAATCTGCTACATCTGCCACCTCGCTAACTTATTTCTCTCATTTGTGCGTAACTTTGTGCCCGTGGAAGCAGCTCAACCCACCAACCTTCCACTTTGTATTCACAGCAAGCTGTTACGATGCCCCTGCTCTTAAGAAAATACTTCACCCAAAACTGGTGCTGGATGAGTATAAGTGAAGGCGACTTTCAGATATACATGGAGCACTTACAAGACCGAAATTTAATTATTTCGGCCGCAGTAGCACAGACTTATGGGTTGTGTATCAATTGCATCAGCGTGCTACCTACTAGATACCGCGTGAGAAAATAATTCAGCTGTTTTCTCCAGCGCGAATGACCGACACAGATGACGTATGTTCTCTTTTTTTTTTTTGTTTTAAGTGCGAAGCATTTCTTAGCGAACTTCAGCCACTTTGAGCGTATCTATCTATCTATCTATCTATCTATCTATCTATCTATCTATCTATCTATCTATCTATCTATCTATCTATCTATCTATCTATCTATCTATCTATCTATCTATCTATCTATCTATCTATCTATCTATCTATCTATCTAGCCGACTACGACTTTGTGCTCTCCTGGCCGTATCGTAAATGCGATTTATACCAACATTGGTATGGCATAACATGGCTGTACGACGAACATGAATGACTGGTCGTATCATGAAAATCCTGACTAACTTGTCATGAAAAGTATGATTTACACGCCGTGGCCGTAGTGCTCCTGCGGCTGTTTTCTTAACTTGCTATATCCAAAAATTGGTACGATGACACATTTCTGCATGACCAACATAAATGGCAGGTGGTAATATGAAAATTAGGACGTGCATGTCATGTAAAACATGATTTACATGCCACGCTCATGGCACGCTCGGGGCCATTTCGCTAAGCTTGATATACACCAAATTTGGTACTGCGTGACGTGACTGCATGACGAACCTAAATGAGAAGTGGTAATATGGAAATCATGGCAGGTGTTACGGTTTTTGCTGCCGCTCAAGCGTCGCCAGCGCGAAGTCGGCGACGGAATGACGGCGGGTTCGTCCGTTCCGTACGCAAGTAGAAACAGTGAAGAGATCGGAGACGTGTTTGGACAAAACAACAGCTTTACTCTAGCTATTGCGGCACAAGAACTCTAAATACAACACTTCAAAAAAAAAACTAACAATATTCAAATAGACTCGAACAATAAGCTTACAAGTACACAAGATCAATTAACGCTAAAACTAACAATGGAACGAAATAAAACCGAATAAACGCGAAAGTTCGATGATATAAACAGGTGAAGGCATACGTGTGATGACCGGCAGCGTTGCGTCCACGACGATCGGAAGCGAGAAGTCCCGAAGATTTCTGGCACGACTGCGATGTCAGTGGGTCCGAGTTGCTACGCCGATTTTTCCGGGAGCTAGTGCTTGAAGGAGATCTCAGGCTGGTTGAGCTAACCTGAGACTGAAGTCCCGATGCCCACGTTGCAGACATGTCTCCACTAGGCGAACGGCTAAGTTTAGGTGGCCAGCCGATACAAAGCGCACACTAAAAACGTCTAGGAGAGATACTTGTTGATCTACTTCTACTCCATGCTTGTCAAGCAGCTAGACTGATTAGCAGGGCGATATCCAGCGCTTAAATCCCCTTCGTGTCCCCTCACTCTCTTCCTGGGGCAAAAAGGGACCATCAACATGGGTCCAATCATGCGCATTGCATTGTCGCAAAGTCCGCCCTCAAAATATTTACGACGCCCCTTTTTAATTAGGGGAGGGTTCTCCGTTGATCAAAAGAGACAAACTGTTTACGGTGACTGCGTAGGCGGCTCGTGCACGTGCAGATCTTTCCGTGGGAACGCATCTTGCCTCCATTGTTATGCTAGAGTGTACTAGAACAGGGGAGTGCCCGGAACGAGCTTCAAAAAGTGAAGCCCTAACAGGGTCAATCCGCTTGCGGCGCTGCGATCGGTAGTCTGCAATGTGTCGCCGTTTTAAGAGTTGCGCGCGGCTTCACCAAACTGGTGCCGAGGTAGAATGCCTGCTTCCCACTCGAAGGACCCGGGTTCGAATCGCAGCTGTAGATATTGGGTTTTCATTTTTTTGTGTAACTGATAGCTGTGTTGTTTTTTCTTGTTTCTTAAAACTAGCTGCAATTGACACGTATTTCCACGGAAAGTAACTGAAATGTGAAGTAAAATACAAGATATTTGACGGTGAGCGTAATTATTTGCAATGCCGCCGCACGGCATTCAACAAATACGTAAAGTATGGGCTCCGGGATTTCTCGTATTCGCAAAGATCTCAGAGCCATACTTTACGTCTTTGTTGAATTCCGTGCGGCGGCGCTGCAAATAATTACGCTCAGTGTCAAATTTATTGTACTTTAGTTCACATTTCAAGTTACTTTTGGGGCAATGCCTTACCAATTGAATCGAGATTTAAGAAACAAGGAAAATCAATACAGCTACAAGAGGTTACACTAAAGAATAAAAACTCAACATCTACAGCTGCGATTCGAACCCGGGCCTTTCGAGTGGGAAGCGGGCATTGTACCTTGGCACCACTTTGGTGGAGCCGCGCGCAACTCTTAAAACGACGACACATTGCAGACTACCGATCGCAGCGCCGCAAGCGGATTGACCCTCTTAGGGCTTCACTTTTTGTGCATTGAAGCTGCGGCCGTTCCGAGCACTCCCCTGTTCTAGTACACTCTAGTTATGCCGAGCGTCTTGCAGTCAAAACTTCGGGGCACACTGCGGCTTTCCATATACCTGCCGTCGCCTCGGTATTGTACTAACCCTCTTCGACAGCAACATCCATAGAATAACTCCCCCTTCCGCTGTCCTGCGCGGCTCTAAAAAGAAAAGTCCTTTCACGCCCAAGCTGGTGCGCCGGTCAGCGGGGTGGGTGCGGCGCGCGTTAATCAGCATGACGAGGGGTCGAAAAAGTGGCATTCCGTGACAGCAGGTCATGTGCAACATGACTTGCATGCCACGCTCATGGCACGTTGCGGCCGTTTCGCTAGCTTGATATACACCAAATTGGGTATTGCGTCACGTGACTGTATGACGAACATAAATGACAAGTGGTAATATGGAAATCATGATATGTCATGTGCTACATGACTTGCATGCCACGCTCAATGTGCGCTTGCATCCAGTTCGCTAGCTTGATGTACAACAAGACTGGTATTGCACGATGTGGCTGTATGATGACGAACATAAATGACAAGCTGTAATATGAAAATCATGACATTTCATCAGTGACGTGACTTGCATGCCACGCTCATGGCACGCTCGCGGCCGTTTCGCTAGAATATAATAATAATATCTGGGGTTCAACGTCCCAAAACCACCGTATGATTATGAGAGACGCCGTGGTGGAGGGCTCCGGAAATTTCGACCACCTGGGGTTCTTTAACGTGCACCTAAATCTAAGCACACGGGCAGTGGCGTACCAACTCGTTCGCGAGTGGGGGGGGGCCAAGCCTTCCTCACTCCGGCGGCCATATATATATATATATATATATATATATATATATATATATATATATATATATATATATATATATATATATATATATATATATATCATAGAGAGAGACACGACAACATTTCATTCGCACTTAATTTCATGTGATCTTACATATAAAGAGATAAAATATGGTTAGCAGCGTTTAATAACATTATCAGGGTTGCCGTTGGTGGCTACTTTGCGCCAGATTGGCTACTTTTGGACCCCGTTGGCAACGAAAATTTCCAGTTGGCGCCATGGCTCTTTTTTAAACTTGATGAGGGTGGCCATTTGGGCTTGTTGGTATGGTTGCATTATAATTGATGGTAGCGCAGGCTAAAGACACGGACAAAAGAAGGCACATTCGAGCGCTGTGGTGTCTCGAATGTGCCTTCTTTTGTCCGTGTCTTTAGCCTGCGCTACCATCAATTATCAATTTTTAAACTTGTGGTTTTACTTATTCAAAATGGTTTTATTTATTCATCAATAGTAAAGACTCTGTTGATAATACCGCTTCTGTTCTATTTGGCTAGAAATTCGGCGATAATATCAAATGACATGGCTACTTTGGATACCTTTGGGGTGAGTTCTGGCGCCTTTTCATGTCTACCCAACGGCAACCCTGAACATTATACACAAAGTACAGTCAGTTTTACATAGCATACGCTAAGATAACCAAACTATATGTGTGGCGTTTTTTTCTTTTTTTCAAAAAGAGCCAAGTACACTTTAACTGAAACTAAGAAAAACGCACTTTTTTGCTACTGACAACATGGTCGGGCGTGCTCCAACAATTTTTGCTGCAGTGTGTTCCTGTCCCCTGAATACCTCAAATAGATTATGGCTAAAATCTATATAGCCCACTATCGTCGGTATTCAAGAGTAAAATTTGGATTTGGCTCTTATAGATTGGAACATTTCATTTGGGCTTGAATTAGCTCCTAAAAGAAGTCTAAAACGATATGCAATATGCAAAATGAACGATATAGCAATATTTTACGATAAAATTAATACCATCCTTGTCCTTCTCTCGGCAGCTTTCTTTGTCGCATGGCCGTAATGGCGATGAGCTAGACTTGAAGAGCAAGTGGTCCTTCCTGGCAAAAGGTGCACTATTCTCGATTGTCGGTAGCGTTTTTTTTTTTTTTTTTTTTTTTTTTTTTTTTTTTTTTTTTTTTTTTTGTTCTTGACATCTACTGAAGCCCTTGAAAAGTGCTCCAGCTCTTCTTTTGAGCTGGTTTTATGCCGGGCCGTTTCGGATCTGCTTTTCTTCAAGGAATAGATCGGTGTCCAATATCTTCATTTCATTTGTCTTCGATTTCACATATACCGTCTTGGAGCGAAAGAAGGACATGATACTGCAGCTCTAAACTCTAAAACAAACAATAAGAAGCAAAAATAGGTAGGACGGTCGGCCTCTTACTCTTTATATTCGACTTTTGCCCCACAACATCATGTCCATCAGTGTGTGCCAACTCGCCCTAGAAAAACTAGTTCTGGAACGTAAACACGATAGCAAAGCGACTAGGATACAAATTAAACAGATTTGAAGATACCATGTTGCTTGTTTTGCTAACGATTGTTCACGCAGCGCTCGTTTAATAAGTTTGGCTCAGTTTGATTGAAACACATTCAGGATTTGGCTGATTTTTTTTATTAGAAACTGCCTTTTTGATTTCACCTTACGAACAGGACTTGCCCCATTTTTATTCCAACTGTTTTGGAAGTTAAAGATACTTAGGCGCGCTTTACACACCCGTGAAATTTAGCCCACTTTCGGTTTCTGCATTTGGCTCTTTTTGAAAAAAAAAAACGCCACATGTGTTATGTATGTAACAGTATTAAAAACAACACTTTTTATACATTGCCCATACGAGTTTGTGCATGAATACAATATGTCAGTGGCGGCCTCCACAGTAGCTGCGCACGAATATTTGCGTTCTTTTTTATTGTATATAGGTAGCAGCGACTGCACATTTTCTTTTTTTTCCGTAATTAGTATTACACTCTTTTGTACATATTCAGGTTTCCGTATCTGATATTTTGTCTTGTTTGCTCCTAGTAAGAGTGTTTCTATGGCATTGTTAGTATTACTATTATTAGATTACTATTATTTTTACCTTCTCAACCACAAGTTTTTTTTTTCTTTTTAAGTAAGAACTTGTGGTATTAGGGACGTAGTACATTCTTTATCCTAGTCGCATTTGTATTTACGACATTGCTCGGAGGGCCTTCCAGCGCCTCCAAGTACATACACCTGCGCAAACGCTTTAAGAACAAATTTTCTTTGAAAAAATGTGGGTCATTATAAGGTTAAACTACGCTGCATTGTTTCCATGCGCATTGGTCGTCCGTTGTTTATGATTGGTTGAAATTTTCGTGGTCATGTACACAGCACCTGCTCGTAACGCGATGCAACAAATGACTCCAATATGATCCATCGCGTAATGCATGAGTACATACAAAATAAGACAATACTATATATTCAATACTTTATACGGCATATTTTTCATCATCGGCTCTTCGCCATTAGTCAAAAATTTTTGGTGTGTCATATAATTGCGTGCTCGATACGCGACGTCACAAATCTGTGAAACCTGGTGGGGTTAAAATGGCGTGTGCACACTAAACACTGTTGGAGTAGCCGGGCAATGTGTCATTTTGACTGTAATTCGAAAAGGCTGCCCGCCGATCACATTGGCAATGGTTACTTATAGCAGCTGGCGGGACGGATTCATATGAGTAAATAAATATTTTTAGTTGCAGTGCCCTGTGTTACAGGACTTCAACAACAACGAGGACTGGGAGAAAGCCATCACGAGCTCAAAATTGGAAGACCAGTCTAAGGCTGTCCAGAGGGCCCGTGAGAGAGCGGAGAGGCATGGCCTCCCGGCTCCAACATGGGATTAGCCGACAGCAAGCCAGGGGTCCTCTGTAGGACTGCATTGGCTGGCTCCTCAGGACCTTAATAAAGTTCCTTGTCTGTCTGTCTGTCTGTCTGTAGTATAACGATGTTGAGCTGAAATTTAAGCGGGTATTCAGCTCTGTGAACTCATCCTTACTGAGAGAGAGAGAGGGAGGAAGAGAAAGAAAGAGCGCTGCGCGTGTGTGTTTCTGCGCCGTCCGAGCTGTATTTTGGCCTGTACAAGCCAATTGGAGATTACGAAAACCAACTAGCCCGGCTGTCAATTCAGTCACCTTAGTCTAGAAAACCGTGGACATTGACCATTTCCCTGGTCCGGTAGATCAAGTTGCGGGAGAGGCATGAAAGTTGGGCTTCCCGATGTACTCGAGTACACTGCCTTATTCTTCGCCGTGTTCCAAGCCGGCGTTATCGCTCTAAGCTAGCATACAATAAGCAAGGCCAACAGATTAATGGGAAACTAAAGTGGAAACCTTCTTTAGCTCCCCCCAATTCGGCCCAAAACACTCGACACTTCTGCACACTGATCGGCTGATAGCAAATTTGATATAGAGCAGCGGTAATGCTATTCCTTCTGATGAAAGAAAATTAATTTGCTGAAAGAAGAGCGTTTGATCGGTCCTTAAAGCGTTTACATCGTATTTGCGTCGACGATTATGTAAATTTCAGGCCAGGCAGAGCACAAGTCTTGACGCTCTGACGTTATAGAGCCCCTAACCAGCGATAGACCTCTCTGCAATAGCGCACAGCGCGCCAGCATCGCACAGGCGGCCCGCACCGCAGCGAACCTACAGTGCGTGGTAGTGGTACACAGAATACAATCTACACAGCAGAAGCGTAAGACAAATTTCATTATATAATTAAATGATTGCTGTGTAGAAGTAAAACTTCTCCTGCGGTTGATGGTTTCGTAGTGTGCAGCCGAAAGTGACCACTGTCGAAAGTAGGGGGGGGGCTCCGCCCCCCTAACTTTCTGAGTGGGGGGGGCTAGCGCCCCCCCTTGCCCCCCCCCGGTAGATACGCCTATGCACACGGGCCTCGATCATCTTCGCCTCCATCGAAAATGCGGCCGCCGTGGCCGGTATTCGATCCCGCGACCTGCGGGTCAGCAGTCGAGTACCATAACCACTAGACCACCGCGGCGGGTCTTTCGCTTGCTTGATATACACCAAATTTGGTATTGCGTGACGTGGCTGTATGACGAACATAAATGACAAGTGGTAATATGGAAATCATGATATGTCATGTGCAACATGACTTGCATGCCACGCTCATGGTGCGCATGCGTCCAGTTCGCTAGCTTGATGTACAACAAGATTGGCAGTGCACGACGTGGCTGTATGATGACGAACATAAATGACAAGCTGTAATATGAAAATCATGACATTTCATCAGTGACGTGAATTGCATGCCACGCTCATGGCACCCTCGCGGCCGTTTCGCTAGCTTGATATACAACAAATTTGGTATTGCGTGACGTGGCTGTATAACGAACATAAATGAGAAGTGGTAATATGGAAATCATGACATGTCATGTGCAACATGACTTGAATGCCACGCTCATGGTGCGCCTGCGTCCAGTTCGCTAGCTTGATGTAGCAAGATGTGTGCTTGGGCGAGTTGGTTCATACTTGATGTGAAAGAGACGAGCGCTAAGAAACGGAGACATAGACAAGAGGCACACAGGACAGGCGCTATGAGCGCCTCTCTTGTGTGCCTCTTGTCTATGTCCCCTTTTCTTAGCGCTCGTCTGTTTCGCAGCTTGATGTACTTACACCAAAATTGGTATTCCGCGACGTGACTATGTGATGGCGAACGCAAATGACAGGTCCTAACATGTAATTCATGGCTGCATATTATGTACAGCATGATTTGATCCTTGCTGGCTGCTTCGCATTACATCGGTTTCCACAGTGCGTGGGATCTTCAGGTTTTTTTTATGACGCAATTTTCTGATATTCGCTAGGGCGACACCTCCTCTATTTTATCAATGCCAGCCAAATGCGCCCGTTCCAGGCGTTCACCGTGCTCTCCTCTAGACTTTTCCTGCTCTCGCCCATCGCCTAGCCTCCGCATGTGCTTTGCGGTCATGGGGGGAGAGCACCCTTCATGTGGTGCCTCATGACGGCAATCATATGAAGTAATTTTTGTTCAGTTGTGTACAGATCCGTGGGGCGGCGTCCTGCCTTCCTCGTGTTCACAATGTTGGCGGTCACGCTGGCTCTGTAAGAGAAACGGTGTTTTGGCGCTATGCGGGCAAACCAATGCGGACGCGTCACTGCGACGCTGCAGTGCATGCGCTGCCTTTAAGAGGTGCCACCTGAGCGCTGTGAGGCGGCGGCGGCATTGCTTCGAGCTACAAAGAAGGAGCACGCAGGAACAAATATGACAGACGCATGATATTAGAGAGGGAAAACGTGTCTATCGCATCTCCGTGGGAAAGCGCTCGGACGCATGTGTGACGCAAGCAGCCCTACAAATTATGCAGCGTCGCATCACGACCACTCCCAGAACTAAAGCGGACCGACGGCTTCCATTGAGGGGCGAGTGTTTGCACTGGCATTGAAAAAAATAGAGGAAGCGTAGGGTCTCTGCAGTAAACGTCAGTAGAAACCAGCGTATCGTCTGTCGTCACTCTTGGTAAGCATGCAAGATGAAGTCGTGCGCAGAATTAGTGTTCGCATTTTCCGAAGCTACGTTATCAGATGTTTGCCCTACCAAAAGCAAATACTTTAATCGTGCTTCCAAGAAGGGTGATCGTGGAAAAAGCGCTGGCAGTGGTGAGGTGCACCCATGGGGTGGCGCCGTGCTGCATTGCGTGTCGCAAGCGGCGGGCTCCGGTACCACAGGCGCTTCCATCTCCCGGCTTGCAAGTGTTCGCCTTGCGGCGGTCAATGGCCACTGGCCTTTTGAACCTCCGGAGAGCGCTAAGCGGGGCCGGACATAGCGAGCTTTCAGGCCGGCTCGGCTTTCATTGTGGTCGGCCAGTATCGCATCGGCGGCCGCTGCGTTGCGTAAAGGCGCGCCCCATTCTACTGTTGCGGGTCCACCTATCTGTGTCCATTCTATCTGTGTGGGTCCACCCACGATTTACTGCGTATTGTCTTGGAGGCAGTTACAAAGTCAGAAGAAGAGTGAAAGGAATGAGTTGGGAATCCAACTTTTTATCGCCCGTCGATGCCTTCGTTGGACGGCCGAGGTTGCATTCTGGAGGAGTGCGAGTTTAGTGATCTTACTCTAGTTGTTTTTGTTTGCGCCCGTTTTCGAAACTGGGCTCCCCTATACGACACATCAAATGCTCATGCACGCTGCTGCTTCGAGTTGCAACACACCGGTGAATATCGTTGGCATATTAGACGCTCAACGCTTCAGTCATGCCACGAATAACTTACACGGCAACCTCCGCGCAGATATATGATCGGCCGACGTACCCAAAAGAGCGCGCTTTCACACTTGTTCTTTTATAGCGCGTCGTTATTATAACGCCTCCAGCGTTACCGTTTAGGAAGACAGCGCGCTTCTTAAGTGGCCGTCATCTTACACTGTCAGCACGGCACGATCGCTATAAGCCCGAGCTACGCGAACAGTATACATAATACGCTCTGTGTATCAGCGTTTTTCATCAGCTGAACACGACGCGGCGTGCACGCGGGGCATGATTCTCAGGAAAGTCCGTCATAATGCGCGCCGAGCACAATGACTGCAGCTTCCTTCAGCGAAGGGGTCGCGTCCCGCCCTGGGGCCGAGCGGCCGCTAATCGGCTCATCGCGCCCGGGGATCGCTCACGCAGGAGGCGTCGATGGCCGTGGCGATATTTTCGCCAGAGCTGCTTAATCGGCGCTGCTGCTAGCCGGCTCGAGAGCGCGCTATATCAACACGCCGTGTTCCTGGTCGACGGGACGTCGGCAGGCCGCTCCGAAACCGGACCGAAAGCGCAATTAGCCCCGTCGACTTTTTAAGCGCAATTCATTAGGGCGGCCCGCCCCTGAACAAACACGCGCGCCAGATGGACGCCGCCTCGCTTTGTGAGCGCCACGATGCCAGGGCCGCTTATCGCGAAAAACCGCGGGCGACTCGTGAGACGCCATTTTGGGGCTCGCTGAGAAAACAAATAAAGCAAGCCCTTTTTTCGCCTTCCTTCCATCGCCTGCTAGGCGTCAGGCTTTGCATTAGCTTCGCAGAGCGGAGATCACTGCTCAAATGACTGAAATGTACGTGTGGATTTCTTTTTTAGAACGTGCATGTTTTTGTTTTTAGGGGCGAAGCTCCTTAAGCCGTGCGTCCTCGATGAATGTAGTTGTAGGTAGCCACCTCTCGTTTAGTTCTTGGAATGTCCGCTAGATGGCGGCACTTGTATATGATGAATATGTTTAGGGGCGAAGCTCCTTATGGCATCACCTCGGCGGTCCTCGGTTGTCCATGCATTTTGAGTAGCCAGTAGGCACTCGATTTCGACCTCCAAGGTAGTGCCGGTGTGAGATGTCTCCTGTGCGTGATTAAACAATAAAAAAATTCACAACGTACATGTAAAATTAAAGTGAGCTGCGAGTCGCCATGACTCTCATCGACCCTTTAGTATAAATGCGCCCGATCTCACGTCGTTGATGATGTACTGCGCAGAATTCGCGGAAGATTACCGGTTTACCGACGCACCTCCGAAGCTTCGCCCACTCATCATCATAAACTCCATGGCTATGGTGTCCTCATCTCCAGTTCTCGTCTCGTTTTCGAGAGGGCGCTGTCCTATAGACATGCGTACAATATGGCGGTTGGGTGAAGGTACGCTAGATGGCGTTGGCGGTGCAGCTGCTCTCCGATTGCGCGGACCGCCGTACGAGTGCGCTTGCCGGATCGTGCTGCTTGGCGGACCATGGACGACGGCCGGTCGTTGAAGTTTGAATAAAATTTCACACACACTACCGCTTTGATTACTGCTGGGCGAAACCACTGAAGATTTCACGGTGTAAACCATGATTGCTTCAGTCACCATAACTCTCATCGACCCTTTAGTACAAACGCGCCCGATCTCACGTCGGGGATGATGTACCGGGCAGAATTCACGGAAGATTCACGGTTTACCGATGAACCTCCGCAGCTTCGCCCACTCATCATCATTCACTCCGTGGATATGCTGTGTTTTTTTGCGAATGTTAATAGTCATACACATTCCGTTGTTCCATCTGAAAGAAGCCTTCGCAAAGGCTCCCATGCGATGCGCACCATATATCTTTGATGATACGCAAACATTAAAGTCGACGTATTCAGTTGTGGTTTCAGAACATGCCCCTGCGTGCTTGTTAATGAAACGCGCCTGCAACATGTCGCTGTTCAGTAAGGCAAGTGCCCGTATAGGCTCCGTGCAGACGTAATTCATGAAGGCGCCTCTAGCGGCAACAAGCGCACATTTGGAAGGTTGTTCTCGGCCGCTTGCACGCTTGCACAGGGGAGCAATCGCGACCGACGCTTTTTCCGATGCCAATGCTTTTCGTGCTTTTCTCGCTTGGCCAGTGGTCCGAGCGACGGTCCGTCCGCTTTATCAACGCGATCAGTACAATCTGATGTCGTCTGTTTCAAGCTGCCGCCGAGTTTGCTGTCGCGTAAGCCCGATGGTGATAAGCTTTGATAGTTTAGTGAGCGAAGCGGGCCGCGCTACACGCGTGCTCTTTCGCTCAACGGGCTCGTCACCTCCGTTCTCGTTCTCGCCATGAATTTGATGTGGCCGTGTTCGCCTGAGGGTGCACGAAATCTGTCAAAAAATAGCACACGCGATAACACTGCTGCTAACAATTTACCGTCTTTTGAAAGCAAACGGGAACGAAAATGCCTCAAGCGAAGCACCAAAGCACGGCGCAGTGGCTTGCCGCCGCTTGCGTCGTCTGCTCCTGTATCACACCAAATCTGCTGCCGTGGCCGACTTGGCGCTGGAGGCCGCGCGCGAATGTGGTGGCTCCTAACGTATGCACGGTGCCCATAGAACGCAATAAGCGAGTAAGAAAATGTCGGAGGAAGAAGCACGTTTTGTCCCGATGCGGTGTTTCCGCCCACGTTACCTAGTTCACATAGTGCGCTCCGGCCATGCCACACTCTTCCATTTGAGGCCGCCAATCGGACGCACTGCGAGCGGGTGAATATAGCGGTGGAGGGGGACTATATAAGGGCCCGCATGACACAATGTGGCGAGTCACGCCTTCCAGGCTGTGCAGCGGCCGTTGAGCTGCGCTGATTTAGTGCTCGCTTTTGCGCGAAACCTGTTCGCTGGTGAAGGCCGACGATGCCACGTGGACGTGCTCGCTGGCTCATATCAGGGCCACTTCTTCACAAGGAAGTTCTTAAGCCAGTGTACTCCAAGGAGTTTATAACCAGGGTGTAAGAGATATTGTAACTGAAAGCGGTCTGATCAACCAATAGCATACTGTATTAACTTTCGTCAGTTTGGCGCACACCTGAATGAAGTTTCTATCGGGTGGCATTTCGCATTCCGTTCACGGGCACACCAGACCATCAATGGCAGGATATGGAACGCTAGCGACATAATATCGGCTAACTTATTTATAGAAACAGGAAAAAGTTGTGTCAAGCAGTCTGTGAAATTTTTTTTAAAATTTGTTTTAAAAGCTGGGTTACCTCGGCAGAAAGTACCGCAGACATCGACCACCAATGAGATTCCCTCTCTACTTTAACGGTCCACGTTCATCATTCCAGGTTAATCGCGCTATGAGCACAACTTTGTCGTCGTCGTCGTTCTCGAGCGGGGCGCAAAATTATTGTGCGTCGACGCGTTGATTGGAAACGCACATGAGCACAGACTGCGCGCTTCGTTAGTAAGTTGCTCATCCTTTTCGAGAGCGGCCTAACTCCTCGCATCGCTCCACCAAAAGTGCGGGTCTTGGCCAGCCATTCACAGGAGGCAGTTCTTCCAGGCATCTCGCGTTCGGTCTTTGTTGCCTGTCCGCACGGGCTATTCATTAGCGCGCGGTTCGCATTGACGGCGGCTTCATGCTGCTGCATGGAAATGCGCGAGCTAACGCTTACTGCGGCGGCTCCTCATAATGGCCAGTCAGTGTCAATTGGCTCGCGTAATGACCAGCGGCAGCAAGCTTGAATGCGCGCTCCACGTTTCGTAGCCCCAGCAGCACGTTCCTGCTCGCCCATTAATTGTGTGCAGCGGCAACTGGCACTGGGCTCTCGTGCAACAGCGCTCGACAGGGAGTATAGTTAGCCCAGATTTGGCCGCCATCCATCCAGTAACCACGGCGGTTCACGAAGCGCGATTCCATGAGATAGCGCAGTCGGTGGCAGGAAAAAAGTGATGACGGGCAGATCGTTCATGTGTGTACATACGTGACATTTTTCGGAAGGCAGAATGGTAGGAAAAGATGGACTCCAGTGTTCTAAGGTGTTTAGGGACACCCTAAACATGGGGTGTTTAGAAACACCCCATAAAAATGTAGGGTGTAAGGATTAATTACACCCTACTGCCATGGGTGTTTATGAACACCCCTAAAGTACGGGTGTTAGAACAAGCTACACCCGTGCGAGTGGGGTGTAACAGATAAAAACACCCTTGAAAATGTGACAGTTACAGGGAGAAGCATATATAAACCGTCTTCCCTGTCAGCCACTTGGGGCACTACAGACATCAGCGTGCATCTGGTCCCTTTAGACCAGGGGTCTCAAACTGAGCTCGGCTAGCGGGCCGCAGTCCCGAAATTTAGTCCCATGAGGGCCGAGACAGTGAAGGTTAGAAGGGGGGCTGTAGGCGAAATTTGAAGAAAATGTCAGCTAACGTTGCGAATGGAAAGTATACATTTCCCGTATGTCATATATGGGTTACTTAAGAAGGAGACTTGATGAAAGGTTTCAATAAACATACCGAGACTGATCTCCAGAGTGGCGGCAATCTGGACGCCAATTCTGAAATAAAAAGTTCTTGTTCCACGGCTATGCTTTCCAGCATCATGGGGTGCCTCAAGAAAAGAATGTTTCAGACCAATCACGTCCATGTAGCTTATGAACAAACTTACTGCGAACAAAATATGGGACGAAGACCATCACATGCGCGACGGGCCGCAAAAGAGGTGGTCGCAGGCCACATGCGGCCCGCGGGCCGCGTGTTTGAGACCCCTGCTTTAGACGCACCCCAGCATGAATTTACCCGCTGTAGTTGCCCTTCCCAAGAAGGAAGATAATGGTGTCACCACTGCACTTATTATACCTGCAATTATGCAGTTGATAAAATAAGGTGCCGTGGTCTTGAATGAGCTGCATAGCATCAGTGTTTGTGTAGGTAGACTGGGCCAAAAATTACAAAATTGGACGCGGTGGACACATGACACACACACACATACACACGAAACACAGCTATAGAGTAGTGCAAGCAGTCAACTGTTACGTAAGGTGCGACCGAACATAACGTTGAAGTAAAAAACGTTCATATCTGCGTTTATTTATACGAAAAACTGCAAGAAGTCTGACAAAAAAGACTGTGACGGCATTCTGCGAAATTTGGGGCGCGATTCTCGCGGTGTCCACTTAGTGGACATGTCCACTTCGGCGGAGCGCGTTCAGTTACGCAAAAAAACGGCGAGTCATGACGTCATGGCGCTCTTGAAGACGTCGACGCACCGAACCCGCCAACTCATTCCCAGCGTAAAGAGAAAGAAAGTGGACGAAATGTACCATAACAGGACTCTTAAACAAACTTGTCAAGTCTGAACTTCCGTATGAACGTGTTGAGATGTTTGAAGAACGATGCAGGGAATGCGTATCGACCTTTCAGGTGCGTCAGGCGGGCGGCCGCGTTAAACCTAATACAAGGGCAACGTGATTAGAGTTCATGCAGGGCCTCCGATATGTGCGTCCAAATGCGGATCTCTGGGGGCAGCATTCGTTGCGGCGAAACGCATTCCGTCTTTCTCACTTGTGTCGAGAGTTGCGAAAGCTGCGTGGCGTCAAAATGACGTTGCGGAAGAAAGACCGGAAACAGGCGGCGCGCTCCAGCCAATCAGTGGAGGCCGAAGTGGACATGTCCACTAAGTGGACACCGCGAGAATAGCTCCCTTGGAAATCTCCTGCGTCGGCGAAATTTTTTCTCTCAAATATACTAGAAATTCATTGCTTTCAATGCAATAAATCACACAATTTCTTTCGAGGGCATTTGCGGTACTCTGGCAAATGGCTGAGAGGTTTGGCGTGGAATGACCCAGATACAACACAAAAAACTAATTTATAGGAAGAGCATGAGAGTGTGGCACTATTTCTAGCATGTGCGCGCTATAAACACTGTGATAAGGCATGGCCACAAACTTCCTGAAGGCTTATTTACAGACCACTATATCTAACAGTATAAACTTGTAGATTGCAAAATCACAACATTTGACAAGGTAATGTAATTGGGGTTAGATTAACGTAATGTGATTGTTCATACACTTGCACATTGCAAAACCACAGCTCTTAACTGCTGCTTGCACAATCGATCTTCAGCTCCTCAGATGACTGGTTCCATCGACATAAGTGGCGCCAAGCTGTTCTTTCTGTACAGTAAATTCGTTCCCGGAAACCTAAAATAAATACACAAGGAGCAATGACCAAAAATTTCACAAAGAGTGTAACATCAGTATGCTCCATTCATGACCGTTTGCTTTCTTAGTTATGTGCAGGCATAAATGCAGTGCACAGCCAGCATCTTCTGTGGCATTGGACTCCACACTCCACACGCCGTTCCCTTTAGCGGGAGATTGTGTAATTTTTATGAAAGGGAACACGCGAGTGCGTGGCCTGCGCTTCGCCGCGGCTGCCTACACCACCATCAACCGACACCTAAAGAAAGCACGTCCGCTTTTGGCGTCACCTATTAGCAAACAAAATAACGAGTCATGACCTTTGGACAAGTGCTGCAAGATTGCGCTCGCACTCCGGTCTCGCAACGGGCGATGCCGCCAAAAACGGACACGCTTTCTTTATCTGCTGGTTGATGGCGCTGTAGGCAGCCGCGACGAAGAGCACGCCACGCGCTCGCGTATTCCCTTTCATAAAAAAAATCACGCCATATCCACGAAGTGAATGATGATGAGTGAGCGAAGCTCGATCGTTTTCATCCATGGCAGAAAGAGAATGTGTGGTCTGGAACGCGCTTATACTTCATGGTCATCAGCGTCATCGTCATCGTTATCACGTGTAGTGGGTACATTCCACGATACTGGAACGCGCTTAAAATTCATCGTTATCACGTAGAGTGGGTACATTCCACTATACGTGGCTACCTACCTACTACAACTACTACTACAACAACTACAGAGGAGGGACAGACCCACACCCTAAGGAGCTTCGCCCCTAAAAAGGACAGTGTACGTCTTGGGCTTTTCATCGAACGATTGCGTTGTAGTTACCGAGCGCACAAAGGTCACTTCGCTCGCTCCAGAGTCCCCATTTGCGAAAAGAGCGCGCTTTTCAAACACAGCGAAGTAACAACTGTGACACTTGTTCGCGCTCGTCTGTACCTGTGCGTACGTTTCGTGCGTCGTTTTTGTTTGAGCAGCGCGTTAAGTGTCGAGCTGTGAACGTTCTTAGTTCGCTCTCGACCTGTGTGTGTTGTTTTCGTGCGTCAAGTGTGCGTGAGTAGCGCGCTGCTCGTTTCGATCTGCTTGCCATTCTTCGCTTGACATTACAATTTGTTGCTATTGCATTCATTGCTTCGCCTTGCGGCGAAACTGTTACTTTTTTTAACAGTGTATTCGAATCGCAGTGAGCATTGCGACGATGCAGTGAAGACTGCACGGGCCGCATGTCACAGCGCGCAAATGTAATATTCAAGAGCAAAATTTAGCGCACCTTCACCGACTTAACGTCGTGAAGACTGGTGAAACAGTGGAGCTGATGGCTTTTGCTTAGCTTTAGGGTCTTTTTTTTTAATTACTGTTTTCGCTGGGGTATGGCGATGATATTGTGATTCCGCTAAACCTTTCCTTAGCTCCGGCACTAGCCGCTATTTCTCGGAGACAGAAATTTTCCAGAACTCGCAAGCGAGGGTCCGATTCCCTTTGTTGCTCGGCAGTCGAACGTCTCTCTTCCCTATGAGCCTTGTCGTGCCGTTCCCGCGACGCGGCCTCCCTCACTCAAAACTCATTGTCTTCGGCTATTCGACGTAGCTTAGCCTGGGCTTCCTTCGCTCAAAACTCTGGGTCGGCAGGTCCTTGTTGGGTCAATGCTGTGCCAACTTGTCGTCGTCTTTCCTGTCGCGCCGCTTCGCTTCTTCATCCTCGCCACACTCGTCGCCGAACTGCGTAGCGCTCTGCTCCGCACGCTTTTATTATTGTCACGCAGAACTAATTATAGCAGTAAGAACTAAACGAAGCATGAAGCAAGCAGTGTTGCGGATAGAGGTGTGTGTGGCCTGGGGGTGGGTAGCACTTTTGCTCCCCTCCCATGGCTGACACTTCGTGGATGCTGCGCATTCGCGGCCACGCAGGCGATATTTCATCAGCACCTTCATTTTGCGAAAGACATTGCTCCACGCAACATTGCATGCATCGATTGCCACACTATTCGAAGAGAACATCTATTTGTACTTAGCTTGCAGTCGTTCGAGCAAGACCACCACTGAAAATGTTGCAGTACTGTTGACTTCTCGCAGTCAATGAAGTCGACGCTTTAACGGAAGCACGTCTGCTCGGGAAGTAACATAAAATTAAAAGGACACCCACCATAAGAAAAAAATCACCGCCATATCCACAAAGTCAATGATGTTAGAGGAGCTTGCTCGGAGATGATCGGGTAGCCCGCGAATCGTCCGTACACATCTCCGACCATCATATATAGACGTGACAACGTTGTTATATGTACATTACATGCGGCACTCGGGCGGCGAGCCCGCCGCGCTGCTTTCTTGGCTTCTGCGGTGTTCATGCGGCCGAGCGGTAACGAAGAGTGTTTACTGTGTGAGCTCCCGGCGAAGAGAAAGGAAGCGCACGTGCCGAGAGTCCTTGAGCGGCGCCGCCATCTAGTGAGCATTCTTGAAATCACCGGAAAGCCGGCGCCTTGAGCATGCCTTCAGCGGAGAAGTGTACACGCCAACGCCGCCGGACAAGGCGCGAGCTAAGGAGCAAGCTCCTAAAAATACGAAAAAAGTCGTTTCGGCTCCCCTGACCAGAACCTTGTTCACAATCTAGTCAACAAGGCTCCTGTCACTGACGAGCAAGGCTCAGTCAGGGTAACCAAAACGTCTTTTTTCGTATTCTTTTTTATGGTCGGTATCCGCCTTCTGTTTTCATGGCGCACTTAACGAAGAATGTGTAGCACGAACACGAAGAGGAATATTCGCAATAGTAATTAAATAAAACGTGCCTGGCTCAAAATACATCACGTCAATGTCCATTTTTGTAAGGGACCTGATGGCCCGTTGCCGTGGAGGTTATTGCGGAACTAGCTTATGGCTAGTCAACTGTGTCGAGGGTTTTTTTGCAGACGGCGGACGTTTTACCTCCAGCTTTAAGAGCTTCGATCTTAATAGGGGGAGGGGGGGGTCCATGGCTACGCCATTGTGCGCAACATTACCTTGATTCAGGCAAGTTAGTTCACTTTGTGAGTGTTCACAAATCACTCAAACGACAAAGACGAAAGGAACACATACAACAAAATTGGCCCTTATCCTATTGGATGAGCAACGCTCCTGTTGTGTCTTCCGTCTTTGTAATTTGCGCGCTTTATCAACGAACACTGTGTTTCGGTTGCATTACTTTACATTCTGCTTCGATTCATAACTAGAACCGCAAGCAGCTAGTAGGAGGGGCCTTGGTGGTATCAGGACGGTTCATGTATACTTAAAATACGAGCAAAAGCTGCCGAAAAATGTTGTGCATTTGTAGCCTTGTTCGTAACACCCCTCATATGAGGGTGTAAATGGGGTGTTGCAAGGGTGTTTTACTTACAACACCCAAACTGTAAAAAATAAGTGTGTAATAAGGGCGTTCATAAGCGTGCTTTTAAGCAAACACCCGTATTACACCCTTAAGGGTGTAAATTTTTTTACTTTGATGGGATGCAGTAACTCTGATGGGTTAGAGAACGAGTACAGTGAGAAAGAAAAGATAGAAGGCGAGAGAACGAGTAAAGAGAGAGAGATACATAACCAGAGAGAAAGAGAATGAAAGGGAAGAACAAAATTGAAATACAGACAGCGAAAGAAACAGACAGAAAATATAGATGGAAAAAAGAGCGGGCAAGCATAGCCATGTAGAGTACAGTATAGCAAGGGTTAAGAAAGGGAAGTTCGGGTGAGGGAAAAGAAAAGGTCAGAGGGTAAAGCATAGCATAGTCTTGTAAGGGCTGTGAATGGGAAGTGAGGGTACCAGCTTCCTGACACCACGAGAGCGTTTGCGAAAATATTTCTGGCTACGCGCCTGCGCTGTTCAAGACACAGCATCAAGCACAACGGGAGCCTTCAACGCCGTACTCGGGTCACAGGCTTTCATTTTAATTATGATGTCCATTTGTATGCCGTGCTGAAGATGGGCATGAACCGTTCTGCGGTTGTACACAGAGTGCGTTTTGAGTGCTTGTCGTATATTTCTGGGGGGTGAGGAATAATCCCCAGGTTATCCGCCGGTTTATTGCCGGTTTACATATCAGATATCGCCGCGATCGCCTAGGAAATGACTGATACATAAGCCTATTCATTCCTCGGTGTGTTGCTTCCTCTTGTTTCGTCGCATGCGCATGTTAGATCTTTGATTGTAGTCCCCACCTTAAGCAATGCCTCAAGAGCCTTTGAGCTATCGCTAAACATATAAATCTAACAAAAATAAAAACTCTATCCAATGTTGTGGCGCCCACAATCTTCGGCCGAAACCACAAAGGTTTTCCGTGACTATGCAAACAGCCTTTGCGTAAGAAGAGTCTTGTGAATACGCGCTCTTCAGGGCCACGAACACGCAATAACCATAGCAGCTTCTTTGGTGCATCTTTAGTTACGCAACGGTACAGGCCACCCAGACAATTTCTATTGAACTTTTTTTTTTTTATTCGCTTGCCACTTTTTGCTTAGGTGCCCATTTTCGTTCTACATTTTTTATACATGTACAAACAGGAGGTCCCCCCTCACAGTTCTTATTTTGCGACCTCCTTCTGTATCATATTTAGGTAGGTTGCAATTGTAATATTGCATTGTATTTAATTGAGTTGAATTGCAGAGGCTTTCTGAAAAGAGGGAAAAAAGATGGCCGTTAGAAAAAGCTTAAACAGAATAACTTGCACGCATTGATTTATCTGCCGATGAGGTTCCGGAGCGCACGTGACCAGTGGAGGGCTCAAATGATCTCTGCTGCACGCAATTGCCAGTGGGCAGCTGCTGCGCCGACCGATGATGGCCAAACAAGCATGTCCGCTGCGGCTCATTGCTCGGGGGCGCCAGCGGCGAAGAAGGAGGCTCCGGTAATGACCGTGATCAAGACGCTGGTCCGCGACGCGTTTGTGCGCGGCTGCGCCTCTCGCGTATAATTAAGACCGGGCCAATCAATAAATCACGCCGCAGTAAGAAGCGGGAAAGGGAGACGACCAAAGAAGTCGGCGCGTGATTCCCGGCTCGTCGAGGAGGCGGCGTTCTGCGCGCGCTTAATTGCGCGCCACGCTCGGCTGCTCCGAGGAACGCACGACGGGCAATGCCGCGTTTTCCTGCGCACAGGTCGCGTCGTCGAGCGCACATCGGTAGGCGTGTTTTCAGTGAGGCGCACTTCCATTCGCTGAGGCTTCCCTTCTGCCAGATGTTATGGCGCATTTTGCACCCTAGCAGGACAAAACGCAACTATCAATGAAGCGCGTTGTGCGGCTTTGGTAATCTAACATGCGATCAAATTACAACACTTTGCAGGCCAATCCAAACTGCAAGAGAGAGACAATGGAAAGGGAAGGACATGGGTTAACCAGTTTTCTCACTCGGTTTGCAGAGCAATGAGACACGCTTACAGCTCTAAAGACACAACCACTGCTTGTTCGATGCTCCATTTTGGACGGCATCCACACTCCGCTAGTCACGCTGGGCCAAATTACTTTGAAGCCACTGCATAAATGAGTGGCATTATTACCTTCTTATCCCGATCCCTGGTTCGGTATACGAGCCTAGCTATAGCCACCACAAACGCTGCCTATTCATTCCTCTGTAGATATGTGTTCTGCTTCTAAATTCCCCGCCCTCTTTCTTTTTCGCTTGCTTCATGACATTTGGAAAAGTTGCTGCTTAGTTCAAAAGTCGCAGTGAACGAGGCAGGCACACTATTTGCCCTCCCCGTGAGGCTTTTTTGGCCAGTGGACGTTGCAACGAGTGATAGTCGTTCGGTTTTAAATGAAAACATGTATGCGGGTGCATGGACACATTTATAAAGACCAAGCGCAGCCATATTGCAAGGAATGAAGGATTGATTTCGCTACGTGACCCGACAGTGGATAAAATACATTCATGCAGTCATTGCATTCCTGCCATGTAGTGCCGATAATTTTTTTTTCTTTATTGGGCCTATAATTTTTAATACACCGTCTGGTAGGCGTATGGTCACTCGAACGTACCCGGTGCAATATAAATCAAACAGCAGCGCTCGTACCTGAAGGACTTGGATCAATTGTCTAATACTGACGTGCGAAAGTCTTCCTTGCCGTGTTGTATGTCACTGTGTGGACTTTTCAATCGCAAGTGCTTCCTTTGTATCCAGGGTCCGCCGCGGTGGTATAGCGGTTAGGGTACTCGGCTGCTGACCCGAAGGTCGCGGGTTCGATCCCGGCCGCGGCGGTCGCATTTCGATGGAGGCGAAATGGTAGAGGCCCGTGTACTGTGCGATGTCAGTGCACGTTAAAGAACACCAGATGGTCGAAATTTCCGGAGCCCTCCACTACGGCGTCTCTCATAATCATATGGTGGTTTTGGGACGTTAAACCCCAGATATTATATTATTATTATATCCTTTGTATCCAGAAAAGTGCCTTAACTTGAAGCCGCGACTTGACTTGGTCAAGTCGGGATAAAATAACGCCTTATTTGATAATAACGCCTCATTAAGATAATAACGCCTTATTATCTTAAGCATGATCCCATGCTTAAGACGATAAGCGTCTTAAGCATGGGATCATGCTTAAGACGCTTATCGCGTTTCCTTGGGCGTGTTCCCAAAGGCGTTTCAATAATGTCAGCCGTTTAGGTCAAGTGATACCTTGAAGTCAAGTCACACATCTGAGTATGGATGCCTGTCGTGACTCCGAGCGGCTTTCGTCGACACATTGGCTACAGTATAGGCGCATTGTTAACGACAATAACGTGCGACGGCGTCAATGACGGACCAAGGAAAGCGACCCACTGCAATAATCATCGAGATTTTAACTCGTCTGCTAGTGCTGTTGTGAAAACGCGTTCGTAACCCTTTGTTTTCCTGGCATGCTGCACGTGTATACTGCGACTTTTATATAAGGACCATCATCAGTAGAGGCCGGATTTCTACGTAACCGGGTTTTAGGCGTTGAAAATAGGCAGGAATATACACACTCCTGGGTCTCTTTCTTCTCGGCATGGCTGAGAAGGGCAGCACAGGAGCAGATAGCCACACCGCTAAAAAACCAGAAGGGAGCGATGCCTCGTATTTGCCGGGTCTAATCGCGTAGGGACAATTTCTCCGCTCTCGGTGAACACCTTCAAAAGTAAATTACAAACAAAACAAAAGCGGCGTGCACATACTGTTGATAACTTGTGCTCCGTCAGGAGCTCGTAAAACTATTGTCACGTGGTCGTGACGTAGCCGAAGGCAGCAGTCGGCGTGTCCAGAAATGAACTCTTTATTTGGCCGAACTATAACTGCCGAACAGATGTATTTCAGAACACCTTTTTCCCACGGGCAGTAAGGGAATGGAATGAGCTCCCAGCCGATGTCGTGGAACGCACGACCACAGCAGATTTCATTGTTACACTTAAGGCTCATTTGTCGACTGTATAAATGTACCAATCGACTGATTTCTTTTGTCAATGTTCACTTGTATGCGTATATCTGTATGTTTTTTTTTTCGTTGTTTCCTTTGACGATACATATTTTCAGTACCGGTCACCTTACATGGGACAAAATCCCTATATTCTTTCATGCCATGTGTTTAGGTATTAGTAGTATTTTGAATATAATGGTTACAGTGCACTTATGTAGTATTGGGATTATCGATGTAGTTGTTGATATTATTGCTGTTCTAAAGTACCCAGTATGTAGCATGCCATTATCGCTTTTTTGCGTAGTATGTACGAATTCTTTAATCTTTGTATCCCCACTCCTGCTTACAGCCTTCTTAGGCTAGCAGTATTTTACAAATAAAATAAATAAAATAATAACTTTTGGCCGGGAAATGGGAACTACAGCAATACACACACTACGATGATAGCAGAGCGTCGGTCGTTGATAATCTGACAAGCGCGTTGGCTTTTATACATGTATCGTCGAAGATTCCAACTTTATCGCTAGCGGCCGCGGAAGTTCCAGAACAAACTGTAATGTTCGCGTCGACCACGTCATCTGATCAGAAGGTTCCAACATTATCTAGACAGTCATTCGGGCGTGCTTTGCGCAAGGCAGCAGTTACATTGCATTCGGACAATAACATGAAAGTAGCAATAAAGGAGTTGGTGCGGCATTGCCCCCCCTCTGAAAAGGCATCATCCCGATGCTTTAACAGAAGATGGAAGTACAATAATAAAGCAAGAAAGTACTATCAACAAAAGGGCGAAACAATGAATGCGATAGCAACAAATTGGCATTTCACGCGAAGAACGGCAAGCAGATCGCAACTTGGAGAGCACTGCTCAAGCGCAAAGGACGCACGAAACATCCGCACAAGTATACACAGGACGCGAGCGAACTAACAGGGCTCACAGTTGTTACTTCACTGTGTTCGAAAAGCGCGCTTCTTTCGGAAACGGGGCCTCTGCAGAGCGCGAAGTGACCTTTGTGCGCTCTGTAACCTAAACGCAATCTTCCCGGCGAAAGCACACGTCGTAAAACTGCACCCCTCCCACCGCCTCAAGAGAAGCGCGCGCGCACCCGGGCAAAGGCGACTACGCCCTGCAGGCCAAAGTGCAAGTTGGGGTGTTGGGGAGCCAGTAGCCAGTGCGTCGGAACGAGTGGGGCGCCGAGCGCGCATTTTGCGCCCTCTCGCTTGTTTGCTGGTAAGGCAGAGAACACGCTGATTTTCCCCCCGAGATCTGCGTACCGCCACCGGCGACTGGTGTATATAAATAGCTCGTCGTTAGTATGCTGCAGCATGCGCGCTTCTCTGGCGTAGCGGTAAGCGTCGCGCGCTGCGGAGCGAGAGGTCGCCCGTTCGATTCCGCGCGTCGGAAGATATTTTTCTGAATTATTTTTTCTTCGTGGCTTATATATATATATATATATATATATATATATATATATCTCTTGGACGATATATTCATGGTATGGAACCACGATGAGGGTAGCCTTCTCCGGTTTATATGTGATTTCAATGAACTCCACCCATCAATTAAGTTTACACACATCATTTCCAAAACTAGAATTAACTTCTTGGACGTCACTGTCTCGATCGAAAATGAACGCCTGACAACAAACCTTTACAAAAAGCCTACAGACCGGCAGATGTACCTACACTTCAACAGCAGCCATCCAAGACACTGCAAAACGGGTATTCCATATTCTCAGGCTTACCGGTATCGAAGAATATGCACCGACATACAGGAATTTGACAAACATGCAGGATACCTAAAGCATGCCCTATCACAACAGAATTATCCCGAAGACATTATTGACGATGCCATACTACGTGCTCGCAACGTGAACCGGAATACCATAATTAAGGAGCCAAAAACAGTATCAAAAACAACTTCCCAAACAAATCTTCTGCTAACTTACTCCTCATCAGTGCCACGAGTTAATAACATACTTTCCCGCCATTTCAATATAATCAGGCAAAGCAAACGATTAACTTCCATCTTCGCGGAACCACCTCGCGTGGTGTACCGCAGGGATAAAAACCTGAAGGACATCCTTGTCAGAGCCAAAACAAGCCCTGCTAAAATTGAACCAGGGTGCCACCCCTGCGGAAAAGCTCGGTGCAAAGTATGCCCCCACATTGTCACAACATGTGAATCAAAAGCAAGCTCCTCAGATTTCAAATTCAAAATCACAGAAAACCTTAATTGTGACTCCAGTAATGTGATATACATGCTACACTGCAATGCCTGCGGGCAAGAATACATTGGCCAAACAGACACGCCGTTTCGACTGCGGTTCAATAACCACCGGTACCACACCACTTCGCTGCCGAACCTACCCTTATCCAGACACTTACGCCTGCCAAACCACAGCTTTGAAGATATCAGCGTAACCCTTCTACAGTCGGGTTTTCGAAACACGCGGGAGCGCGAACAACGAGAGGCATATTTTATTTTCAAATTTAGAACATTAATATCCGGCATCAACGAAGACCCTGGCAGACTCTCCTGCCTCCGAGAGGTGAACCAAGATGTTTTTGGCAATAGGGAAACATAAATTGAGACCATGCTTGTTTCTTGATTGGCTCGTACGTCTGCAGTGTCCTTTCTTTCCTTTTTTTTTTCTGTTTTTCCTTTTTTTTCTCTTTTTTTTTCAAATTTGTAGAATGTGCGGTGCTCACGCTCCCCTACCACTTGGGGGGCTATTGACAAGGAACGAGCGGACATGAAAGGTAAAGAGCCGACCCATTAAGGGGACGCTCTTGCCTCCACGTGTGGCGGCGCAGACCCGTCCCGGCCGCCGCGGCGACAGCTTTGGGTGGCCCTCCGCACCACGAGGACCGGTAAACACGAGATCATAAGCAGATGTTGACGCTCAACGACCCTCGACTGTGGACAATTTTTCTTAATTTGTTGTGTTGTGTTGTGTCGAGGGTGTTCTGTTTTTTTTTTTTTTTTTTTTGTCCTCTTAGATGCTGTCGAAGGCGAGTGGACGCCGCTAGAGACGTTAGTTTAACTCAACCCCTGACGAAGGGAGGTCCCCTCCCGAAACTGTTTATTTTATCCTTGTTGACAACGCCTCCGTTGTGTTACAACCCATTGCTGAACCAAGACAACTGGCCCATCGAACTATTAAATGCGAAGCATTTCTTAGCGAACTTCGGCGAGTTTGAGCGTATCTGACTATCTATCTATCTATCTATCTATCTAGCCGCCTACGACTTTGTGCTCTCCTGGCCGTATCGTTAATGAGATTTATACCATATTTGGTATGGCATAACATGACCGTATGACGAACATAAATGGCTGGTCATATCATGAAAATCATGACTAAATTGTCATGAAAAGTATGATTTACATGCCACGCTCATGGGGCGTTCGCGGCCGTTTCGTTAGCTTGATATACACCAAATTTGGGATTGAGTGACGTGACTGTATGACGAACATAAATGGCAGATGGTAATATGCAAATAAGGACGTGCATGTCATGAACAACATGATTTGATTTACATGCCACGCTCATGGCGAGCTCGCGGCCGTTTCGTTAGCTTGAGATACACCAAATTTGGTATTGAGTGACATGACTGTATGAGGAACATAAATGACAAGTGGCAATATGGAAATCATGACATGTCATGAGCGACATGACTTGCATGCCACGCTCATGGCGCACTCGCGGCCGTTTCGTTAGCTTGAGATACACCAAATTTGGTATTGAGTGACATGACTGTATGACGAACATAAGTGACAAGTGGTAATATGGAAATCATGACTTGTCATGTGCGTCATGACTTGCATGCCACGCTCATGGCGTGCTCGCGGCCGTTTCGTTAGCTTGAGATACACCAAATTTGGTATTGAGTGACATGACTGTATGACGAACATAAATGACAAGTGGCAATATGGAAATCATGACATGTCATGAGCGACATGACTTGCATGCCACGCTCATGGCGTGCTCGCGGCCGTTTCGTTAGCTTGATATACACCAAACTTGGTATTGAGTCACGTGACTGTATGACGAACATAAATGACAAGTGGTAATATGGAAATCATGACTTGTCATGTGCGTCATGACTTGCATGCCACGCTCATGGCGTGCTCGCGGCCGTTTCGTTAGCTTGAGATACACCAAATTTGGTATTGAGTAACATGACTATCACGAACATAAATGACAGGTCCTAACATGTAAAACATGACATGCAAATTATGTAAAGCATGATTTGCTCCTTCCTGGCTGCTTCGCATTACATCGATTCCCACAGTGCGTGGGATCTGCCGGCTTTTTATTCTCACTGACTATATATATATATATATATATATATATATATATATATATATATATATATATATATATATATATATATATATATATATATATATATATATATATATATATATATATATATATACGGAGCATGACGGCGACGGCGAAAAGCAGCCGAGAGTGTCCATACAATAGCTATCGCAATAATAAATACAAGCAAGAAAGTAGAAAACGTACAGTACTCAGGTTCGCTAACGCGTGTTACGGTTTGTGATGCACGACTTCTGGTCGCGCACGGCACCCTTGAGAGTTGGTAATGCCGTCCGGGACAACCTCGTAGTCCCGAGCACCTAGAAGTCGAAGCACTCTGTATAGCCCGAAGTATCGCCGAAGAAGTTTTTCACAAAGTCCACGTCGTCGTATCGGCGTCCACACCCAAAGCGATCACCCGGCGACGTTGAAGGTGTGGACGCCGATACGACTCCGATGCTCCACATGGCGACGTTGAAGGTTGTACCGATGGCTGTCGGTCTTTTGCTGGCACTGGATGCGAAGAGGGGCGAGTTGTCGGGCTTCTTCCGCGCACTGTAGGTAGGCGGTGACGTCGATGTTTTCCTGGTCGGTGACGTTTGGTAACATGGTGTCAAGCGTCGTTGCCGGGCTCCTTCCGTAGACCAACTTGTATGGCGTCATCTGCGTCGTTTCTTCTTCGGCTTTGTTGTGCGCGAAGGTCACGCACGCAAAAATGGTATCCCATGTCTTGCGCTCGACGTCGACGTACATGGCCAGCATGTCGGCGATGGTCTTGTTTAGACGTTCGTTGATCCCATTGGTTTGTGGGTGGTAGGCGGTGGTCCGGCGGTGACTTGTCTAGCTGTATCTCAAGATCGCCTGAGTTAGCTACGCAGTAAAGGCCGTACCTCGGTCGGTAATGAGAACCTTTGGAGTACCATGACGCAGGACGATGCGCTCAACGAAGAAGTTGGCTACCTCGGCGGCGCTGCCTTTGGGCAGGGCCCTTATTTCGGCGTAGCGCGCGAGGTAGTCGGTAGCTACGACGATCCACTTGTTTCCGACAGTCGACGTCGGGAACGGCCCCAGTAGGTCCATACCGATTTGATGAAACGGTCGGTGAGGTGGTTCGATCGGTTGCAGAAGTCCCGCTGGCCTTGTCGGCGGTGTCTTGCGTTGCGGAGAATCCCGGCATGTTTTCACGTAACTAGCGACGTAGGCGGCAAAGCGTGGCCAGTGGTACGTTTCTTGAACCCTCGTGAGCGTGCCGGAAAAACCGAGGTGGCCAGCCGTCGGGTCGTCGTGTAGGGCCGCTACATCGTACAGTGTGTATTGCTGTAGCTTCCATTTTCCGACCACAAGTTCGTCCAAATGAAGAGTTCATCTCTGGACACGCCGACTGCTGCCTTTGTCTACGTCACGACCACGTGACATCTGGTGGAGGTGCTCATGGCTGAAGTTTGTCACCATTACCTTCGCTTTCCCATGACACAGCTCGGCTATGCCTCTTGCAACGCAAATGTGACGGCTCTGGAGCAGGTGCTGGTCGCCCTCGATGACGCCTTCAAAGGCTGAAGGTGTTTCGGTGCCGACGGAAATGATGACGCTAGAGCAAGGCGGAATGTTAACTTTATCCTGCAGCACATTCAGCGCGCGATTCCCCAGCGTCGTGGGGGGTCGGCAACGTGTTTTCTGATGTTAGTGTTATTGACTCAGACCTCAGGTCGATGAAAGCGCCGTGTTGACTTAGAAAGCCCATCCCAAGTAAAACATACCTGGAGCAATGTTGTAGTACTACGAAGCTTGCGGGATAAATCAGGTTGTTAATGGAGACTCTGGATGTGCAGATTCCCTCCGGCGTTACTATTTGACCTCCATCTGTCCGTAATTCGGGGCCTGCGTGGCGGAAGAGTCTGGTCATCTCGTCGGTGAAGAGCGCCACGTTTTCATTTAGCAGCTGCATGTGGGTTTCGAGGAGAGCTTCGACCTTCTCTTTGCGGACGACACTTGTGAATGCTGCGAGGTACCTGTTGCGAAAAATGTCCCACGTTGTGAGGTTTCGCTCTTGATTCTCGAACCAGGTCCGAGCAGCGTCTTCTAAGGCGAAATAAACATGCCGAAGCTTGTCGTCGTTACTCCAGTTGTTGGAGGCGGCAACCCGGTCGTATGCTTCTAGCCAGGTTTCCGGATCTTGGACTGATGATCCGCGGAAACTTGGCGGCTCTTTGGGCTGCCGGAGCACGATTGGTGCAGGCGGCACAGAGGTGGTCATCGTGCCTGTTGTTGAAGTGGAAGTCTTGGTTGGCCTGGTGTTTCCGGGCAGGAGCCCGTGCTCTGGCTGTATTCCCTGCTGCCTGAGGCTGGTTCGATGAGGGTTGTCCTTTGCATCGTCTTCTTCGCGGCTTGGCCATGGGTCAGCGCCTCGTGGGGGGCGCTCGGATCATGGACGAAAAAGCACCTCCACGAGATATCGCGTGGTCGTGACGTAGACGAAGGCAGCAGTCGGCGTGTCCAGAGATGAACTCTTTATTTGGCCGATGTTCTGGCCGGTAAATGGAAACCTAAACTACAGCAAAACACACTGTACGATGATAACAGAGCGTCGGCCGTCGATAATCTGACAAGCGGTCAAGCGCGTCCGCTTTTTTACATGTATCATCGAAGATTCCAGCGTTATCGCTAGCGGCCGCTTAAGTTCCAGAACAAACTGTAATGTTAGCGTCGAGCACGTAATCTGATCACAAGGTTCTAACATTATCTAGGCAGTCATTCGGTCGCGCTTTGCGCAAGGCAGCAGTTATATTGCATTGAGACGATAACATGAAAATAGAAAGAAAGGAGTGGGTGTGGCACTATCACCACATTGAACCGACACGCGCTCTCATTATTCTCTTGACAGTGACGTTCTTTAAGCTATCGGCAACTTGTGCTCGGGTCGTCAGGCGAGTCACAGGAATTGCGAAAGCCCCACTATGGCGTTTAGCTGGTGCGAAGTTGAAACGAAAGCGAACACATGAAAGAAATAAGATAATAGAAAATGGAGAGAGAGGGAAAATGATAATAGAAAATGGAGAGAGAGGGAAAATGAAATTCATAAAAAAGGAAGACAAGATACACGGAAGTGAAGGGAATAAAGACATGAAAAGATAACAAGACCGAAAAACATAGAGAAAGAGAGAGAAAGAAACGGAAGAATTATAGAAAGAGCGAGAGAGAGAGAAAGAACGAAACAGATGCAATAGAGATACAAGATGCAGAAAAAGAGAAATACCGAGGTCTAGGCTTGGCACCACGAGTGCGAATCTTTTGTTTCTTTTGCTCGTAACTCTCCTTTGCCCTGAAGCTTTCCACGGTTACTCATTCGTCAACCGCGCGTCCCACTTCACTGCTGCTAACGCCTGTTTTCCGAAAGTTCGTTGAACTAAAGGAGTAAGTTCAACACCATAGAGTTCCCAACAGTCCATGTGGCCCGGTAACATGAATAACGTCTTAAACTGCTTTCGAAAGCGAAATTTGGGGCTAAATAGCGTTCATAACGGCTCCGATTTCGAAAATAGGCATTTATAGGCACTTATAGGCATTTAGGCACAAATACCAAAAATAGGCCCCTATAGAAGCTATAAAAACACTATAAAAGCCCTTCTTACCTTCTAATTCATGCTCATATATCAAAATGACACGATAGGAACGCAAGGAACACAATAGGCATTTGCCTAAAATCCGGTCTTTATGAATCATCCGACACTCCTCTTTTCTAATTTCCATTTCCTTTCCCAGCGGGAGAAAACGCTCCTCTGGCTGACCTCTCTCATGCTCGGTTTCTTTCTCTCGCATGTTGCCCTAATCATTAAAGCTCTCTGTTGACTCGAGCAACTTTCAACGACAACACCAGTTTTGCGTCGCTTACGTGAACATTTAGGCTCATACGTGTCTCAACCCTCGGCAGCCCTTCATTAGCAGCCGAACACCAAGGCATTTGGGCGAGTGCACGCAAGCCGGGGGGACTGTATGGTGGTCCTCAAGGTCAGCCGGCAACCAGGCTGTCTAGGAGAACAACAGGCGGCACAAGAGGCGCTACTAACGACTGCTTTATTGCAAAGGTTGCAATGAAATATATAGCGCAGTGGTGAGCAGACGTGCCGAGCGCATGAAGGCCACCCCACTATCAGGCTGAGGACATGTGACATCAAAAAACCGAATCTCGCTCTTGTACAGGCAAATGAACGTGTCAGTAACACAATCACTTCCTTTTTTTATATATATATATAGTGCGCCTCCCAGAGTTCACGGGCTGAGTAGTTCCGTCTTCTGCCTAGAATCTTGGCCTCACGGAATATCGGCTCACACATGCATTTTTGGCAGTGCGATGGGCACCGTCTACTTTCTTTAGATTTTGCGCATGCTCCTTTAGCCGGTCAATAATGCAGCGGCCTATTTGCCCTACGTACGACCTTCCGCAAGACAGCGGTATGTCGTACACCACTCCTTGCACACATTGCACCAAGGCCGAGGCGTGCTTTTTCGAGCATCCTTCCTTCTTGCTGTCCGCCTTTTTTGTGCGAGGGCGAAGCTGTGTGTACTTTTTTGGCACCGAAAAAACAAGCGGGAGATCATGCCTATTGGGAACCTTCGTCAGATTATGAGAAAGCTTGTGTAGATATGGTACAGTTTCAGGCTTTTTCCCCGGTGCTCCCACATCCACTGTTGTCCGCTTGACGCTGCCCTTTAAGTAGGGCTTTATGACGGATCTAGGGAATCTCGCGGACAATAGTCTTTGCAATGGTTTCGCAAATGCCTCTTCTACTACATACGTGCACGATTTTCGCATGGCCGATTCCAGGCAAGATACCGCAACACCCTTCCTAAGCTTTGAGTGGGCAGAGTCTTATCGTAGGAGTTCCTTTCGTGTCGTAGGGAAATACATCCAATATGTGTGAACCTTACAAAAACCGCAAATTGATATCTAAAAAGTGTAACGCATTACGTTGGGGTAGCTGTCGCGTGAACGATAAGCCCTTTCTATACTTTTTTAAAAAGGTCCATCACTAGGTCCACCCAGTTCCGGTATGCCACTGTACTATTCTCGCTTAAAATAATTAATAAATCGTCCATGTATCTAAATACCTTTTTAACTTCGTTGCTTAGAATCCGCTCAAGGCATTGATCAATGTTAGCAAAAAATGATGTTGCATAAAATTGGTGTTACGCACGACGCAATACAGATTCCCTTATCTTGCAAAATTGCCGCTCATTAAAAGACATAAAAGTGTTGTTGAGGTAAACGTCTCAAAGGGTTCAATATTTATCGAGCGTGAGTCCTGCGGTGTTTTGAAAGGGAATTACACCGTTTTCTTCTGTGCACGTTCTGACGGCGTTAAAGACGTGGCCATGGGACGGAATACAATAAATATTCTACATCAATAGGAAAGGCTTTGCCGGAGCACTCGTTGGCTTGAAGGAATTTTACAACATCTTCAGAATTTCGGGTATTTAAGGGGTCCTTCACCTGGATACTGGAAACTGTACGTAAAAGGAATTGACTAACATTTTGCTGCCAGGTACCTCACTCACTTACGATCGTCCTGATCGGCATTTCCGGTTTGTGCGTTTTAGCACTGAAAAAGACAGTCAAAGTGTTACGTTTATTCCTTTATTTCTTAGCTAGACTTTCGAGAATCAAACTATTGCAAAGTTTCGCTACGATAGCTATTGCTTTTGACACGCTTGTTTTGATGGGAGTGAAGTTTTTGTTTAATGCCTGAATGGCTTTTTCATTGCACACCCCATTGCGGTAACCCGACAAAACAGCCGTCTTTATCTGCCTGCACAAGCAAAAGTCAGTGTCTCTAAACTACGCTACCACGTTATCTAGACGCTTTTTTTGTGTCACAATTTGTATTTCCATGTGCAGACTGTCCACGCCTTCTAGTAGGCACCACTCCTAGCTCTCACTGGGGGGCTTTCCTTGCGATGTTTCGAGTGAACGTAGCCAGTTCATGCGCAGGGACACTGGGTTCTAAACCATACTTAGGACCCTTCTTTAACAGGTTGGCAATATTAATCAGGAATGGGGCGTCTCCTATTACAACTAAACTATCTCTCGAAACATGCTTTTTCAGTTGCTTCGAATTTTCAAGGAAATGCCTAAGAAATGCTTGCCACAAAGATTCTGTCAGGTGAGCGATAAGTAATCTCATGTGACAGAGTTCGATTTCCGCACCCCATTGCGGGTCATCCGAAAAACCGATCACACGAAGCCAGCCTTTTAAATAGACCCACTTGGCGGGACATTTCCGATCGGAGTATCTTTCTCACACATTTCACATGGAGGAACAGTTCGAAATATTCCAAAACAGCGGATGTGGGAGCACAGGGGAAAACCTGAAGTACCATATTTACTACGCATGGTTTCTCATAACGTGAAGAAGGTTGCCATTATGCATGGGTCCCCGCTTTTTTTATTATTGGCGCCAAACAAGATCGCACAGCTTTGCCCTCGCACAACGAAGGTGGACAGGAAGAAGGACGGATGAACAAAGAAGCATGCCTCGCCCTTTGTGCACTGTGTGCAAGGAGTGGTGTACGATATACCGCTGTCTTGCGGAAAGTCGTACACAGGGCAAACAGGCCCCTGCCTCAATGACCGGTTAAGGGAGCATGCGCCAAATCTAAAGAAAGTAGATGGTGCCCATCTTTTGTCCCAGTGCCGAAAATGCACGTGTGAGCCGATATTCCGTGAGGCCAAGATTCTAGGAAGAAGACGGGACAAATCAGCCCGTGAACTCTGGGAGGCGTACCAGACAAAGAAAACAGGAAGTGATTGTGTTAGTGACACCTCCACCCAGGGGCGTAGCCAGAAATTTTTTTCGCGGGGGGGGCACCTCCTTTTATTTCGGGGAGAGCACCTCCTTGAAATGGCCATTTTTCGCTATGTATGCCATGGCGAAAAAACATTTCGGGGGGGGGGGGGGGGGGGGCACGTGCCCCCTGGCTACGCCACTGCCTCCACCTGCCTGCACAAGAGCGAGATTAGGTTTTTTGAGGCAACATGTCCTTAGCCTGATAAGTGGTGTTATCTTGATATGCGCTCGGTTCGTCTGCGCATAATTGGAACCATTGTAATAAATCCGTCGTTAGTAGCGCCTGTGCTGTCTTCTATCATGTGTCCGTCTCTGTTAGCGCAAAAATCAAGATGTTATGTACTCACCGACTCACCCAACAACAAGTTGTTATTAACGATGATGATAAATGACGTCTGCAAGGCTGATGAAGACTGATAAGCTACAAAAGTTTTCTAATCGAACTTCAGAGCAACTCGCAATGTTGATGGGTTCTTTATTTCCTATTATTTGTCTTACAAAAGAAATGCTGGTTTTGGGACGTTAAACCCCAGACATTATTATTATTATTATTATTATTATTATTATTATTATTATTATTATTATTATTATTATTATTATTATTATTATTATTACAAAAGAAATGCTGGATCTATTGCTATCATGGTAAGTGTATGTGATATTCACTGCGGATTTTTACCCTCTCCCATTACCCCTTCCTTGCGCGCCATCCATTGTATCCTGCGTTTGAATATTTCAGGGCACTCCCACGAGGCCAATTCTTCGGCTACGAGGCAATCACGCATTTTAGGTGCATGTAAGGGTGAGTTATGCTACATTCCAAGTGTACCTTGGCGACCACTTAGCTTGCTATCGGCTTCAGAAAATTGATCAACCTTCACCTAAATGCGGTGATACCTGCGCCTCAGGGAAATGTCATGCAGTGAAACCACGTCTGCTATAACCACTTTTTCAGTGCGTTCGAGTGCGTTCTTTATGCTTTCGTAATGTGTTCTTTTTTTTTCTGTGACGACCTAGAAAGTGAGTGAAGAAGAAGAGTGAAGCATGTAGCCTCTAATCTACCGGTTGCGGCTCCGCTGGTGTGCAGCACTTGTTCACATGCGGCCGGGGAAACTCCTAACGTCGTACGAGGCTGTTTCTTGTTTTCACTCTCTCACTCGCTTTTAGTTTGACAACTATGCTAGCGATTTCTCTGATCAGCCAAGCCACATAGAGTGCTGGCTACCTTAGCTGTGAAGTCGGGGCTAATGCTAATAAAAGTGTGAATGGCTATAACGTAACTGTCGCCCTGAGGCATACCACATGCGTTTCAATTCTGACATGGTATAATTTTCACTACTATCAGTGAGCTTTCTTAAACGGGCTGGCCACCTCGCATGTGATCTCTCCAAGGCGGACTAGGCACCTGAAAAACGTCAGCTAAGCGGGACAGACAGACAGACAGACAGACAGACAGACAGACAGACAGACAGACAGACAGACAGACAGACAGACAGACAGACAGACAGATAGATAGATAGATAGATAGATAGATAGATAGATAGATAGATAGATAGATAGATAGATAGATAGATAGATAGATAGATAGATAGATAGATAGCAGGGGCTCCGGAACCGGAGGGGGGCAGTGGGGGGCCGCCGCTCCAACAGCTTCAAAACCAGTGGGGGCATGCCCCCACACCACAGGTCGGCGAACTCATTCATGAGTCGACTCATTCGGACTCACTCAGACTCAGATCGAGGTGTGAATCTGAGTATGAGTGAGTACGGGTGAGTAATATTTCCGTGAGTTTGAGTCCGAGTGAGTCCGGTTGAGGAAAATTATTGTGAGTCTGAGCCCGAGTGAGCCCTACGCGCAAGATATATTTCCTGAGTGAGTCTGAGTGAGCTCCAGAACTTTTGCCGACCTATGCCCCACACTACTGTTTCAATTCCCCCCCCCCCCCCCCCCCCCCACCCCATCCCTCGCCTTCTTTTTCCCCGGTACCAGCCCTGAGGCTAGAGATCCTTTGACTGGTTAAAGGGGTACTGACACAAAAAAATTTAGCGGTCAAGATCGCCTGGGGTATCGATTCCCGCCAGCATGCGTTTATCATCTGCAAAATAGCAACAGCGAAATGGCTTGTAAGGCATTTTATATGAACTTTAGAGTTTGCGTGCGCGATCGAGCGCTATACGCCGCACCTCGCGGCAGTGACACCCCCGAAAGTGAATCGACGGTGATCCCCCCTACTTCCTTCATGTCTGCAGCTCATAAAGCAAGTTATGATGACGGCATAGTCGCCATTGCCCTTTTGCCGCGTTTGCTCCCAGCGTTCTGTTTGCGCCAGCGGACACTTCTCGGCGGCTGCTCGCGAGTTCGTGGCCGCGGCGCACGCGTTGAAAGCTTTGTTTTTGGCGACACTGCTTTTCCGTTTGCTGTTTGAAAGGAATTCTCGGTGCGGACCATGCGAAAGTGCGTCACAGTTGCGTTCGCTGACGTGGTCGAGCGTTTCACTCGCTTGGCGAGCCGGCGGCTTGTTGTTTTTGGAGCTCTCTCAAATCGAATGACATTGGTGTTGCCGTGGAGCCTGTAATTATGTGTCGCGTACTGCAGCACACAATGTGTCGTGTTATGACTAATAGGCCCCCCAGCAACACATTGGAGTAAAAAAACACGAGGCCAAAATTTTTGTGTCAGTATCGCCTCTAAAGGGCGCTCCCTCCCTTCAACAAACGAGACAAAATTTTCTGCAAGTCTGTGACTCGGTCTGACTGTTTTCGCCTCGTTCAACGTGTCCTGAAGTGCAGGCTCTATTGTGCGGCTCTCTCAGCGCCACGACTTCAGCATGCCTCTTTCTTTGCTCAAGCCCATGAAAAGCGATGAGATGGTCGGTGTAGGCCTCATCCCACATAAGCACCATTTTTGCCAGAAGCTTTTTTAAGAGGCCTCCCTTTGTTTATGTTCTTGCGTGTGTTTGTATGGGTGCGCGCATATATACACATACAAAAAGCAATAATTTCAGGGTGGTGGGGGGATGTATTCCCCAAAGCTCCTACTAGCTTCGCCACTGAACTTATCGCTTGAAATGTTCGGTTTCTTCAGGTTCGGTCCTGTCTACCTTGGTCCTTCCACACATAATGACTGTAGTGAAAATCAGAAAGGGAATGCGCGGCCCCTGGTCTCATTGATGGAAAGGTGCGATCGAGAAGCTCTTTATGAACTCATCAGGCATGTCAGCCTCCAAGCACACGGCGAGCTTTCGTGGGCAGACGCTGGGATGACTTGACGATTAAAAAAAAATTATTATAGGCTTTTCTGCATGGTTTCTGTCTTATGTCCTTCTTGTTTTCAAACCAGAAACTCGTTGACAGACTGCTTTTTTCTATCAAAGTGCCTCCTCTTTTTGTCCCTGATCAGCGTGCGTAGGATGACTACATGAAGTTCCCTCAGTAATTTTTTAAAAGACTTCGAGGTGTGCAAGTCGTCGCTGGAAGGGGAAAGTGAACTCACTTGTGAACTCACTGTTGCTCACCAAATTGACATTCGCGCTCCAACTGTCTTCTCGGAAGTGCTTTCTGCACGGGACATCGGCTGATTGCCGTTTCTAAGCTTTATGAGCCGTGCCTCGTGATGTTCGTTATCCTTGAGCTAAAACCGTAACTGTAAAATTACACCCTGATCTTTTGCATGCGTGGTGCGTTAATTGTGCACACAGAAGGAGAGCACCATGCCACCGAAAACATTGGTCACCCTTTCCAAGCTCTTGTTAGTTCTAGACGCCAGTGCACATGAACTGGTTGTGACACGAGGCTGATTGAAGTGGGACACCCGAAGAAAAAGCGGCTTTCCTTCGTCAGGGCAAGGTTCCGTGCAGAAAGGTGGCATCACGTGATCCAACCTAGCACGTCACAACGATTACAGCGCCCGTGTCTCAACGGGTGAGCCTTGTGCACAATAGCACTCAAAGGATACAGAAAGTAGAACTGTAATGGCAAACGATCTTATTGCGATCACATTCGTGTCATTCTTACTGTGAACTGAGCTTAAGCAAGCGAGAAAATATATAGCTAAAAACTGAAGCACATATGTATTAAGGCCCCTTCAACTTTCTCCAAGTCTTCACAAACGCTATTCTTCAAAAGCTATTCATGTGGCTCCTGCCGGTGAGCGCAGTGGTAATGGCCATTTCAGACTCATTGAAATGCAATCCTGCATCTATGGCGAGATCTTTGCTGCGACATTCAAAGTCTGCAACCACATCCGTCGCGGCAGTCACGAAAGCAGCGGCTTTTTGCGCACGTGACGATGCATCGTGGCGCCCTCTAATTCGCTGAGAGCAATGAGATTCGTTACGACGTCGTTTCCGCACCGAGTGCGGGACGAGAGAAATTGAGACATTCGGTCTTCTCTTATAAATATCTCCTCTAATGAGTCACACCCACTCCCAACCACGCATTTTTCAATGTCCCTGTTCATTTCAGATGAACTTCATATTTCTCGTTAGTGCTCAATTAAGGTCCTCAACTGGCTGTGCCTATCAGACGCCCAAGCAGGAGAGTTACACAAGAAAGCATTTATGTGCACATTTTCTACCCACTACCTCGCAAGAGAAGGTGGACAAAGAACATCGACTTCACTGGCGGCTTCAATGACGCGGTCAGCTACAACGATACTTCCTTTTCTGCTAGTATAGTTGAAGATTTCGCGTTTGATGTTTCACGTAAACGTGTTATGGTGGCTTCGTGAGATGGAATCAGCGTCATCTGGTCGATATAGGGAAAAAAACACAAGGTAAGGCAAAAAAAACACAAGAAAAAAAGGCCGAGTGTGCTCTGAGCGAACCAGATAGGGAGTGCATATTCTCCCGGCAGCCGAGAAAAACTTCAAAAAAAAAAAAAACAAGTTTACCACGCAGTGTTGTCACAAAGCAACGTTTTCTTGTGAAGGTTGCGCGCGCGAGCACGCACATACACACACGCTATATATATGCGATGCGACATCAGCCCACAGACGTCATCGCCCCCCATACATCAGATATACTTCCGGAGCCCCTGATAGATAGATAGATAGATAGATAGATAGATAGATAGATAGATAGATAGATAGATAGATAGATAGATAGATAGATAGATAGATAGATAGATAGATAGATAGATAGATAGATAGATAGATAGATAGATAGATAGATGGCATCACGGATGTGATAAAATTGTATTCTGAGGAGTTTCGCTTCGTAGAGCTGTATGTAATACAACGCCATGTTCGTGAGTATATATACAACAGTGCACGCAAGAAATTCAAATACCAGGCTGTATCCCCAAGCTGACTTCCTATACCGACTGTATGTAAGTGCGATGCGCTTGATACACCCGAGAGAGAAAGCCACGGATTCCTCACTTTTCTGTTCATGTGACGCGTGCCTGTGACTAAAAGTGCACTTTCAGCGCTTTCCATGTAATCTAGCCGATTGACTCTCCAGTGAGAGACGTTGTAACAACAAATACGAAAATCAAAGCCACTCTGGGTCATATGGTCCTGTTAGACAAAATTCCAGCCGGAATATGTCGCCCGCAGTTTTGCTGTTACGCATCATACATACCACTTCTATCTGGGCGTCAACTCGACTGACGCCTAAAGTTGCGCGTGCCTGAGGTCACGTCATTTTGCCTCCGAGCCTGAGAGCGCACTAAATGGCGAAAATTTCGGACACGAACGTCATTTCTTCTAGCGCTACAGAGAAGGCAAGGCCGCATTTCGCAATTGTCTGGCTACACATGCGATCAACTGGAATTGCCATGCAGCTAATATATTATAGTGGTAGCATGTTATAAATGCAGTCACAGTGTATTTTATTTCCATTGGTTTTTTTTTTTTTTTTTTTTTTTTTTTTTTTTTTTTTTTTTTTTTTTTGCTTTGGTGGTGGCGAGAATGCGCATTTCCAAAGCACATTCTCGCACATGTCAAACCACTCTTTATAGGGTGCCGTGCGATCGTCTATAGTGGAAGTGTGACCGCCGGCGTGAAGACCATTCAATCGAATAGTGGCACAGTACTTTAAAATTTTCGGTGGTACAGTCTAGCGTGCCGCCAAATCCAAGTGAATTAGTTCCATGACGGCCTAGAATTTATCCTTTTCCTGCCGACACTGATCGAGTTGTCCAGCGCATCCCGTGATTTGCAGCCTTGCGAGCTGTGTCACGCGTTGTCTGAGCGACCCCAAATACGTGGACTAGCCAGCGCAAATGAATTGCGCAATCTACTTGGCTCGCTAATGAATTCATCGGGCGACTCACACCTAAACCGCGAAAGAAAGTTCGCAGTCTGATTGGAAACACGTGTGGTGCAAGTGCCACTCGGTAATTAACTCTTCACTGAGCTCCCAGCCCTGTCCCCTTCTCGCAGCTTCAGAGCCCCGGCGGAGCTTGTCGTGACACGCGAGAGGGGTCCTTCAGGAGCAGCCGCTTAGTATGCGTGGGACCCCGGCGGGGCTGAAAAAGAAAGAAACAATTTCAATTAGCGAACGAGGGGGGTCACACTGTGAAGGGCGACCGGCCGATTAATGTGTACGCCTGCTGAATCGCGAAACCCATGGGCGTACTCGCTCTTGGCGGAACGTTACGGTCGCACAATAGTGAAACGTCTGAATGCGGGCGCCAGTTTATGTGCGCCAGAGCAATGCCTGGTGTACAGCATATACATGTAAACATATTACATACATGTTGCGTATGTTGTCTCCCCGATGAGCTCTGTATGCATTTGCCGTGTATCTGCAGTACATCTCCAAACGTTTATCTCGGATGCTTTGGGCGGAGACTATTCGCGAATGTCCATCGAGGGTCGAGCCGCCAAGCGGAATTCAGGAGCGTCCTCTCGAGGAGTGGACGACACAATGGAAGCACTACGCAGCCGCTCCCTTGTTCGGCTGTGCTAGCCTCAGTTTCAACGCGTTAGCAAGAAACGAACACTACGCATGTTTCCTGCATCAGTGAACAAACCGGGCCCTTCGTGACACGATAGATTCGTTCGTGTGAGAGGCGTGAAAATACGTGGCAACGCGCGCTTTCAGTGATAGCCCACAGCGTACTCGTATCAGCTTCGCGAGGTTTTCCGTGGCCGCGTAGGTTAGCTAAATGTTATCGTCTGACCTTTTCAGTTAAGGCTCGCCCTGTTTTATTTGAATATAGCTTTCGTAAGTGTTTTTGTAGTGCAAGAATCACATAACATTGTACGCGGACTCGCAATGTGCTCTTCTATAAGTGAGCAATCTCAAACTGGCAATATTTTAAAATAGGGCGCTATGTCCTTTGCCAGAAAAGCGTTGTTATGAACCGTGCGAGCGACGTTTCAGTCATCCGAGGACACACTCGCTCCACAATAGCCGCAGAGCGAATACACGCTCTGAATGCCGTCCTTCGCCTATGTTAATTGCTTTCAGTGCTCCGCCGCCTGTCTTTGTACCTTTTTTGATAGGTGGCAGCACATGGCAAGTGATTTGCTTGTTGACTGGCTTGAGAACAAAATGTTAATATGGTGACGCGGGGTGTTCGAAGTCGTTGGGTGGTGGAAATTCTTGAAATTGTTTTCAGCAGTGATGTTGAAAGAAACCATCTTGACGACGATGATTTTTCACTGGACATAGAAGGCTGTGAAAGCACCGAGAATGACAGCGTCGATGAACGACCAGCTGCTAACTCATGAGGAGTGAGTTGCACTTCACGTCCCCTCGTGCGTTAATGTTTTTTCACGCTCGTAAGTCACTTTGATTGTATTTAATGTACAATATCCTTGAGCGAGATCAAAATAAAATCATACATTTTGTTGTGCATTGCATGTAGCGCAATTATTGTGGATATTATGGAGCGCCGCATGCCGCCACCACGCTCGAGCTCGAACAGCGAAGCGAAATGCTTAGAGCGATGAAACGTGCAGTCACGGCCACAATCTACGCCTCTGGGATAACTTCTCCTGTACTTCACCGGTACGAGTACCTTCCGCACCACAATGTTGTTCGACGAATTTTCGCAGCGTCGAATAATTCGACGCCGTTCAGGCGAATAATTCGACGCCGCGGAGTGCCGTTCAGTTCATGCGTCAATTCTAGTTCATGCAGTTTTCTGTAGCACGCACAGAATTTCGCAAAGCATCGTTCATGCACGGTAATGGAGCTAAAATATAACCTTTCTAACCGCGGCAAATGATTAGGGGGCTAGTATTCATGGTTTGGGAAAGTAAAATGGTCTGATATACATTTCAGTGCAGCTCATGAGTTCGTCCGGTGAAAGTGGCACGGGCTATCTGTTCGTATGCTAACAAAGGGGTTGACCTTCCTCCGGCCGCCATCTTGAATTGCACAGCACGCTACCTATAGTTCCTGGGCATTGCGAATAATGGGATCAGCGCTCGTATTATACGTGTGTGTATTTTTGATCCTCAATGGATGTATTTCGACTGCCTTCGCTCTTCTTGAACAAAAATAAAAGTTTAGCTCTGCCGTACCTTCTCGTTATTACCCTGGCGTGAATGTCTAAATTCTTTTAAGGTTTGCCATATTTATTACATCCCAAAAATCTCGTGTTTCCTACCGTGAGCTTCCAATTTTACTAGGCTTATGCGTAAATGTGGTCGTTATAGTTGTTTGCACACTTTTTTAAAGAATGTGACTTCATCGGAGCGGTCAGTGACAATGCTGTAGAGCAATATAAATGCAACGAGCAATATAAACAAACAACAAAGCTAATTTTTTTCAGCATTTTAGCAAAGGTGATACCACTGCACAGTGCATGCGTGAAAGTACGATAATATATGATTCCTGAAGTGTTACGTGTCAAAACCACCCTATGATTATGAGGCACGCCGTAGTGGGGCACTGCGACCAGCTGGGGTTCTTTAACGTGAACACTTTCCTGCATTTCGCCCCCCATCGAAATAAGGCGGCCGTGGCCTCCACGACACCCAACGGCTAAGCTACCACGGCGGGTGAAAGCGCAAAGGCACCCACTCTGGATCAGTCACGTTGAACTGCATCATGATTGCACATTTCTGAAAAATAAGCCAACGGCTCCCGTAATTAAGGCAAAATTGTAGACCACATGAGTTTTGGATTACGCATGCCATCAATGAAAATTAGGATACACGCGTTCACAGGATTCTGCTTTGGAGTGCGAAATGCAGCACAAAATGCACTTCTAAGGACAGCTGTGCACAGCAGGTAATTACTATCACTCACCTTCGTGAAAAGAGTATTTAACATCCAAAACGATAACGACGCAATTGTTAGAGAAAACTTGAAAAGCGCGAACGACGACGACGAAACACACACAACAGGACTGGCGCTTAAACTTGCAAGTGACGTTTATTTGAAACGAAAACATAATATACCCGCGCATCAAGCTCATACATATGCACACATCATCCCACAAGAGATTTCATGAAACATGAAATTTCAAAGCAAATCATCGTGCATCCAAATGCGTCGAAAGAAAAGCCACTTCATTTTTTTGAAACGCCAAAGATGGGCAGCTGACACACTTATCACCTGCTTTCTGTATCTTTGGCGTTCAATTCAATTGGGACGCACCAGCAAGCCAAATTGAGCGAGTGGTGGTGGTGGAAAACATTTATTAAACTATATACAGCGAGAGGTGTGGACGGGGCGAGCCGGATGGGCCCGCCCTTCACAAACACTAGGAGGGATCCCTAGTCCGGTATCCCTGTAGCTGCCGCGGCACAAGCTCAAACTTATGAGATTTTTTCCAATGTGATGCTTATAATGGTCCTATCCCTTAGTGCTTTTATGGAGAAAGATCGCGGACAATAGTCGAGGCTTTTAGCGCATGTTGCGATGTTGCTAGCTTTAAATTTTCTCGGCTTGTTTTGGTTTAAATAAGATGTCTTGGAATATTAACTACGGCTAGGGACACATAAGCTGTGGGTGAAAGGGAAAGTGTGTGATTGTGAAGAGAAAGGCAGTGTGCCTTGACGCACGCCGTTTCTTCGCGGAAGCTACAAATGAAATCGGAGAGAGAGAGAGCGGGTGACTTCGGCACGTGTGCTGTAAAAGGGAGAGAGAGGAGAGCGCGCCTTAAGTCGGCCTGGCCGTGCGCCTTGCGTGCTGCGCGCGGCGGCGGTCGTAGCGGCTAAACGCATAGAAGGCCCTTAAGTAATGTGCAGAGCTGAGGTGGCCGTAGCTTCGCGTGTTCTGTCGTTACGCGCGCTTGGATTGTGGCCGTGTTATCGCTAAACGTCGGCAGTTGCGTTGAAGCAAGAGGCAACATTATGCGCTTGCTCGTCTGTGTCCCCATCGAGAATGATTTGATCAAGAGTGTTAGAGATAATTGAATTACATCTCTTCATATTTTACCTAAGCGCGAACACAATTTCTGAATTATGTACGCCCACAATTTAGAAACACCTAAACACAACAACGTGCCGTGCAAATATGGTCTCGCGTTTCTAAAGTGACCTTATATAATGAATTTCTTTTTTGCACTTTCGCCCGCTGTAATGGAGGCAGTGTTTTTTTTTCCTCGCGACACAAACTTGAACAAGCCCTCACACATGGATGTGTTTTTTTTAGCCCTTTCAGGGACGAATTTTTTCGCGAAATGCGTGCCAAAAATGTGTAATTTTTTTTATTGTTGAAATAAATTCTCCAGACCATTCTATTTAAGAAAAAAATTGTCTAAAATTTTTTTTCGTGACCGTAAAGTGACAAAAAATCATTTTGTGTTGTTACATACACATGGTTTATTCATAGTAACATCAAGCAAAATCCTAAACAAAAACACTTTTACGATGTCTTATAAATAAAAATTATGCATTATAATAAACATAGCTCACAGACATACAAAAATGAGCGCACCAGAGTACCTTTCCGGTAAAAAAAATGTTTTTCCTCTAAAACTAAACGTTGGGGAATTGTCACCTTTGATCCGATCCGGATCGTCTCACCGCGCACGCTTTCAAGATGTCGCTCCTTCATCATCATCCGAGTCTGAACTCGTAAGTAAATCCTCCCCTGACGAACTGACATCCAATGAATCAGATACGGCACTTGGGGAATAGTCCAAATCGAAAGAATCGCCGCTCGACTCCCTAGCACCATAGCAACCGGCGCGACCTTCCGCAGCGTAGGCGAACTGCGTGAGTGAGCGCACGGAAGAAAACTATGCGGTTGTGCGCCCGTCCGGCAAGCAAAACGAGGGAAAAAGCTATAATGATCCTTCGTCTTATCGCCAACGAGACGGAGTTAGTTTTTCCGAGTTCCCTAAACAGTAAACTCAACCACGGCGGCAAGGTTGTAAACAGTAAACTCAACCACGGCGGCAATTTAGCTCCTCCCGAAACAGATGTAATCACACCTCGAGGAGAAATAAACGAGAGAGTCACAAGCGGTCACGCTTTGAGAGATTAAAAATCAGACAGCCATCAGCTTTGCGGGTGCGAGAAGCGATAACCAACCGAAGGACGAAACCGAAACCAGCCGCACGGCATGCGCGCGTTCAGGTGTGCAAGCGAAAGCCGCCGCGCCGCTTCGGAAAGCAAAAGAGCAACAGAGAGACATCGGCACGTGAAAAAAATTCCACGTGTTCCGAAGTGTGGCAGCACATGTCAAGCAAGAGAAGTGATCGAAAAAGGCGCGCGTTTTAAACCAGTCGCACCGCGGGCGCGCTCGAAGGCGCAAGCGACTACCGGGGCGCCGCGTTGCGAAGCATAAAAAAGCAACAACGGAGAGACGTCGGCGCATGAAAAAAATTTCACAGTTTCCCGAAGCATGGCAGCATATGTCAAGCAAGAAAAATGATGGAAGGAGGCGCGTGTTTTAAACCAGCCGAACAGCGAACGCGCTCAGGTGCGCAAGCGGAGGCCGGATCGCCGTTTCGCGAAGCAAAAAGAAATAACAACGGAGAAACATGGGCGCATGAAAAAAATTCCACGTGTTCCTGAAGTGTGGCAGCACACGCCAAGAGAGAGATATGATCCAAAAAAAAGCGCGCGTTTCAAAGATAAAGGCCGTGCCGTACATGTACGGTGAAAACCATTTGGGCACTGTTAGGTGCTGCCGTACATGTACGGCGAAAACCATCAAAGGGTTAGACTGTACAGATTTTTATAACAATTCCATGGCACTCAGGCTCCTGTCGTTCTGGCGCACGAATTTTATGCCAAGGCGGAAATACTTTTCCGCGTCTAAAATCACGTCGATGCGACTAATCAACAAAAGTGGTTAACTAACTTTTTAATTCAGAACTTGAGTGTTGTTGATATTAGAAAGTTGTAGTGCATGATAATTTATGATATACCTATTTTTTAGAAATCACGATGGTTGCGTCTGCCACTCCTTTAAAGACGCAACCTTCGCGATTTCTAAAAAATAAGTATGTCATAAATAACCATGCTCTACAACTTTCTAATGTAAACAACGAAGGAACGAAGTGGAAATTTTAAGGGCTCGTTTTTCTTTCTTAGACACAATATTAATTAGAACTATCAGACAATAAACATTATTGTCTGTTATTTCTCATTAATATAACAACACTCAAGTCACCAATTAAAAAGCTGCGCTCCCAATGATCAGCTCACGGCTGTCCGGCGGGCGGGAAGGCTCGGCTGTTCCGTGAGGTACCCGGAAGGCCGGCTTGCCGGTCCCTACGTGGGACTGAGCCGGGTGCGCGACCCAGTCGCGTTGCGCAGGCCCAATAAAGTTGCTTTCCATTCCATTTCATCACGAAGGTTGCGCGTGGTACGAATTTCAGTGGCGAAATCGAAACTGATCGGGCCCGGCGCGCACGAAGCTCGGACTCAGTTGCCTAACACCAGAACGACGCTTGTCAGGGAAGTGACAAAATTTAAATGAAGGCGAGCCGAAGCAGAATCTGGTCGGCAAAATCTCCAAGCATACTGAAACACACAAGTAGACAGCTTATCGTTTCCATGGCATGGGTGGTGCTTCTCTGTTTCTTTCACAAACTATAAAGGGGCGCGAAAAACTATTTCGCCTGTCTGCAAGAAGCGCCGAAGTGGCTGCCCCAGAGTTTTATGCTTCCCAGACAGAGAAAAGGTTGATATTGCGGTTTTCTTTTGCATAGTCTGAAAGAAATGGATGAGCACCAAACATTACACGCAAAAGGTGATACGCTGACCAATAATCTCTCGCATGTCGCCTGGAGGCATGAAGTCTGCCAGCACGAGAACCTCACGATGAATGACAAAAGAAACTTTTAGGGCTCGTTTTTTTCTTTTAACACACTACTTTAATCAAAACCAACAGACAATTTAGCCAATGAAGGTATGGGGACGTTATTTCTAGTCTTAACTGTATTGTGGTATTTATCGTACAACTTACACAATTCTATTTATTTTACAGTTCACAGTGAAACAAAAATACTCAAGGGGTAATCTTCTCTTTGTATTGGGAAGATGGGTTATCTTGGTGCCCCCAGAAACTACTGTTAAATATATGAAGAACACTGTAGACGAGGCTGCTTGTTGTGGAATGTTAGTTGCTGTTTATTCTATATGCAGTTCTAGAATGACTTCACAACTCTGACGAAGATAACACCACTCCAGAAGGTTTCACAAGCCACTGATACATTGACTAAAATGTGAGCGATGAAAAAAGTCTGTTGGGATGAACCTGCTATGCAAATGTTGCCAAGGGCACGGAAAATGGATCCCACGAGGCTCAGAACAAGACGTGAGTACACCAGAATGTTAGTGCAGCTTGGCTTGTAGTTGAATTGGAAAAAGCTGGACACGTTGAATTTGGGAAAAAATATTACAATCACTCTGTTTTTTTAGAGACCCACACTTAGTTTTCTACACTACAGACATGCAAGCGGTGCCCAGCGTACCACTGTCATCGATGTGCAAAGAAGTTTATTCTATGCGCTATCATGGATCGGAAAAATGTTCTCTCTCATGAAACTAACGAAGCTGTTCAAGGAGCTGCTGCCACTGAACTTACAATTACCCTGGTTTTTCTTTTAGCATATTTAGTAAATTAGGTTACTGAGGGCTTATGTACCTTTCCTTATAGTATACCAATGGGTATATTTATTGACTGATTGTGTCTTTGCGGCATTTGAAATGGTGCAATCTGCCTTATCAGAGTATAAATAACTCATTACCATTCTTAGAATATTATATACATGCATTGGAAATGAAACATGTTCATTTACTTATCTAATATTTACTTCTTGATATATACCTTTTCTTATTTCTTTATTCAGTGCTTGCACATTTATTATTTTTATTTCGTATATTTATCATTTATTGTTATAATGACACAGCTTTTAAGAAAGGTCAGAGCACATGGAGAACATGAACAAGAAAAGGTGTGTTCACACACACATGCACACACCCAGGTGACCTGACGGTACTTCAGCCTTGTCAGCTGGGCAACGTAGCTCATGGACACAATCGCTTGGACAGCTCCCTACTAAGAGGCTGGCACAATAGAATTGTGTCCATATGTATTAGGAGGCCAACCTCCCAGAACTGTCAGCAAAGTCCTTTCAGTGGGTCTGAAGTTTGCTGTTCATAGCGGCTGTGTGTGTCCCTTTTTCCGTCTGTGTTTTCCTTCATATGCTACCTTTCTTATAAATTGATTGACAACATGCCCAGACTGCCACCATTACAGTGCATGTTTTAAACAGCACAAATGAGAAAAACACACAGAAGATGACTGAATAACACAAACGCTTGTGTTGTTTAGTCCTCTTCTGTGTGCTTTTGTTTTTGGCGCTGTTTAAAGCATGAACTCAAACCACCTGGCCCAACTCACCCTTCTGATGCAGTTTATTACACTTGCGTCATTGATCCCTACTCCCATAGGCGTGCACACAAGGGGGGGCAGGGGGGGGGGGGCGCCCCCCCCTAGTCACTCAAGAAAGGGGTGCGCAAAGTCTGCCACTTACATTGACTTAATAGGGGGGGGGGGGCGCTGCAGTGAACCTTCGTTCCCCCCCCCCCTCAATGAGAACCCTGCGTCCGCTTATGCCTATGCCTACTCCTATTCAACAGCCTCTCATAGGGCCTTCAATAATATTTTTCAAACAAGATAATAATTGGGCAGTACACTCACGGCCCTCCTGTGTAGAAATACTCCCACCTTGAATAGACTTACATTCAAATGTAGGAGTGCAACAGCTTCATTGCTATTATCCTTAATCACTGCCTAAAATTTTTGTATGCGTGTTCTGTGAAATTTGGCTATCACATTTGTGTTGCATGCAAGCGTGGTTAAAGTGAACACATTACCCTATTGAGCCACTGCTTTGTTGAATGAACACTGCACAAGCTTCTTGAAAGCAAGTAATAAGAAAATAATAAACAGGGGATGTGTACTGAGCATGCGTTTCTAAACAAGTGGACTTATTTTTTTCGTGGCTGCAACTGATTTTTCCTTAGCGCTTGTGTGTATGTGCTCCATACCCTCTCCTCCAATTCAAACAAATGGAGGAGAGGGACACTGCCAACGCGGGGATACGGGACAATGATAGGTCGCTGCGACGAAGTGGGTGACTGAAAAGGAAACAGGTATTCCGTCAACAAAAAAGAAAAAGAGCGAGAAGAAAAAGGCGGGGAGGGGGTACACGTTTCGCTGTATTATGGTTGTCATTTAGTAATGGCAGGGCAGAACTTGTTAGAAGGAAGCCTTAACACTCATCGCTTTCCGTTGTCTACGTACCATATCGCATGCATTCAAGAGCCTCCTTTGAAACGTTTCTGCCTGTTGGCTTTAGTGTATTAAACTTGTGAATACAAGTTATGACTATTTTCTATCTCTTGAGGACCGGAAGTTTGACGGATGTGATGTTTGATGTCGTGAAAGTTGTGACGTGCCGCACTAAAATGCTGTGATGACGAAGAAATTACCGAAAACAGTGGCACAGCATGTTAATGAAGCAGGTCACAACTTCTCCGCCCTGAAAGCTTACATCCTTCAGTCAAACTTCCAGTCCCCAAGAGAGAGAAAATAGAAAGAGTCATACCTTATTCACAAGTTTCTTACACTCCATCCAGGGGGTGTAAACATTTCACTCTTGAAACTCTTGAATCCATGCTATGTGGCACACAGACCAAGGAAACCGATGAGTGTTCCTTCTAGGCATTTCTGAACAACCACAGTTAACCGAAAACGATAATACAGCGAAATGTGTACCCTTCACCCCCCCCCCCCCCTCCCCCCGCTATCTTCTCTCTATTTTGCTTTTTTTTTTCTCGCGGAATACCTTTCTTTTCACTCACCCTTTTGGTCAGGGCGACCTCTCATACTCCCCCCCCCCCCCCTCGCCACCCCACGTTTGAATTTGCGGACTCCTCCTCCTTTGTTTGGATTGGAGGAGAGGGTACAAACCATAATCACGAAAGCGCTAAGGAAATCCATAATAGAGTGAAAAGGGGGGCAGCGCTGGAACGAATACAAAGACGAGAAGACAGGACATGCGCTGTATGCCATTGCCCCCCCTTTTCACTTTATTATGAACCCAAACCAACTCGCCCACCTTTCTGTGATTCCGCTAAGGAAATCACTTGCAGCCTGGAAAAAAGTCAGTCCAGTTGTCGAAACGTCGGCTCCAGTACACACACCCTGTTTCCGAATTTCTCATGCCAAGCTTCCATCCTGCCCTTCCTGCCATTCTTTTAAAAGCAGGTAGTTACAGATATTGTTGAAATGCTTGACTAACTTTGTTATGAATGCTTGAAATCATACATTGCTTCCTACTCAAATAATCTTCCATAATTTTAATTTTTTACAGACATCCTCGCACAAGCAGCACTGATTATAGTTTCTGTGAACGTGAAGGAATGAACAGCACACACAGCTTTATTTGTGCAAGAGAATGTGAGTATACAGAACATGAAGTACCCAATGTCACTGCATGTTAGCAAACAAAAATTGAAACAAACTGCATGGCAGCCAAGTAGCTATTGTTAGCCGAGGCCAATGGTGCAGTTACGACAGCTATGCCATTGTACCAAAACAAGAGATGCCAATAGATAACGTGCGACACAGATGCTTTTATTGCTCTGACAAATGTAAACGCATAAATTGTGAGGGTCAGCCAGTATTTTTTTTTTGTAATGCATGACATTGTTTTGTGCTCTTCCATTCATTTTCTGTTAATCATACCTTGCAGTGTATGTAGCCTTGCAACATAGGCTCACTTTAGCCAGAACATAATTTCAAGGTGGTGTTTTGTCATTGACAGCATTATTTTGCAAGTCGCTTTGCAAGACAGCAGTTGCTCCTGCAAGCATATACTTGCTTTTTATCTGATGAGTGTAAGCAGGAATCCTTTTAACGTAATTGCTGTGATACACGATTGCGAGGCCTCAGGTCGTTTTTGTGCCTTTTTTGTTTGCTTAGTGACATCCACTACTTTTACGCAGTGAGAAATCACTCAAGAAATTCATACGACACGATCCTCTGTCAGCGTTATTGTGTCTATGCTTGTGAAGGGCATTTTTGTCATGTAATTGTTTTGCTCTGACATATCAGCTGTATACTAACACAGTTGACTTCATTTTCTGCGGTGTTTCGTACATTTAACAGAAATGTTCTGTGTTTTATGTAATCTGTTCATACAACTTCCGGTGATGTGATGCGACAAGCACATTCATTGTACTATAATATTTTGTATGGTGGTTTTGTGGTTTTGCTTATTTCTTGGTAAGGTAATTTGTGCTACTTTAAAGACACTCACGCTATTTTACTGCCGTATTTAATCATAGTTCAACGTGCTTCGTTTTACTTATATGTAAAGAAAAGGCATACTTAAAATCTTGAGTGCTCCTGATCGTTATTCATTCCATATCAGGATTTCGAAATTCTTAGAGTATCAATTGAAAAACACAAGCAGAGAATAGCAGTGTGATGAGCAATACAGTTGCATGGTGACTGAATTGCACAGCAAATAAAAAATCAGAGCATATCCACGGAGTGAATGATGATGAGTGGGCGAAGCTCCGGAGGTTCATCGGTATACCGTGAATCTTCCGTGAATGTTCGCCCAGTACATCATCAAAGACGTGACAAACACTGTGTGTATATATATAAGAAATTTTATTTATTCGTGAATGGTAGCTAGACGTGGCTTCCGGTCCCCCCTTCATTATAACGGCTTCATGGTCGGTGAAGTGGAGGGGTTCTTGGATGGGTCGCAGTGGGAAGTTTGCAAAGACGAGATCGATGCAGGTTCCTCGGATGGTTGTGGGTTGCATGTGGGTTGTGGTTGCTCGAACTAGAGGTGTCTACGACGACGACGACGCGTGACTATCCCATGCCTTAAGGAGCTTCGCCCCTAAAATAAATTGCAAAACAAAAACTTGACAAAACGACAACAACAAAATATCGTACGTATACTGTGGGGCATGCATCATTCACATCTTCACTTCCTCCTGCCGTTCATTTCTTTGTGATGAAGCGCCAGCATGCTCTATTCTTTATCTTAACGGGAATCAATTCTTATTTTCTTTTCTGTTTTTGTGTCACACAGTTCATTTATGTTAGCTGATCTAGAATAAAGATGTAAATATATTTATAGCAACTGTTTTCAATGAGCTCTCACGCATTTTCAAGGCTCTTAACGCAGGGGTGGAACAGCTGCGCCATTTGCGCCATTGTGCGCCAAACTTGTTTACCTGCGCCATCCTGCGCCGAACCACCCCTGTTGCCCCAAACTCGCTTATCAGCGCTGCACGGCGCCGCAGCACCCGAATTCAACCGCAAGGTGCCCCGTGCTCGAAAACATGGCTGAAACATCGCGTTTTCAGTTTCATCTAAATCGTTATAGTGGCGCTTTAGTCAAGGCTGTGATCGCTCGAGCAGCATCTGTGAACTTTGATTGTAAGGTCGCTATCGCTGTCGCGCGCTCTGTCTCGGCAGGCATCAGCGCGAATAGCTCTTTAACCATTCTACGTGCTGTGCTCTCAACGCAAAGAGACTGTGCTAAAAGAGCATCTCTCCAGCGATTTGTAGAGTTACGTCATGCCGGATCCAAAAGAGTTAGCCGCCAGCCTTGCTTCGTGGAACGTAACAATTTGTTGCTATCGCATTAATTCCTTCGCCCTTGCGGTGAAACTCTGATTTCTTTTTATAACTTGGCGGCAGAGTTCAGAAAAGAAAAAGAAAAGATGACGGTAACGGTGTTCAAGATAATCGGGGGTGTTGTCAGGCTCCCGGAAGAGCCTAGAAAAGATAGGTGCACAGGACTGCTTATCAAACGCACGCGGGTTCATTTCGCCACGGTGCTGCGTTATATGGCGCTTATGGACTCGGCAGGTTAAAAAAAACGGGTGGCTGTACATAGCTAAAGATGTCACAGTTGCACAGCAAGGGTCAGCAACGAATGCGATAGCAACAAATTGTAATATTATACGAAGTGTGACTGACAGATAACTCTTTTGGATTCCGTCTCACGTATACAACTCCACAAAGCGCAGGTCTAAGAGAATACGACCACGCCAGAGAAAGCAACATTTTTCGCGCAGTCTCTTCGCGATGAGAGCACAGCCCGTCGAACTGTATGAGAGCCACCCGCTGATGGCTGCCGAGCTAGCACGCGCGCCAGCGGCCTTAGAAGCAAAGTTTACAGTTACTGCTCGAGCGACAGCTCTCCCCCCCTCGCGTCTTCTCATGCTCGTTCAAGACGGTCGTGGCTTTTTCTCTCTGCTTCGACGGGTGGCCTCCCGAACGGGGTGATGTCATCGCATGCACCCTCCGAGCGACGGAGATGGGCCGGCTCGATTGATGTGGGCTTCAGCCGTGCTCGTCGCCCCCCACTCGCGCGCTTTTACCCGCGGGTAAAACACACGATGCATGGCGGAATGTTATCATTTTCGACTTTATACGGGACATGATGGCGACGGAAAAAACCCGTTGATAGTGTCAACATAATTGCTATCGCAATGATAAGGCTATTGCACAATTTAACTTGGTGTTTGAAAAATGCGGCATTCGGCAAATGTTCCTTCACAAGTGCTGTGAAACGGGGCTACATCTTATCTCAACGTTCGCACTGACTGCTCCAAACTTGCTCGAAAAGGCCTTTCTGGCTGCTCCAAGCCTGCTCCAAAACGTTTTTCTGGATGCTCGAAGCTTGCTACAAAAGGCACTTTTGCCTGCTCCCAGGGCTGCTCCCAAACACATGTACCCTGTTCCACCCCTGTTAACGAGGCGAAGGCAATGGAGAGGAATGGATACATAAAAATGAGCGCGTAGTCTCAAAAGTGGCGATTGGTCACATTCAATGACATTATGCCTTTAGCACTCATGAAAATGAAGAACGTACGTGCATATTTAACATTTCGTTACTTGGCAATGTGACTGCTAGAGAACTCTAGACACTGCTCCCCTGATTTTGTGGGATACACTATATAGTTTCTATCCCACTTAAATGAGAGTTATGGTGCCCACATTAGAATTGAACTTTTAGTCCCTCAGAACTATGTGGCTAATTAGCGTATCTGCTATGTTTAAGACAAGTTGTGTCTTGTCATGTTCACAAGAGCAACTTTTTGCACTGGACAAGATTTGAGCAAAGCCGCATAGCGAATTCTTATGCACAAAATATCGATCTCACTTTTTCGATACAGGATGACATACCAGCAACACCATGTGTGGCGTTCAGTGGGATGTCCCGAAGGATTCAGATTCCTTGTGGCTTATGGTCGACCATTCGAAATACTTCAAAGTTATGACTGCAGAGGATGGGCTTGCAGAGATAATGTGTGCATACTGGCTGTTTATTCCGCAGTATCGCGCAAAGCTTTCAACACGCCTGTAGTGCTTAAGCGATTTTTATGGGCCTCGAGAAGACAACGCCGAGGTCTGTTGTCATTTAGTTTCTCAACATTGTTGTCAAAGCCTCCTGTTCTTGGCTTACCCCCCGCCTTGGAACTACAGTGTGAATCATCTTTGTTCTAGTATTAACTGCGGCATGTATTTTTTTTTATTTTATACAACGTGCCAGTTTAACCTTCTAATTCGTATTGGCAAGCCGACATGCAGTGTGCTATTGCGATTTCTTTTACATGGTAGAGAGCGTGTAAAATTTCATAATAAATGTCTGTTTGTTTTCAGTTATGCAAACAACTGTGTTGTGTACATGTTCTTCGCATTTATCCTATGGAAATATATATTTAATTACACAACGTGTGAAGAACAGCTTCCTCTAAAAGTGAAAGCGATGTGCATAAGAGGAGCACTGTTATTTATGTATAAGCAGAATGTTTGAAATGTACTAGATAACGCTGAACTCACATGGTTTCGCCATGCCAGGTTTAACTGCCAATCAAGTTGCTGAAACGTGTATATGTCTGCATCCTGCATGAGGCGCGCACAACGCTATGAGTATCATGTCTTCAATTGAACATGTGTGTGTGTGTGTGTGCGTGTGTGTGTGTGTGTGTTTGCACACACACATATGCACATGCATACAGACGAAGAACCCTCTGCTGTCGACTCTGAGACCCTCCAGTGGATCTACACGAGATGCTTACACTATTTCAATTTATATTTAATTGTATGACATTAAAAGGCAGTGTGCACTCTCTCTCTCTCTCTTATATATATATATATATATATATATATATATATATATATATATATATATATATATATATATATATATATATAGATAGATAAGTAAGCTTACTGAAATGCAGTGATGTTTGTAAAAGCCTTCTTTGTAAAACGGACTTAACACAGTGCCTTTTCTGTTATTACCCTTTGCAGTACTTAATAGCATGTCTCGTGCATACCCATTCGATGCGCTTTGAGAGTCGATATAGCAGAGTGTGCACACCATTCCAACACCCACGAAGAAGGCTACTAAAGTGCACGAACAGCCTAACACCCTAATTTTATTTTGCTGGACACCCTTCTTCTAGGGTGTTGAGATAACACCCTTTCAGAAGGGTGTAGGCAAAGGCACCCTTAGGGTGTCCGTCTGGCGACAAGCCGATTTACACCCTTAAAGGTGTTAAAAAGTTTAGGGTGAACTAACAACGTTCACAGCTCGACACTTAAGCGCTGCTCAAACAAAAACGACGCACGAAACTTATTCACAGGTACAGACGAACGAGAACTAACAAGTGTCACAGTTGTTACTTCGCTGTGTTTGAAAAGCGTGCTCTTTTCGCAAACGGGGGGGGACTGCAGCGAGCGAAGTGACCTTCGTGCGCTCGGTAGCTACAACGCAATCGATCCGGCGAAAGCCCAAGACCCACCGCGAGATAAGCGCGCGCGCGCACGGGCGTCTACCCCCCCACGGGGCAAAGTACGCGCCTGAGAGCGCGCCTCGCGACGAGCGGGGCGCCGAGCTAAAGCCCCGCCGAGCGCGCTTCGCGTCATCTCGCTGGTAATACTGAAAACATGCTGAAAACACGCTGTATATACATAGCTCGCTGTTTGAACGTTGAAAGATGTACGCTTTCGTGGCTCAGCGGTTAGGGCTGCACAGCGAGAGGTCCCTCGTTCGATGCCGCGCGTCGGAAACATTTTTCTGAATTATTTTTCTTTGTGGCTTTTATAAATATAGATACACATATACATATACGGGACATGACAGCGACACCGACGGCGAAAACCAGCCGAGAGTGTCCATATAATTGCTATCGCAATAAAATATTTATGTAAATGCTCTGCATCCGCCTTCCGGTGTCCTTCCGTAATCCATGAATGGGCCCACCTCACCATCTGTCCGCCGAAAGGCCGTTCAGTAGTATTAACGTAAGCCGCCTCAGGCCTAAATGGTTTTTTCCCTTTAATATCATTGAATACCTCCAAATGGCGCCAGCTACTGCCTACTTCACAGCTTTGGCGCCCTCACAGCTCCACCTACTTATATGTTGCTGAACATCTGTCTATCGAAACTACGCTCTGCTACGCCGCTATTGTTTTGATGCGATCGAGAGTACATATTGGGGGGCACATGTCGGGACCTTTTGCCCCGTAAAGCCGTGTATAACGTCGCTGCACCGTTTGATGCTTCGATAAATGAAGACAGCAAACCCCACATGAAGTCTGTGGGTGAGAACACTTTTGCAGTATCCTTCACTTCCAAAGTGAACGCCGCCTCGCTGGCCGAGCGAAACGTACGAGTTCCGTCGTTCCGTTTCGGGAGGTTGTTACCACCCTAGGTTTGTCCGCTTGATTTTTTTGTCATATCGTTTGATACTAAGCTCAGCGGGACCGATTTTTGTGCTTACCAGAGCCGCACACTCTCATCAGTCGAGAATCGATACACCTTGTAGGCCCAATTGTATTGCTCGCTTCGCTAGCCTGATGTCAGAAATCTTGATTTTTGACGGAGGAGCATAAGTCTGAGTGAGTTCGGATGAGTAATATTTTGGTGAGTTTGAGTCCGAGTGAGTCTGGTTGAGAATCAGCTTAGTAAGCCTGAGTTCGAGTGAGTGCGGTCGAGGAAAATTGTGGTGAGACAAAGTCCCTAAACGCAAAATATACTTCTTGAGTGAGTCTGAGTAAGCTCTACATTTTTTCCGAGTCCTATCTACTCAACTTCAGCACATTAGCCTTATGTCGGCCCACGTTTATACTCAATTCCACTCACACATACTTCAACGGACTTGCCTCCATAAGCCAGCTCAATCTTTATTGATCAGAGGCGTCAGTTAGAGAAACGGGGTGGGGTTGTACATTGACCTCCCCCCCCAAGCTCTTTCAGGGGAAGTTCCTGATGAAAAAATCTCGCGTTTGTCGTGCCTTTCAATAAAAATGTTCTTACTGTATTGCTACCACCGGTAGCTCGTATTTGAAGGTCCTGGATGAAATGGCGCTGAACAGAACACCGGTTGTGTGAAATATTGAGGTTAAACAGCATTAACACCCCGGCCAAAAAAGTTCATTGTACGTTGAGGGACTTATGAGTCGACTCAAACAGACTCGCTCAGACTCAGATCAAGCCGGGAGTTTGAGCCTGGGAGTGTCCGAGTGAGTAATATTTTGGTGAATTTGAGTCCGACTGAGTCCAGTTGAGAAAAATATTAGTGATTATGAGTCCGGGTGATTCCGGTGAGAAATATTTTGATGAGTCTTAGTCCAAGTGAGCCCCAAGTGCAAAATATATTTCAGGAGTGAGTGTGAGTGAGCTCCGCATTTTTTGCCGATCTATGCGGGGAGTGACGTTTCTCTGTGGGAAAAGGGAGAAACGTTACTGCATTTAAAGACGAACAAGGGGTACATCGCCGTTGCTCCACTAAGGGAACGGGGGGTCATTTTAAGAATATGCGCATGCAAGTACCCGAATTAGGTCGTTGGACCTCTGCTCCTACCCTTCGTACTCCAAGCGTCACTTTTTGCAGAAGTCGAGACCTGAGGTCGAGATCTTCGTCGAGAGCTGTAGTTCTACCGTGTGTACACTCCAACCTCAAATAGGTTGCAAGGCGGCCAGGAATTGTTTTTTCTTCTCTCAACAAGCTGTGCCCTCGTGCGTGCTGCGAAAGCAAACGAGGCTATCATACCAAGCATGAAAAGACCTTAATTGAACGTTACAAAGGGTCGTTTAAGCCAACCCCCTGTCCTGTGGACAAATATATATCGGTCAAACGGAACGTTGCGTGATTCACCGCTTCAGGGTAGATGCTCGAAAAATAAATAAAAAAGAAGTATGGTGGCCCATGTGACTGCATCTGGTACTAGGTTTTCGGACACAGCCATTCTGGGGATTAGCGACAACGCTTCATCGAGACTTACACTGGAAGCATTTTTTCTCGTCAAGAAGAACACAGAGAGAGAGAGAGAGATTTTGGGAAAGAGGAAGATAGAAAAGGACACTATTTTCTGCCTCTCGTTGTGGGGGGCACGGCTCAGCGCCTTTGGGGATGGGGAAGAGGGAGTAAAGATGATAGGAAGAAGGGGAAGAACAGAGATCATTGTGTAAGTGAAACAGCGCCAGCGAATACAAGGCACCAGACGAGGAGGAGCGACACAGACCGCGAAATTTTCTGAGCGCTGCATTCCCCACCGCCCTCCCCTGACATTGCTGAGGTATGCACTTCTCACAACCGCCAGGATACTGTTGCCGGCCCAGACACTGTCCTTTCGCCGGCGGCTTCAGCTGAATGTGTAGCCTGAACGCGAGCAGAGCCGCATTTCCTACTTACTGTGCGTTACGATGCTGAGACGAACGGAACTCACATGAGTCTCATCTATTTTGATTCCTCGCCCGAAAGTTCCACGTTGAATTACAGTGCCTCTATATTTTAATTACCTCAGAAAATATTCAGGAATGGGCTTGTACATTTGCGTGCCTTTTCGTGCGTGTGTTCTCGTTGTTTTTTTTTTTCGTAATAAAATCAATGTTCTTTAGGAGTCAAATCCTTGGAGTCCTTTGTAAACTGGTATTTTTATGTAGATATCACAGCGAGCGAAACAACTAACCTATCATCTTTATTTACGCATAAAAACTACTAAGCTAATGTTTGGGCGCAGGCTAGTATTTGCTTTTAATTTAACCCCCCCCCCCCCCCCCTCCCCTCACCGCTATATAAAAAAAAAGAAAATATGCCAGGCCTGCGCGGAACGCGCAGCACAGTCACATTGAAAGGTGGAAGAGCGCCATTTCTAGAACCCGTTGCAAACTCTCTTGGGGCTACTAATACAAGAATGCTTGGGAGGTACCCACTACTCCATTAGTTGATGCGGTGGCTGATGACGATGAATAATTATGGCTGAGCCCTTTGTAATGGGTTGGAGGCATTGAACGACCCACTCGTAATGCAATTCATATTGTGTGACGCCTGGTTACACAATTCGCATTCTGTGACGCCTGGTTGTTATTCTACTCTTCTGCCACGTTATATTGCGTATGGTAACGCGGTTCCTTCCCGACATAACGCTTGTATAGGGTGTTTGTGCGCAGGAATTTCGAGCAACGGCATAGGTCTATGTTAGAATACTGGGCTGGCACGGAAAGGATCCAGGTTCGAACCCTGTTCAATTCTGGGTATTTTTCTATGTTTCGTTTTTTTTATTTCATACGATAGCGGTTACGGACACCGGCGGCGGCGGACAACTACGGCACCCTTGCTGTGATCTCATAACAGCGTTTGCTGTAAAAAATATTCCTGCGCCATGTGGGTAGGTGTTGCATTCACAAAGGCGTTTCACGTCGGTATGGCGAAGAGTTTCTCTACATGCGGCTCCTGCGGAACCGAAGAGAAGATTGAACACGTCCTGTGCAGCTGCGCTCCGGATGCTTTTGGACCAACTGGACTCGTTACAAATTTTCTATAAACAAGATTCTCGGACCATGGGCATGTGCGTGGAGGGCGCAGAAGGCAACGAAACCGTTACTGAAATACCTAAAATCAACAGATATGTGTGACCGCCTGTAGACTGAATGTGCTCCCCCAAGTGTGCTTGTGATTCTGTCCATCCTGGGACCTTGGCTTACGGTTTCGCATATGCGCAAGGCCACGAAAGCACTCTTGTGCTTCTTGAGGACCACCGGACTTCACGAGCGCCTGTGAACGAACAGCGTGAGTTCGTGTTGTGTAGTGTCAAGCTAACTGTGCAGCCATTTCTTTCTCAATCTTCCTCTTTCTTTTCTATCCTTTCCTTTCTATTATTCCCCCCTTTCCCCACCCCACGTGTAGGGTAGCCAACCGAGCCAAAGCTTGGTTAACCTCCCTGCCTTTCCTCTTCGTTTCTCTCTCTGTCCATCCCTCTCTTTTCGTTCCTCTCCCCCCACACTCTAAGAAAAAAAAAGAGTATACCTGACTCTTTTCGGAGAGTTCTGACTTGCCACGTATACGACTCTCTTTGGAGAGTCACGGTGACTCTCTTGGTTGGTCATAGTGGGCGCGCTCAGGAGAGTCCCCGGACCCTCTAAAGAAGAGTGGGATGACTCTTATGCTTAGGATCACACTACCACTTCTGAGGGAGTCGGACGACTCTTGCCAGTGACGCTCCTACGCGGGTCAATTGACACCCACCGAAGCGTCAAGCGACTCTACGGCTATTTTAAGCTACTAAATTGACCCATGCTCTACTTTTGCGCGACTGCTGTTGGAAATAGTGAAGTATTCATTTTAAGCAACTCCATTAATACTTGCCGTTGTGCCCAGCGACTGCAAGAAAATGATAGTTCAATTTTAGCATTATTTTAATAAAACTCCTCAAAACACACCATTTCTAGTGAAGTTGAAGCAGTTGATGTATTCCTCATTTACATGCTTGTATGAGTATAAACAACCAAAATGTGTGACTGTGATGTGCATACTGTCATGTCGTGCAAAATAAACAGCAGATATCGGTATCCTGTTTCCATATTTATTCCTTATGATTAAGAATCAAAAAGTCGTGAAGGCTGGAGGAATCACACTTGTGACTTGCTATGTCGTCGCTCCTCTTCAGCGTGAGCAGCCATGAAAAATGGTACCTGAAAAGAAGAACGTGATATCATAATGAGAAAACGGAATCATAGTAAGATTTTGCAGTACCTACACAATAAGTGATTTACACAGACATAATGAAGACTCAGAACAAAACAAATGCAAAGAGGCATGGTAAGGAACCGTGTTTTCTGCCGTTGTCGTGTAAAACATTGGTGACAAACTTGCAGCACTAGATGATGCGAGCTTTTTTTTTAAACAACAAAGGCAATTGTTTTAGGCTCCTTTGCGTGGGTGCCACTCACCTCTTTTCCTACGTCGTCTTGTCCAACCAAAGGAAATGTAAGGCCGAGTGCCTCGTTGACATTACGAACGCCGCTGTTGATTTTCCTATCACTAGTGGTGAAGCGCCAGACCATAGCGACACCTTCCTTGCCCTGGGAATAACCAACACACAAAGACACAGACTGATTAGTTTTATTTAAACCACCCTTTGTTCAACACACCGTTACTGTACACACATCTGACACGAGTGTTTCGTTTTAAATAATTTTGTAACGAAAACAGATTTTCACGTAATAGAAGGCGGGAACCGCGTTTCGTGATAGGCACTGGTTATGCACGAATGAAGGCCCTCCTTTTCTGATAAATCGCTTCAAAGGTGCTTCCAGAATAAGCCCGGCTTTGCGCCGGAATATTGCCACAACCAAGCGCATCCTCCGGCAGTCAGGGGCACGCCGTGAGCGGTTACTGACAGCGTGTTCTACAAACGTAACCCATTCTTAAATACTCAGTTGTACGAGCGCCCGAAGGACAGCAACGCGCGAGGACGCCGTCTACATCGAAATGAGACCTGGCATATGTAGGATTACCTCATATAGCTCCCACTGTCACATTCACTCGATTCTGTTGTAAAGCCGAACGTCATTTATATGCAGTGCGTCTCTGCACACAGACTTTTTTTTTCACGTCTCCACGCGTGGAAGCACGCTGCACACTCGAGTATCGATGGAAATGTTATGATGACGTTGACTAAAGCGCATCTCAGAACCATACCAAGCACTTTCAGCGGTTCAGACACAATGTGCGATCAGAAAGTAATCGCCCTTGATACCATGCAATCACTTACACAACAACGCGCATAGCGGTCTCAACTCGTTAAGTGACTGTTTTAATTGAACATCCTGGAACAGCATTGCGGACGCAGGCTACAGTTGGATATGGCTGGCAGCCTACTTCCGCAGAGCTGCTGCGACACCCAGCTTAAGCTGTGTAATTAGTACCTACGAAAGCAGTACACTCACCGTTAAGAGGCGCACGTAGTCCGTGTCCGCAACTTCAAGAATATTCCTCACTACAAGCGTCACTTCGAGCACGGAGCCTGGCGTGACCGCCACTGCAAATACGCATGTTCACTCGAACTCAAAAGTACAAGACGCGCGACCAGCGCAACGCATTCCAAAAGGTGGAGGAGAAGAGAGAGCAGGCGGAAAGGCGGAGGCAGGCGGAGGCGCCACGCGGCTGGCCTGGCGCGCAGGCTCCCTGGCGCCAGTGCGAGAGTGTGTTCCCGTCCCAACGGCGCCGAACGGCAAACGCGCAACATGTATGGCGTATACGGCGGCGGCTTCATAACGGAAGCCAATCGAAACGCGCTTCACGAGAGTTCTGTAACTCCTCTCGAATTGCCAACTCTCTTTCTCTGCGTCTACCATCGAAAAGGGGTCAAGTGAATACCCGAAGAGAATAATGGCTTCGTAATCCTCTTTTGACTTTTTTTTTCTTAGAGTGCAGTGCAGGGTAGCAAACTGGACGCGCCTCTCGTTAACGTCGACACCTTCCCTTGCTTCTCTCTCTTGTGGGTAAAGTCATCAGCTAAGGAGTGGGGGAAGGGTGCGCGGCCCCCCACTCCTCCTTAGCAGCATCAATTACGAGCTGCATTTCCTTGTTCAAAATACGGTGCGCTGCTGCGTCAAGAAGCTTCCGTAATTTATCGAGAAAAATGACAAATTATTTTCTCTGCCTCCCTTAATAAACACTTACTTCGGCTTCTGCCGATAGCCCCCCCCCCCCCCCTCCTTGTATTTGCAAAAGGGGAACCTACGCCACTGTTTGAAGGACATTTTTGGTGGTCTTGCTATGTGCAGTCAGATACAGGGCCGCCAGGTGTAGCGGCAACCAGTGCGCTCTATCGAAATGCTATAAAAACCTCGTACCGTACGGGTTATGTGGGTACGGATGCACGGGCATGGCGACAACAGCCAATGGAAGTACGTATAATTCGCACAGAAGTCCCTTTTCAACTGGGAAAAAGAATTCAAAAAAGAAAGAAAAAAGCAGGATGATTTCCTGCGCAGGTGGCATTTTTGGCCGGCGTTGAATGACAGCACAAAAAATATTTCAGGTGGAGGGAGAGTGCTGAAGCCCCATAAGACCCCCCCCCCCCCCCCCCAAAAAAAAAAAAAAAAAAAAGAAATCAAAGAGTGAGGTAGTACGTTGTCACGTGATGCAACGTTCAATGCAAAAAGACGTTAGCGGCACCAGTGCTCACAATCACCCTCAGTTCGTCTATTTGGTAATACAGAATCCACGGGAAATGTCTGTTTTACTCTAAGGGAAATTTAATTTGCGACCTCGTGTGCATAATATGTATGCATGACAAAGCAGGTTGCTGTAAACATCCACTTCTCATAAAGGGAACAGATATACTTGCATTTCGTCTCGACAGCTACATGTCAGCATTTCGATTTGTGAGAATATTTGAAATTAACCAGCCGGGGCTCAACTGCCGACTCGAAAGTCGCGGGATGGAATCCCCGCCGCGGCGGCCGCGTTTTCTACGGAGGCGAAAATGCTAGAGGCCCGTGTAGTGGTGCAGGTTAAAGAACACCAGGCGGTCGAAGTTTCCGGAGCCCTCCACTGCCGCGTCCCTCATGATCATATCGTGGTTTTCGGGCGTGAAATCCCAACAATTATATATAATATCTGAAATTGTTTGGGAATACGTGACAGTATTTTTTTTTTTTTACTTAAGAGTTAATCGTCAGTTGTCAGGCGTTTTCTGTCGCGATTACCCACTGTGTATTACTGCTCTACAAAGTGTATACACCAAGTGAATTGTTAAGACCGAGGCCGCGATCTGGAGCGATTCTATTTCTGTTTGGGTTTTATATTGTACAAAAAGCTGCGTTCATTTATTCCTCTGTGTTATCGCATGTCGGGTTGCGTCCGCAGTATGCATGCATACCCCGGTGAATTTTCACTGAAGGCTCGTTTTTATTCAGGGGTTCATTCACGCGCTATGAAAATTGCAGTAAGCATGGACCAAATTCACCAAACTGCTTTTCGCCATATGGCTGTGTCACATATACCGCATTAAATTTGGCCAAAAACTTCTATTAGGAACAAGTCTCTTGCGCGGAAAGATTCTTGTGAGCCCATCGTGACTTAGAAATGTTGATAAAAAAAAGTGGCTTGCCACTGAGCATAATGTTCCGCGAAGTGGATCATTTCTTATAGCGACTACATGCCACCCTTGCCGGCATCAAGTGTTCTGAGTGCCAATTTCCTTCTCGTCGATTTACAACGTTAGCTCATAAAGAAATGTACTCACGTAAAGAGCGGACACTCCCGTACATCCCTGCGGGCGAGCTGCCGCGTTGCTGTCAGCGCCTCAAGCGGCTGGTTCGACAACCTGTGATGTCTTCCGAGATCTGGCATGATCATCGCCATGAAGAAATAAATGAACAAAACATTTGCTCTCTGGTATTGGGATTTGAAACCACGCCCGTATCTTTACCGCCGGACTACACCGCCATGATTTATGCATGTGACAGCGTGTATACGTACACTCATTAATACAAATATGTTGTACCCGCGGTGCAAAACAAATGTAGAAAAAGAACCCTTTCAGTGCACTGAATTTTGTGGTAGAGCATTACACGCCCCCTGGCCGACATGGCTCACATCAGTGTAACATTTTCCTTTTGCAATGCCAATAACTGGCGTTTCGTTGGTCCTCCTGAGGCGGCTGTGCTGCTTCCTTGCAGGGCGGCAAGACCCCTGCTTGCGCGGCCGGCTCGAGCGGCAGCTCTTTGCGAAAGTGTATTTTTGCAGTGGTAAGGAAAGTGGAGCTAGTTAGTATGAATGCATTTTGGAATAGCGCAAAAAGTCACAGTTTCGCGACAAGGCGAAGCAATGAATGCGATAGCAACAAATTGGAATGTCAAGCGACGAATGGAAAGCAGGTGGAAACGTATAGCGCGCTGCTCACGCACACATGACGCACGAAAACAACACGCACAGGACGATAGAGAACTAACAACGTTCACAGCTCGACACTTAACGCGCTGCTCAAACAAAAACGACGCACGAAACGAATTCACAGGTACAGGCGAGCGCGAACTAACAAGTGTCACAGTTGTTACTTCACTGTGTTTGAAAAGCGTGTTCTTTTCGCAAACGGGGGGGACTGCCGCGAGCGAAGTGACCTTCGTGCGCTCGGTAACTGGTAACTACTACGCAATCGTTCCGGCAAAAGCCCAATTCTCCCCCACCGTGAGATAAGCGCGCGCGCGAACGGGCGAATGGGCGTCTACCCCTAACGGGGCAAAGGGCGCGAGCGGATGAGAGCGGGCGTCGCGACGAGTGGGGCCGGTGGGGCGCCGTGCTATGGCTTCGCCGAGCGCGCCCTTTGCGCCATCTCGCTGGTAATGCTGAAAACACGCTGAAAACTCGCTGTATATAAATAGCTCACCGTTTGAACGTTGAAGGACGTGCGCTTTCGTGGATGAGCGGTTAGCGCCGCGCGCTGCAGAGCGAGAGGTCCCTGGTTCGATGCCGCGCGTCGGAAACATTCTTCTGAATTATTTTTCTTTGAGGTTTTTCATAAATATATAGATACATCTACATATACGGGACACGACGGCGACGGCGAAAACCAGTCGAGACTGTCCATATAATTGCGATCGCAATAATAAGTCTCACTCACCTGTGCCTTATTTGCGATATTCCAAAATGTATATGTTTGGTTAGGTCGTCCATGTGTCATCGACTGAAGCTGGATTACTATATAGGGAGGTCATTGGATTAGGACTTGATTACAAGTTTAAATTTGTAACGTCGTGAGCCTGGTAGGCATATATGCCTCATGTCGTTGGAGAGAACAGAGAGTAAATGAAATACAAAGAGGTGATGGTTTTCCACACTGCATGGGGAAATGGGTGTTTGCTAGTGTACAGAAGAAAAATAGAGGAAGAAAGAAAAAAACCGCCAGGCCTGCGCGGAACTCGCAGCACAGCCACAGCGAAAGCTGAGAGAGCGGACTTTCTAGAGCCTTTTTTAAACATTCTTGCGGCAACTACAACAACCGTACTTGCATGGTACCCACTACGCCATAAATCATCATAATTTTTGTGTAGTGAGGAAGCGTCTACTATGCCATTAATTGTCATTCTTCAGAAAAGCGCGGTACCCGCTACACTCTTGTAACACATTATGTGCTATTTGTTGATGCTGTGGCTGACGACGATGAAGAATTTTGCCTGAGGCTTTTGTAATGGGTTGGAGCATTGAACGACCCACTCGTTACGCAATTCGATTTGTGTGACGCCTGGTTCTTACTTTACTGTTCTAAAACGCTTAACAACACATGTTAACGCGATTCCTTACCCGGCATGAAGCCTGCATAGCGTCAGTTTGCACAGCAGTTTCAAGCAGCGGTGTAGCTCAGTGGTAGAATGCTGGGCTGCCGCGCAGAAGACCCGGGTTCGTTTCCCGTTCGGTCATAGGTGTTTTTTATTTAGTTAGTTTTTTTCTTATTTCGTGCGATATTGGTTACGGACACCGGCGGTGGCGGCGGCGGCGGCGGACAACTACGGCACAGTAACGACCCTTGTTGTGATCTCATAACAGCTTTCACTGTAAAAGAAAAGAAATGCCCACACAACATTATCGAAGGCGCTTATCTTGAAAAAGGTCAGCAGTGCACTTGCGAAGCAGTCACTCATCAAGGTAAGCCAAGTTATCGGTTCAAATGGGAGCTTGTTTCAGGGGCTAGTGGCCTTTCTCGTCCCGTTGTTGAGCGCTAATTCAAAGGTTGCTACTACGTCAAGCGGCGCCTCTCAAGGTTCAATTCAGCCACCTAACCGATGCGTCATAATGAGTAAACTTGATGAACCAAGGATTTTGTCTTGGGGTGTGCTAACCAGTGTTGCGGAGTTGCCACTCCGGAATTGGAATGACTCCGGATTCATTCCACATTTTTGCGACCCCGGAATGGAATGGGAGTGGAATGGGGACAACGCTTGGATGAATGGAATGGGAATGGAATTAAGCGCTTTTTGCACGGAATAGAATGGGAATGGAATTACGTCTTTTTGCGAAAATAGAGCACCTTTTCGTCTACGCGCTGTTTTTCAAACTTCAAACATCAGTGAGTCAAAGCCTCGAATTTCACAACAGCATTTTTTAAACGGTTTGGCTGATCACAAGCACGGTACATTTATAAGCAACGCGCCTAGTACACTTATGTTCTTATATAGACTGTGTTGCTCCGAAGTTTGTCTCTAACCGCGGTTCTATGCCCTTGGTATCCGTCATGCGGACCCCCCCTCCCTCTACGCCTTGTGATTTTTTTCCCTCGTCGGCGCCCCAGCCGCCTGCTGTCTCCCCAACCTTCAAGTTTTTGTTTTCCCTTCTGTCGCCGTCGGCGAGTCGGACGCATATTCGAAAAAGCGCTTCTCTAAGCTCTCTACCTGACATTGCATACCTGCGCACAGGCAAACACAGAAAGTTCTCCTCACCCCATCCATGCTTGCCAGGCGCGCTTGATAAGCGTGGGTGCTGACGAGCATGCAGTGCGGCCTAGTGTTCCGTATTCAGTGCATAGGCACAAGGTGCCGGAGCGGCGCACTGTTCCAACTAATACCAACAGATCGAGAGGGTTTTGTTCCCCATTAACCAAATCTTAGTTTTCACTATATTCACGACCGCTCCAGACGCGTGGCAAAACTACTTATTCTTCTTGAACACTACTTTTATCAGCATAAAAATACGCTATTTCGTCATTTTAGCACTGACACATTTAAGCTTAAACAATATTAAAACATCGCCATTCGTTCAAACATGCTGACCATGCAAATACTAAGCGGGAGAACTGCCCCTATGGAAATTAATAGGGTGCTTGTACTGCACGAGATATGTCACCAATCCCTCGACCTAGGTTTTGCGTGCTTTTGCAGTTCTCCATGCATCTGATAGCATCAGCTTTATGGGGCGTTCAGTCTTAACTCGACAAAGCTATCAAGATGCCTTTCCTACGTTGAGGAATTACAGGAATGGAATTCAACTGCCCAGCCATTCCCGGAGTGGGAATTGCCTCAGTTTTTTCATTCCGAGGAATTGAAAGGAATGGCACTGCGGCAAGTTCTAAATCCTTGGAATGGAATTGGAATGGAATGGAGGCGCCCATTCCGCAACACTGGTGCTAACCCCTGTTGCAGGGGGAAATTCTTGTGTGGCTTGAGGGGGCTAGTGCCCCTTTTGCCGACGGCCGTCATGAACATCTGGCGTCCCAAATGATCAATAGAGTTTTACGTGCAACTATAGTATGAGGCACGGCGTCACTGGATCAATTAGGATTCTTTACCGCGCGCATAAGCACACGAGTGCATCTTGCATTTCACCTGGGCGAGCAAAATCAATGATGTCGTAATGATGCCAGCGAGAACAAGGAGGAAAGACACGAACGCTGACGACTTAAATGTTCATTCCAAGAGTAAGTGCTGGCTGTACATGAATAAACACAAGAGAGGCGACAGAGCATCACTCCTACTGCTTGTGCAAAACGGGTCCTGTAAGGAATCTGACGTATTTCGCTGAGAGCGTAACTCATGGCACACATCATTCACCGAGTTTTTTTATCTCTAGGGCTTCAACAACATCCCTTATGAATCTGTCAGTTGATTTGGACAAGATACAAGTGTTTGAAAATTGAGGTGCGCATACGCAGTCCCTACAATGAATACCTGTAGATACCCATGATATCACTTTTGTAGTGTTGTATTCGTGCTCTTACAATCTGTCATTTGGGCACCTTCCTGTTTGTCCTATGCTGACGCACCGCAAGACAAAAGAAGTGCGTAAACTACGTTTCAGTATACACTGTACAAACCTGTCGCGATGCTTCTTAGTACACACTAAGAAGCATCGCAGGATGCAAACACATTCTGGCGAGAACGTTTTTCAAAACGGGCTCGTAATCGAATTTCAGAGTAAGCGATTGCGGCTTCATCGACATCAACGAAAGAGCCGACGAAGCAACGAGCTCCGCCTTCAGAGAATCAGCCTTTTGCGAGGCTAATCCTCCACGTTTCATTAGGGACAGTGGATTACAGGAGTGGCATCGCTCCAGCCCAGCTATGCCATGAAATTAGTTTCGCTAACTTTTCACCATCATTGCCTAAATATAAGTCAGACATTAAATGTAAACAGAATGTTTGTGAAATAGCAGGTTCGGAGTGAAGCGAGTGAATATAAACAACGGTGGCAGAATACTTTTAAACGGCATCAAATATAATCGAACCAAGACCATACTGTTCGTAAAATTGTTCGAGTGTTTCTCCTTGACTCTTTTCGTGAATTTTTTTTTTTTCGCGTCGTGCGTTCTTCGGTGGCTTGATCAAATTTATGTAGTGCCATATAACGCTCCTTGATTGCATGCAGATGTAGTGGTCCGCGAATATTCGAAGAAGATTCGCACAACGAATTGAACAATATTCGATTCTGTGTTGGAATATGTAGCGAATCTTCCGTAGCAACAGATATTTATTAAATTCACTTTGAAGAATAAACAACAATGAAGAAGAGCAGGATAAAGAAAAGCGGCCAAAGCAGGAAGCGGTGGACCCTGCAGTATGAAGCATACCCCTCTACTGGCACATATCCCAACATGAAATCGAATATAATTTTGTTCGATTCGTTGTGCGGATCAGTGGCGTAGCCAAGGGGGGGGGGGTTCAAACCCCCCCCCCCCCCCCCGAAATTTTTCAGTTTTGCTTGCGTATATATGCACGCACACATACAAACGCACGCACGAACATACATAAAGTATGGTTGAACCCCCCCCCCCCCCCGAAAAAAATTTCTGGCTACGCTACTGGTGCGGATATTCTTCGGACCACTACATCTGCATGCAATCAGAGCGTTATGTGGCACTACATAAATTTGATCAAGCCACCGAAGAACGCACGACGCGAAAAAAAAAACATGAAGAGAGTCAAGGAGAAACACTCGTACCATTTCACGAAGAATATTGTGAACACAATTTAAAAAAAAAGATCATGCACATGCCATCCGACATCCACGTCGGAGCAATATCACCCATCACATTTTTCAAAACAACACTTAAATTGACGGTACAATTAACTGATTCGCAAATGGCGCGCAAGTAAAGAGTCCACCCTCGAAATAACGCATGATTCCGTTGAAAACGAGGTTGTGCACGCTTGAAGGACGGTGACAACCGCGGTTTCTACATCAAACCAAACGTGATTCTTTCATGAACAATAGCTGCCACACACACAAGCCTAGCCTTCGGCGAGTTGTACGGTACTGCTTGATAGAACTTGGTGGTCGTGACACCAGCTGCGTCTAACGTAGGTGGTGTCATTTCATCCCGTAGCTAACATGTCACTTACATGCTAGGGAAGCTGACAGCACCAAGGCTGGCATGCTGCTTGCTTCAACGACCAAAAAGATTTCTCTCTTTCTACAAGAATGTCACGGCGGGGATATCACAAACACGTGCAAGTTGGCCAACAACAAAAAAAAAATGAAAAGAAAGGAACGAGTAATTGGAGAGTACCAGCGGCCTCAGTCGCTACCGGGAGCAGCAGCCGTAATCGTCGCGGTTCACAGCGAAACGCGCATCCGAGCGGCAGGACTTGGCCAGTCCGACGACAGATGGCGGCAGCAGCGTCGTTTCTTCCAGTGGCCCCTTTCTGCGGGAAGGCCGGCTGGAGGGCCGGTCCCCCTGCGGTGCCGTCCCCCCGAGCAGCGAAGCCCCTCCCCGTCCGGCCCCCCACCGGAACTCTCCCGCCAGAGCTGAGCGACCGCGCGAGCCAGGCTGTCGCTGCTGCCTACCGCGCCGACGTGCACCCCGACACTTGCCGGACGCTTCGATGCCGGCGGGCTGAGTGGCAGCAAGCCGGCATGGTGTCACCGCCGGAGACCATGATGCCTACAGCGGCCCCCAACAAGCCCAAGCTCGGCTTCTCCATCGAGTCGATCGTCGGCAAAGATGCGGTCGACGAGCGGCGAGCCGACGTCGCCGCCACCGCGCACCACCTGCCGGACTCTCTGGCCGCCTCGCCGGACTCGCCGAGGCCTCCCGCCTGCACCGCCGGGGACGGGCGTAGCCGTGCCCATGGCCACGTTCCCGCCACTGGCGGCTGCGTACGCCGCCATGGTCGCCGAGCACCACCACCACCAGCACCAGCAGCAGCTGTCACGGGGCCCACCGCCCTACCTGGGCTCGGCCCTCCAACACCACCACCCGCCGCCGCCGCCCTCCGCGCTGGGACACCTGGTTGGACCCGGGGGCCCCTTCATGGTGTCCCGGGACCCGCAGCCGCTCTACCCCTGGTTGCTGGCGGCAAGGCATTCGAGGCTCTTCGCCCATCGATTCGGAGGTGAGTGATACGCATCGGCCGACAGGTCGCGACTGTCGCAGAGTGGCTAGCTATGCATAGCAGCGCTGCTGTCCAGTACCAAACGCGTCTGGCGCACTGTCCTCAAGCGTCGACGCGTCTGGTATATGCCCAGCAATTACGCAAATCCATTCAGTTACATGTGTAGTTGTTACTTCGCATATTCGCCTTATTCGATGAGGTGGTGCATATGACCGGCGTGTCACACTATTTCTCTCTGTCTTCTGTCGCATTTTCTCCCGCCTTATTCCATTGCCCAAACAAACTGAAACAAAAATTCACTCGAGCTCTCGGTCGTGCTGGCGGCCAAGTGGAGACCAGCGTTTCCCCCCGAGCTTGTGTATGAACGCACTATCTACCAAAATGCTCTGCAGTTGAAGCATTCTCGCTTTTTTTCCCTCTCTCTATTTTCTGTTCAATAGACTATCTTCGAGGTCTTTTCTGCACATAACGCCGAAGCGTTGTGATTGCCATAATTACTACAGGCGCGTGTTCCTCCTCCTGGGTATTTCAGGATGGCTACGTTTCGTTACGAGGGACGCATAGCAAAAAGTGTAGCGCCAAATTTGTGCCGCTTTTCTTGTCTTTGATTTGACTGTTACGCATTATTTCAACGTACGCGTTTATATCGCTGTTCATTATAGTGCCCTCACCGCCTGTACACGGATGCTCGCTTTGTAGTTCACGGTCGTGACGACAGACGCACTCTCACCTGCATGCACACGTTGTACTGGCAGATGTATACGCTGCTGCCTGCATCTGCCTGTACGAAAGGCTCATTTGTGCCTCGGTCCATTGTTGAGGGAAATATGTTAGTGGCACGGCTATTCTCTGCTCAGGAACCGGGAAATGTTTGGGATGTAAGAAGCACGTTGAGAGAAAGAAAAGAAATAAAACATGAGGAGATCGAGAAGAACTGAAGTTTGTTGGTTTACACAGCAACCGACACTGGGGAAAGTCTGTTGGCCGTCAACCATGTAACAACTCCCCCCCCCCCTCCCCTCCCCCTCCCCAAAAAAAATTAAGACTACATAAATACTATTGCCGGAAAGAACAAATGTGAACGTTATTCATATTTAAACACGATGGAGGCTAGTATGTTCACTTTCGATTTCTGTATACATATTATCGCGGTGAGTTGGGTGTTTTCACGCATTCTTTGATTTATTCCGTGCTGGTGAACACAGTCGTTAAATTATGTCATGCGCAAATGAAACCAGCAATATTGTTGCATGTTGCGTCGGCAGCCCTAAGAAATCTATCCTCAGTGGCTGTAGCTTTGGCTACCGCAACCTCATCTATAGAATGATAGATATGTTATCATACATAAAGAAAAACAAAAGAAAACGCATCTGACATACCTTATAGTGCTAATCTAACACACATATGAACACATGCACGCACGGGTTACAGGTATAATATGGTCCCGGTGATTTGGCAGTTTTTCGGTGTTTTCCTGTGTATTATTTCAAACTGACGTAGCTTGTCTCGCATCATGAGTGCCGGCCGATGCAATCTGTCGCTAAGTATGCCATAAGGGCGAGCAAGTAGAAATTATCGCATTACTTCGGCAGTCACGAGTTTTGCGCCTCACTAAGCGGGGGACGCGTAAATCGATCAGCTCATGCTTGAATCCTCTTATTGTATCTAAACCACTCTGCTTTACATCTCGTGGGAGGGACTAGCAATTCATGATGCTTATTTCTGCAAACACAGTCTACAGGTTTTCAACATGTACGAAGTTTTATCCCTGGATAGGTAGTATCCATGGATCTCCCTGCCCTCGATAAATACTCTTCGGCCTTCCATCTTAGTTTTTCTTTAATTATTTATTGATTCCTCATTGCAAGGGTCGAAATGCATGGCCTCGTTTTATGAAACTTTTCAATCCATGGCACAACACATTTAAGGGCTGAACAATGCCACTGTGTCGCAGTGTTATGATCGATGATTTCGTAACTCCGTTGTGCAGCCATTTGCATCCGAAGCCACTGGCAGTGTGCCACTCAGTATACTATTCGCCCAGTCACGTGTACAAACTTCTATAAAGATACTGGTAGTGCAAGCCCGATCCTACACAGTTTGCGGCGTTCGTTTTTTCTCGTACGATTCGGAGCAACGTTTACTAACGGGGGACGAATGAGCGCCGCCGGTGGCAGCGCGCACCAAGTCAATCGTATTCGCCTCTTTCACGCCTCGTCAAAGGACGTTGTTGTTTGCTATGTAACTTGTTGCGCAGATGCGTCATTGTTAGATTTGTTCGGGAGCAGTGTATTTCGTTTGTTATTAAGCGACGTGCGCAGGCCTTGCGCCAAGTAAGTGTTGTATACACGCATAGGCGTGCGCACGGGGGGGGGGGCAAGGGGGGCGAGAAGGGGGGGGGGGGGGCGCAAAGTCAGCCCCATGCATTGACATAATAGGGAGGGGGGGGGGCGCTGCGACGAACCTTCACCCCCCCCTGAAGGGGAACCCTGCGCACGCTTATGCACACGTAGTGTCGGTAACATCTTGTTGTTTCCAGAACGTCATCGTACGCCATTGCAGCGGACGCATTGTGACATGCTCTACGTGCGCCAGCCTTACAATTTGCGCAGCAGAATCGGAAGAAGGAACTTGCGGCAACAACAGCTAGTTTTAAAAATTTAACAGATCGCAAGCACTGTGGGAATCGATTGCATGCGATGCAGTTCAGCGAGAAATGCAGCATTTTTTTCCTTTGCGCCAAGCGTTACGAGGTGGATCGATATCGCTGCGTAAACTGAGTAGTTGAGTGCACATCGTGGAAGGCACGTCGAGTACACTGGCGTGCAAAAAAAGATTAGCTCGTGGCCTGGCGTAACAGTGTCACTCACGTTACAGCACCGATGTCACTTACGTCTGACCAAGTGCACGTTACGGTGCAATCATCTTAGCAATATTAAGCAGCTGTTGTCGGCGTATTCGAGCAACGCTTGACTATGTTTTGCTGACTCACAGGAGTACGTCACATTGTTATAAAAGAGGATAACACAATTGGCGTTGCTCCGACATGACGCAGGCTCTTCTTGCAAAGCAGTTTGAAGCGTGACTCTGTGGTTGACTGCCATGCAGAATGCCTGTGTTCGATTCAGGCTCGCGCCGTAAATTTTATTCTTTGCTTCCATCCGGATTTCTCGCTCTTCGACAACCCCTGTGCCGCCGGCAAAGGGTTGTGTGTGACAGGGGCCCGTTAACGCTATCGCGTTCACATTTTCAAAATCGCTGTCTCTAGTATGTATAATGTGGGCCACCTGTGGCGCGGTTACCACGGGCCTTAGTGTGCGGCTATATGACGCGCGCGGCAGGAAATTCACATTATTCATGCCACGATCTGTGAACCGTGTTCGCACTATGGTCGTGTCCTGCTATGCAATTTTGGTATATGCCAAGTCATAGGCGTGCGCAGGGGGCGGGGGGGGGGGGGGGGGGGGCGAAGATTAATTGCAGTGCCGCCCCCCTACTAAGTCAATGTATCGGTCAGATTTTGCGCCCCCCCCTCTTAGAAACTATGGAGAGGGTATCCCCCCCCGTGCTCACGCCTATGTGCCAAATTAAGGAGACGCACACGACCGAGACGTAGGCGGCTAGATAGAAATGCTGTGTTTGGTTGGCCGACAAATGTATCGCATAACTTTTCGCTGGCGGCCAGAAGTCCCGCCTTCACTGACTATCCCCCTTATCAATAAGCTTTTCTCTCTCTCTCGCATTGTCGCACTCGCCTTTTTTCTTTTTTTGCCGGCGTTTCTCATACCGAACAATTGTGAATATGCACCCTTGAGAGATGCGCGCAAAAGATGAAGGCCTCGTGGCTTGAGCGTTGTGTGTTTACGCCCCATCGCAAGGCCGCTCCCGAGACCTGCAATCGAGTTCGTGACCGAACCAGAGTGCGGCGTAACGCGCGTCCAAACAGCAGTGAAGCCAGTTTAGAAACTTGAGGTTCTTGCAAAGCCATGTGCCGTCGCGAGAATCAAACCAATGCCACAAACGCGACAGAATGGGCACTCACCTGTTATACGGCTGATTTAGTGTCATTTTGTGCTGGCGATGCATAACCAAAACATCGGCGCTTGGTGAACGATGTTGAGCGAACAAGTTGGCCAAGCACACTGAGCACGGAAAGCTTCTTTCACGCAGCGTCACGCTGCAGGTGAATGCGTATTATGTAGAAGAGGACTGTTTGGCAAGTCACCAGCAACGAATGTGCACAATGCGCGCTCGAGTGCGTTTTATACCCATCTCAAACTTGGTATTTTAACTGTGCGAGCCCCCTGTGCAGTGTTGGACTTTCTCCTGGTACCGGGTTTCCCTCAGCTCGAACGCCGTTTGTGCCCAAGTCTCGGTCCACGCGTAAATTCAAATTTATTGACGACAGACGTGCGCGCCTACGATATGAAAGCGGCAGCGCCGGAATTTCAGGTTCCGTTATGGCTAACTCGTCAGGCTGCGTGTGGACGCTACAGTACCGCACTTTGTTGCCTTTCTTTTTGTCATATTGTAGTAGCAGCTTTGGCGAGACTGTATAAAAAAATGCCACTTTGTCTATATGCAGAAGTAAGTGCGGGAAGCGTATTGCCCAACTGGAGGTGTTCCTCGCACGGTGGCGATATGGGAAAGCAGACTCTGACGAAAAAAGAAACTTGGGGCCGGTGGGGGTCCTCTTCTATCCGTTGTCACCCGCGAGCCTATCTTGCCACCCCTTCGCTATGCTGCCCGCTTTCTGTGAAGCATACCGGCCCACTTTTGTGCCACGCGCTAGCTTAAATAGCCACGCTGTTACAAAAGGGCCGCAAGGAATGATCACTCATTGAGGTTAAACTGTGATTCTGAGGTATACAGACAGCAAATGAAAAGCTATGCATTATCGCTTGTGTGTTCTTTCAGCACTCTTTCCTCTGGCGTTTTTTTTTTGTGTGTTTTTGTTTTCGCGCACTGTCATCTTAAAGCACTGTACGAACAGTGCCTATATGCAGTGTGCTCTGACGGAGAGATCGATACGTCGGTGACACATAATAATTTTCGTTGTCACGGCGTGTGCACTTGACAATCCTGACACCTGTGTGTGTACACGCACATGGCAATACACGCGTTCATGCAACCCATTCCGTCATGCTGCTACGCACTCGCGCCGAGCGGTTCCCGCTTGGCACTGCACCAGGATAGGCGAAGTTTCGCGTAGCGCCACCGCAGCTCAGTGGTACAGCATCGGACGCGTTATTCGAAGGTCGCAGGTTCGGTCCCTGCCGGTGGAAAGTTATCTTTTCATACACTTTTCTTTCTTCACATTTACGTTACAATTACTTCTAATAACATCCCCTATACTTTACTTGGCAACATTGTTTGTTAGTTCATATTAATATTCGGTTAGGCCTCGAGTTTCATAAACACAGGTGGAGCCGTTTCGCGTTCCCGACGATGCCACGCTGAATGGAAGATGGCGAGTGATGCAAGATCTCGTGCGCCCTATACGCACATGCGCCTTCCTGGAAATCCGCTACGAGGCTGCGATTCGTCGCAGCAGAATGAAGAGGCTCTGTTCATTGTATAAAATTCGCGGTAATCTAACTCTGAATAGCACTCCTTTGCTTCCATATATATATATATATATATATATATATATATATATATATATATATATATATTACGAGAAATGTGCACAATCAACCCGCAGGAATATCAGAAACTGAACATACAAAAGAATTCCTTTATTAATGTGGCAGCCGGTGGACCGGCCTTCATGCCACCGGCCGCAGCAGAATTAAACGTACTGTTGTGTTTTCCAGACGTAATTAAGTTCATTTCCTGATATACGCACACACGCATATATATATATATATATATATATATATATATATATATATATATATATATATATATATATATATATATATATATAGAAGGAAGGTCTTCCTGGATTCGGTAGTATTATAGGTGCTCAAGTGAAGTGGACGAACAAACGAAAAACGATTGCCAACGTTGCGGCCGGGGACCGGCCTTCTTCAGGGCATACATGCATATAACTGCAATGCGTACGTCTTAAATAAGGGCATAGCATGGGGGGCCCCCCCATTGTGCATATTCACTGCTAACAGATTTTTACATAGAGGCATTCACTGTTAACACACAGATATTCAGACATCCGCAGCATTTTGTATGGTGACAGCATGGATAGCGGAGCAGCAGTGCATGTATATCATGTGCTTCCGTTTTACCGCTGTGAAGCTGCCCAGTGTATGAGGTGGCCAGTTTTCCCTCAAGCTGCTTAATGCAGCTTTTTTGCTGGTCATCCTCGCAACCTTGTTGTTGTTAATAAATTCAATTCAATTCAATATTATAGATGTGAGAAAGCAAAGTAAAATATAACATAAGATAGAGATAGTATGTAGGGCAGTTGAAATATCACCACACTTGTGACACAATGAAAAAAGAAAATCTTTACAGTGGTGATAAGTCGCATTTGTTTGCAATGAAATGTACACCAGCAAAATATGAGCATCGTCGTCACAATATGGAAGCAAATGTACATGCGCATTCTGGTCACCTAATTGATTGGGCTTATGTCACCAAGGATTCGATCACGGCAGCAAATAACCGTGCATGCGGACTACGATGATTCATTTACCTGTTTTACTGGCCAAAATGTTAATCTGCCCGTATTCTCGTTGATCCCAGATGCTATGGCATTAAATTGATGAATGAAAAGAGATTCCCGAACCTCCCTTGCGTAGTGCGATTTAAAACCGGATTCTAGTGTTGTGGCGGTTCGGTTGTCAAAAGAGTGGCCTGGGGTAACGACGTGCTTGGACAGGGGAAGGCTATGCAGGCCCAAGACATGCTAGCTATGATTATTAAAGCGCAATCGGAAAGGTGTCTCCGTTTGGCCAATGTATTGAAGGTTACACGATGAGCATTCCAGCAAGTAAAGTACATTGCTCATGTCGCAGTCGAAATTGCCTTTTATTCTCAGAGCAAAGTTTGACGCAGCGCTCTAACAATTTGTGAAGTCGTCATGTCGGGGCACACCTTGCAACGTGTCTTTTTACACGGATGACATCCGACATGGACAGGCGTTGTTATTTTAGATGACGTTAGTATGTCCCGTAGGTTTCTCGAGCGTCGATAGGCTGCTCGTGGAGGCTCTGGAAATACTTCTTCGAGACGATTACTCTGCATTCATATGTTACAGTGCTTTTTAAGGATGACGTTAACATTTGGAATCGACGCAGAATGTGTCAAAACTAAATTGGTGTGTTTTCGCTGCACAGTTTGTTCACGCGGTTTTAGAAGCGCCCTGCGGTCAATCGCATCAGCGCGCATGATCACGTCATTCTCGATCTTTGTCGGATCTTTTTGTTCAGTTAGGGCATCGCGAAGCCTATCGCAGTTTTTAGCGGAGTCTGAATTGTCAGAGCACAGCCTCTTGAAGCGAAGTACTTGACTGTAGGGTATACTGGTCTTACAATGTTTAACATGGCTGCTTTTAAAATGAAGATACCGATGAACGTCAGTTGTCTTCCTGTATACTTTCGTAGCTATTTTTTCGCCACATAGCGACACTGTGACATCCAGATGGATTTCTTCGAGTACGATTGTGAGAATGAAACGGACGGATGAACCTTGTTGAAATCTGCAATAAAGTCGGGAGCTCTGCTTGGCCGTGGTGCCAGACGAGGAAAATGTCTTCTATAGAACGTTTACAATAGTAAACACACACATATCTATATATATATAATGCTTCTCTCTGAAAGATACCAATGTAGACACAAGGGCTGCTTCGACGGCGAATATATTTGCATCACATTTTGAGTTAAGCAGCTTTGTAATAATACTCAGCACAATATATTATGGTTGGTATGAGGAGCTTCTCTAGCTCATTTGCTGCTCCTCTGACTTGGTCCCAATTTACACTCGCACAAGCGTAACAATGGACATTCACCAGTTAGCAGCACTGCACAGCTTTAATAAAACTCAATGGCGTCGTTCCGAGAAAAAAAGAGTTGCAGTGTCGCAGGACGGCGAGGCTACGTTTCGCGAGTAGGAAAAGAAAACCGTACGCATTCGCCATCTCCCGCTGGTTTCCTTTACGTGTACGTATACAGTCATAATGAGGCAACGGACAAAACATTTTTTAAGGCGTAACTTAACGGAACTGTAAATGCATCGGCATGTGGGCACGTCACAAAAGCTCCAGCAAACAATGCGTCAATTGTGAAAATCGGTAATAATAATTCCCAATTAGCATAGGATTTCGAAATAATTGCAAGACGAAGTCACTGCTTACTGTGCCCGCTAACTTAACAAGTTTACTTTTCTTTTCCTTTCAAGTGCACCTTTGCCACCTACCGTTGGTTCTCATTTGTCTGGGTTATATATTTTATTTGGGCTTTCGCTTACACGAAATATTACCTAATATGTCGGACCATTCGCTCCTTGCGCCGGGATTAAATTTCCCTACTTGTTCGTTTGCACAGTGCTCTGTAAGGCCAGGTGTTCACCGAGGTTTTCGTTCGAGGATAAATTGCGACTGCACGGTGCCTCAGCCATCATCTGAAGGAGAGAGAGAAGGATACATGCGAGGGAAAGGCAGAGAGGTTAACCCGAATCGAAACATCTGCATTGTTTGCACTTAGGGGAAGGCGAAATAGTCACCATGTAATGATTGTGCAGTTGTGAAAATCGACCCAGCTAGTCACTGTAGGGAAGCCGACGCGCGTATGCGTGAATTATGCCTTTGTTGTTCTCGCAATAGACTATAGGATCGTCCTTATCAAAGTCCATAACTGATTATTCTTCATTTCGTTCTTTATGTGAGTTAATTTTGATTTATTGATTTCCATTTACACACACATGTACTACACAGTGGCCGCACAAAAATGGTAAAACACATAATACACTTTGTATAATAGACTAATACAGGAACCGCAAAGTTTGACTGTTATACAATAGAAAAAAAAAAACATATGCACAAGCGACTACAGTACTTCAGATAAAGCGAGCACAAAATAGATATGTACGTGTTAACGTGCAAGGAAACTAAGAAAAAACATGACACACAATAATAACTTCCAGAAAATACTCTAGACATGGGAACGCATTAACGTTTTAAATTCTGACAATATTATGTCCTGTAAATCATAGCCTGCTCTATTGTATGAGTTAAGTAGTTTAGGGAGACTAATACATAACATTTGGTAAGCACACTTTGTTCTGAAATGTGGAACCTTCCGTTGTCCTGGTGTACGAGTGCTATAACGGTATCATTTGAGAGATAGCTTGGCAAGCTCTGCTAATAAGGTATTGTTACATTTGCACTGAAATAATATTCGCGTAAGTTGCATAAATTTATCGTTATTCATATTCCACATCAGCCGCATACCGTTCGGCATTTGTCTACCTGTCACCTACACTGTAAACCATATTACACCCATGTAGGTGTTTTTGGCGTCACACCCATACACCCCACGGAAAGGGTGTAACAAGCGCAATTACACCCTTTTCATGGGCATACTTCACAGACCCTTTATGCTTCATGGGTGTAGTATCAAAACTATACCCAATGGCAAAAGTGGAATGGGGTGTTAAGCAACCATACACCCTAACATCATTTCAAATATATGAATCATGCGCCCCCCCCCCCCCCCTTTCCTTCTGAAGCACTATAAAGCATATCCCATAGCTAGTTCTTCCAGGGAAGAACTATAGCTATATTTCACCACTCATTCTGGGAAAATTCCAGATGCAACTGCGCTTATTTCGTGCACATGACATATGGTAATGAGTGCTGCAGTGTAAAATTGAGTGTATATAAGGTATCAGTTGGAATGTGTTGAGTCAAGCGCGTCTAAAAACAGTAAATGTCTACTTTTGGGAGGGGACATACCGAAACTTTTCACAAAAATGTAAAGGTGTAACATTTCAAGAAACATCCCCCACCCTACCAGTTATTAGGGTGTTATATTTGAACATATGCCCTTCATGCGCCCTTATTTGCAATAAAGTGTGCAAAGGGCGTTAGTGCCGTATTTACACCCTTTGAAAAAAAAATTGTCAGAAATAAGGGTGCACGAAGGGTGTTTCAGCGATCGAAGCACCCTTTGAAACAAGCACAATTACACCTTTCACACCCTTAGGGGTGTGAAAAGGTTTACTGCAGGATGAATTTTCATGCGTAACGATCAGTGGGAGGCGAAGTTATGCCGAATTATGGCAACGCACGCAGCGGTCGGCCCCCTCCCACTCGTCGAGCTGCAGTCACAGCCGAATGGGCAGCCATTTACACGAGAGCGACGTGGCACGTGGCCGCCACTATCGCAACCACGGTTGCTTTATTTCGTTGCGCCACGTGCCCTTTGGTGTCCACCCAATCTGAAGCCCCGCTCTCGCAGCGATACGCCGCGGTGCTCGCTTTCGTGTTTTACACGCGAGCCGTCGATGAACCAGCGGAGCCTGCAAAATCTGTGGCACGCGCGTCACGGTCAATCAGGGGATGGGGGGCCACCCAATCTTTATTGTCGGTATTTATATCAGTAATAACGATGAAAGAGAGCGAGGTGAAGTTGTGGTTCGGTGCTTTACTGACAACTTAGTCAAAACACACGAAACACTGACCGTGACGAAGACGCCAAGACATCGCCAGTGTTTCGTGTATTTGAGTTGCGCCGCTTCATAATCAGGAACCCCAACTACCGGTGGTCACGTTTTGTCGAGCTATTTCTTGTACCGTTTCATTGTTATACGAAATGGCTTAAAAGTGCACGCACATATACACACACGTGCGCGGAGGAGAAAGGCGAAATGATGATGATTCTGACTCTTAGGAAAATAGACTGCTGGGCGACTTGGTTATACATGACGATTAAAGAAGAGCGCGAAAAAGCGTGGGACTAGAGGAAGACAGCTGCGGGACAAGCGCACGCGGATTTCGGCAGGAAGAAAATTCCTAAAGCCACATATAATTTGTCGCGCCAAGAAAAACCAGCCATGCCATCAAAGCACGACTGATATTTTCACGTTTCCTCGCATAATGCGATCCCATGAACAAAGTTGCGCCAATATTGGCGGGATGAAAATGAACAATGCTGCAGTATCGGCAATAGCGAGCGTTTCTGACTTTTCCAATGTCCTACACTTGCGCTTGATAAAAGCGAGTAGTGGATTAATCACCAGAGTGCGGTGAAAGAAGCAGGCAAAGCATTGTTGCACGAGAAGAGTGATTATAAAAAAGCAAAGGCATTTTTACAAGCAAGAAGGTCACTGAGGCTCATGAAGGAAGTTGCAGGCCACCCCCAGAAGATCACGACCTATATGATGATCGTGGTGTAAACGCACCGTCTTATACCAACTTGCCCATTCTGCGTTTCGCAACTGTCGTTGTAGGCTCCCTTATGCATTCATGTAAGACCAGTCAAAGCCATCCCCGCCACCCTTCGAAAGCTTTGTGCAACTAACATGCATTGTTTCCAACATCGGAGGAACCTCACCTGGTTTTGCATTGCCTCCGTGAACCTTTGACCAAGCTACGGTGTCGTGTGATGACGTAATCATGTGACGTCACAAATTTTGGAGATCTGTGACGTCATCGCGTGATGATTTTTTGCATCACTCGTCACCGACGCCGCCGACGGTCAAATTTCGCCTTTGATGAGGCATCCGTCACCTTAACAAGTACGCAAATTGACAAGAACGGGTATACTCACACTCTGAAAAAGGCCGACATATTTAATAACTAAATTCTAACCGTTTAGCAGTCGCCAAAATTAATAATCTCTTAGTAAGCGAAGGTAGTAAAACGAAGGTTAGTGAAATCCTCAATCTCGTCAGCTGGTGAATAGTACTAACTCAGACTGTTGGTTTGTTACTAGGTTGTTTGTAAGCGCACTAGCAACTTATTAATAGTACTAACACTAGTGTACTACAATTACCCAACAAGAGGTTCATGTGTGGGATGTGCATTGCCACATAAAGTTGATTGTTTTAAAAGCACAATGAAGTAAAAAAAGAAACTGCTACACTAATAGCTAATTACTTGAAACGATTACCACGGTAAGTACACATCACAACAACGTACATAGGGGCATGAAGGAACCACAAGCGAGAACACTCACGCACACAATATCAAGGCGTCTACGTACGCGATACAGCAGCTTGACGGCTCTTTATGCGCCTACTTTAGGATAGCACACCTTGTACTGGTTAGCAGCCATGTAAAGCAGAGATACAATCGATGTTTTCGGCCCAGTATCTTGTGAGCTAGTGTTTGCACATGTGTGCGCCATCACATAGCGCAGAACTGTTATTCCAACGTTATCAAGTGAATTACACTTTGTCTAAATTTTGCACAACACTGCCACATTACGGCATAATATACTTGGGCATCTACAAAGCATCTGACAACATAGGCTGCTTAGTAACCTAGTTAGAGACACCGAGAAAACCTTCCTGGTTAGTAACGGCAAAATTTACTAGCATTACTAGCTGCTGGCTTGTATAAACAGATACCGTGTAGGTAGTAAAATACGCTCGAAACTGGCAATTGCATGCATTTTCTTTTTTAAGTGTGTAGAACAACCTCTGGAGTTGTCCTATGCGTTCTGTTATTGTGTGTACTTGCTTGCGCTGCATAGCGTTCAAAGAATTTCTGACACACTATAGACTACGAACAGCTTGTGAACGCGATATCCCGCCCACAATTGCGACTCATGGTGTGAGCATAAATGAATGCTTTAGGTACGCTACTGAAACGTCCGCTGAGCGCGTTTCCGTTGCCAGTGACTCAGCCAATCGTGAGGAATCTGTGGACGCTATGGCTGTACTGCGAAACAGCATGAAACTTTTTCCTCTTATCGCGCGTGCATGTCTCGCGGCGGAGACATGGTGCTCACGCGATGAAAAGCGCTCTTCGGCCGAGGCAATCTCCTCCGCTTAGGGCAGTCTTGACTAGATTGACCGGGTTGCTTGTGCGGTCGTACAAGGCAAGCTCGTGGCTTTCCAAGTTGCCGCCATACGCTTCCTTACATTCACCCTTCCACGCACACAATCAAGAAGAAAGTGCCTCGACGATACTCACGCGCTTAGTCGATACATGCTATTCTTATGCACGATCGTTTCCTCATTGGTCGGTCTGCCGCCGATCGGTCTTGATCGGAAGAACATCTGCTCGACCATGGTGAATGTGACGGCGATTCAGTGTTACAAGTTTCACCTGTGTTTGCCAATGCGAGATGACCTGTTATTCGGTTGTCGGTCCCACAGATTATCTCGGAATCGCCTGTTTCATCGGCACTATAATTATAATCTTGTCTCGTGTTGCGACACCGGACAACCGGATCGCGCCGTGACATAAGAGGTGTCGTCAGTGCTGCGTCATGCGTATCGAAGGTTTCCGATCGGTACAAATTCAATGAGCTAACATCGATAGTAATTAAGGCGTGTCGAAATGACGATGTACAGAAAAAAATGGGGCTTTAATGTTCCCATTATTCTCCATCACCAAGATGTGTTGCAGAACAATTATATTACTACCATTTCACTTGTGAACGTCTAGAGAGCGCCACCAATCATATCTGTATAGGTACAATGGAGTCTCCTACATACGATTCATGTATGTAGTAAGTCTTGGGGGAATCTTTTCGTCTTGTCTGGCTAGCGACCCATATAGAGGAGCAATGTGGTTTCATGTGGTTAATTCGACCCTGAAGTCAAATAACGAGACTCCACCAGCGGGCTCGTGTTTATAAAATTCTTAGCTTAAATAAAAAAAAGACCTCTGAACACCACGTGTTCAAGGACTTTTCATAGCTCTCGTCTTGGTTTATCTTTACACCAGATGGTCGAAATTTCCGGAGCCCTCCACTACGGCGTCTCTCATAATCATATCGTGGTTTTGGGACGTTAAACCCCAGATATTATTATTATTATTATTATTGGTTTATCTTTACATTGTAGGACGCGCTACCTTCATTCCATTGGTTCACGAATAACGGCATATCATGCAGTCTCTGCAGTCACCGCCGATTCGATCACGCGAATGAAAATGATGATATCGGGTGACGCGGCGTATACCACGCACACTGATCAAGTCGCGAGCTGTCCTTGGTGAATTTAAAACGTTAAAACTCAACTATAACGCTTCGGTGAAACTACCAAAGTAACTTCTTTAAAAGAGCACAAACTGACGAGCCGCTTCAACACTGCTGAATAGCGGTGCAGTTGTGTGAAGCTGCTCCACACAGTGTTGCCCGGAGCAGTGTCACTCGGTGCCATACGAACCTTGGCCATTGCACAGAGTACGCCCATTGAAAATGCCTTTTTTGGAAGTTTCTTCGAATAGAACGACTTTCGGTCGACGCACTTTATTTGACAGTTGCCGTGAAGACTGTTTCAACGATATTCCACTGTTCATATACGACTGTTTTTATGGACATGTGAGCGCCACGCAGTACGCCATTACTTGTGAGTATAACTAGCAATCGTCAATATTAACGTATCATTAGTGGGAAAATTGGGCGTCCGGCGTCGACAGCACGAACGGCAGCACTGCAATGATTTCGTGTCACGATGCCATCACATGACGCTTGGTGAAACCTCATTCCGGAGTCAATCTAGAAGTCGCTGGGCCAGACAACGTCATTGACGCCTGTGTGCCTGAACGCCGGTTCACTGCTGTGATTAAGGCAAGTTTCTCTCGGAACACCGCGATCGCACGGTTCTTCTCTCATTGTCCACGTCTGTGCACGTTCTCCGTGGTTCGATATATCTCCTTTATCCCTACCGTTTAACTTGACTCGATTTTTCGAGCTCGCCTGTACACACCGTTGCAGGTGGAAGCTGCGTATGTGGTTGATGCTGATGGCGTTCACCGTGCACTAAGTCGAGGCAATGTAAAGGACCAAACAAAGGGCCTTCGTCGCATCCGTGCGAGACCCGCAGTATACCCACCTATATTACACACACCGCGAGTCGAGCCGCGGCTGACGGCGCAGCTGTTGCTGCGCGGAGGGGTTGGCACATGCAAGCGGCGGACCTCCGTGGGCGTTTATGCGTGCGCCTTAATCTGATACAGTCGAACCCACTTATAACAATACTCAAGTGCTACGAAAATTCCATTCTTATAACCGATAATTGCTATAAACGGGTTGCAAGAAAAAAGCAATATAGGGCGGCAGACTGTTGTGAAAAAACTGTAATATCGGATATACCAACAGACATCAATCACAAGGCTGCCGATTTTTCGGACATGCTTGAAAATTCGGACGCTTTCACGGGACCACCACAAGCCTTATTGAACCAATGTATGACAACATGAGAAGTTTTGAACGCTGAAACTTTTCCAAGTCTCAACTTTTTCCTCAATTGCATTAACAGAAATCACCGCCTCTCCCGCGCCGTAGCACATTTTGAAAGTAAGCCTTGCCGTAGCACTCAAACACTGTACGGTGAAGCATACCGCAAATCTGAAGGGGTGCTGGGGAAGTTGGGGTGTGGGAGGGGTTTCAGTAGCTTGAATTTCTCGTTTTCTTTTTTTCTTTTCAAGGATTTCGTATTCCATTACCTTTTGGCATGGACACCCAGCAGCTATAATTCATTGTTATAAGCGCTAATGCGGCATGCGGGCATTGCTGTAAGCGGGTTATTTCACTATAGAAAACATACAAAAGTTGACGGCGCAGCAGCTTCTCATTGTTATAACCAATATATTGCCGGTATCTGTATAAGTGGGTTCGACTGTATATATATATATATATATATAGGGGTTGGTTGCTTGCCGCACGCTGGCGCAATCGAAAACACTGCAGCATCCGGGCGTTTGCTGCGTTTCCCGTGACGCATTGACCTTTAATAGCCCTGTCATCGCCTCTAAACGGAAACAAAAGCACAGAAAAAAAGCATACAGACGCATAATAAGATCACTGGGTGGAGCCGTAATTCTTGCATTGTTCTCTTCAGTATCATGGACAGTGGACGATAGGTGTCTGTGCAGTCAGCCTTACATGTCGGCGAGCCACTAAACGCAGCTTTGGATTTGCTTCCTCTGTATGACGTTGGTTGCCGCTAACACTCCCGAGGCCACGAAGCAAGTACAATGTAATGCTACTGCAGAACCGGAAGCGCCTCAGTATACCCGTCTATAAAGCACCCCAAAAACATGAAATAAAGCACACATAGCGCAGAAACGAGGAAATAATTTTCAGCCGTGTTGGTGTGGATGTTTCTGCGGGAATTTTTTGCCGCTGGTCAGGCATGATGCACCTCGGCGGCTTGTCGGTATGCTGGGACTATGTAGAGCCAGAACGCGAGCGCTATTACACCGTCAAGTCGTTTTATTTTTGCCTAAACACTCTCGAAACGATCCTTTTTGCTTTTTGCGTGATCAAGTATGAACACTAGACAAAAAAGTGAGTCAGACTACAAGGCGTGGCGCATGTGGCGATGTACCTACCAAACCAAAATGAACTAAAGGAGACACAACCATAGCATTTATTAATGCATCACAGAGTGATAAAGCGTTATACACAACGCGAGCTTGGTACGCGGCACAAGACAGGCATTGAAAATAAGCTCCCACGGTGTGAGAAACAATGCGATATTTAAAAAAGAAATGCCCGCAGGATGTCCTCAGGGAGATGCGTTTAGTTGTTTTCTCCCTCCAGCGCTCGTCGTAACGACTCCATAGCAAGCGCATCCCGCGACCACCGAAACGCCTGTTTCGCATCAGATTTTCGCGAAATTTGAATCTCACTGATTAGCCAGCCTTCCATGTAGTCCTTGCATCTTGCCCGCTCAGGTATTTTGTTCCACGAAATTCACCCAAGCCTTCAAAGTTCTCTTTCAGTTGTTTTGCATCGAGGGTGCAACGCTTTCGTACGGTTCAGATATATTCATATTTTGCAAACGTAGCCCAGTGGTTAAGACACTCGCCTTCGGAGCGTGGCGGCCCGGCTTTGTCTCATTTGTCTCTTAATGAGTGTCTCACGTGGCGTATAGAAATGATTACGCATTGAAAAAGCGATACGTACTAGTACATCTAAGCGAGCCAGTACGAAATGTGAGACGAAGGGGATCATAAATCTATCTTGGGTGACAGGCCAACAATATTTTCTGTCAAGTGCCGTGATGACTGTCCGGTTCGGTGGACTAGTGGCTCGGCTGCTGACCCGAAGGTCACGGGTTCGATACCAGCCGTGGCGGTCGCATTTCGATGGAGGCGAAATGGCCCGTGTACTGTGCGATGTCAGTGCACGTCAAAGAACACCAGATTATCCAAATTTCCGGAGCCCTCCACTAAGGCATCCCTCATAACTATATCATGGTTGTGAGACGTAAAACCCCACATATTAATTAATTCAAGCGCCGCGACGCATGTCAATGACAGGTCAAGTAGCTGATGGTGGCATGCAAGTCACACACTCTGGCATCGCTTTCCTGCCGCACTGTTTCTGACGAATATTTACGTCGTGCTTATCTTGCGAGGACAGCATGTGCGCCAAACACGTATAGGGTGTTCCTAGCTATCTCAGGTGCCCTTATATATTAACGCACAGCGAACGAGCGCAAGCTGGATTAGGCCTTGTAAAACATATTTCGTTTCATCTGGGCACTGAGTGGTTTCGCCACGTGATGTGGAGGTTTAAGCCGGCCCGGATGACACGGCGAAAATACGCTCCACGTGGCTTGGTTCACTCGCCGAACGTCTCCGCTGGTCCATGTCGTTCTTTTGTTACGCCTGCTTCCTTCGGAAAATTGCCCCGCGCGGCTCTCGCAACAGGCAGCGGTTTATGTATGGCGGCTGCTTATCGCCCATTAGAATTGGTCCAACTGAGCTCTGTTCCTTACCGGAAATGTCTGCACTAAGCCATATGAGCCAACACCGATGCGAGATTGGCGCGATGGGTCTGGCTGTATGCAGCTACTATTCCATTAGGAAAAACAGTCCCGTCTTGCATGTGCTCTCTTCATCCTTGGACGCCGACGGTGCTTTACGCTGCCCGCCGAATTATCGCGATGTCCTCCTCGTTCGAGGTACGTACAGTCTACATGTACAAAAGACGGTTCTTCTATTGCTGCTATTATCGCGGCCCGATAGGCTGCGCAATTTCTGTGCCTATACGGGGAAAAATAGGCGAAATGGAAGCGTCTCGATAGAAGCAGAAAAGTGGCGCCCGTTTCGGCGGACGCTTCCTTGTCGAGTGCAGCTGGCTATCGCCTTTGTGTCCTCGCTCGATGAACATCTGCAGTTGTTTTCTCATGTCTCACTCAAAGTCTGTTCTTGTTAGTGGTCAACACACACAGAATAGACATGAGCGATGTCATTGAGGCCGCCATATTGTTGTACAGAGAGCAAAGGTGAAAGGCAGGACGAAGAGTGGATCAATGTCTGCGCTTATCTGCTGTAGAACATGAATGATGTGGATAGCACTACAATGGTCAAGGGGATGCTCCTCATGTGTCGCTCACTTTTTTTTTGCTTTTTTCGGGCCATGATATTCTTGCGTGTCATTATGAGCGACGCCGTAGCCGAGGGCTCCGTAACTTCTCGACCACTTGGTTTTGTTTGTCATGTATTGGCATCGCACAGTACTCGGGCGTTTCTCCTCCATTGGACGACTCTGTCGGGACTACAGCAGTATACCCACCTCACCGTATCTCACATAAGCTACTGCACAAACCTAACGTAACCTACGATAGTAAAAATCATAATGATAATTATTTGGGTTCTACTTCCCAAGTCCACGATATAGATTATGGTGGTATTGGTGGGCTCCAGAAACACCTGGTGTTCTGAACGCGTACCTAAATCCAAGTAAACGGGCATTCAGCATTTGGCCGTTGTCGAAATGCGGCCGCCAAGGCCAGGATTCCATCCCGCGACCTTCGAGTGTGCATTCGAGCACCATAACGTAAACTGCGGCCATTAATATTAAACAATAGAAGCGTTGTTGCAGGCGACAATTGGTAACGGAGTGAGACCAAGAGTAAATATCTACGCCGTAAACCACTTTGCACCAGAGGTTTCACGCAAGCAAAACACCCTGACCACAATGTGCGAAAATGAGGGTGTAAGGGTGTTCTCCTTCCCCAAATAACTTTTAAGGTTTTAACTACAACAGCCTTTAGGAGCTAAGGTTGTTATGGGTTATCGAAACAGCCGGCACCCATACGGCAGCGTGCCAGATGATAACTGGGACCCACTGATTAAAAAGTTGTTCGTTATTAGGCAAGTATAAATTGAAAGATCTGTCCCTTTTAGGGCCATCTACAAGCACACCATAACTTTACGCCTATTCTGTTAATGTTTAATGCTCATTTACACGCAACAGGAATATCCCCACCGGCACTAAACGGCGGCCTTAGATACTATGGCTGTAGATATCCCAACTAGTCGGTGTTAGGCTGTGTAGCACGAGGCATATTTTACATCATGCTATGTAGTGTGTATGGTTAATTGGGCGTGTACGTGCACCTTCTATGCTGTTGTAATGTGTATTTGCGTGTTCTCTGACTGCTAGACTTTAGTTTTAACGAATAAGGGTGGTTAGGCCATTGGCAACACCCCATGGTTTTGATCCGTGAAAACACCTTTTTCCTAGGGTGTAAGGGTTTTATAGACACAGCAAAGCCCTTTAACGCTTTGACACGCTATTTACACAATTGTGTACACCCCTTGATTTTGCTATTTTTGTGAACTAGGGGCTAAGAAAGAGCGACATATGTCGAGCTTTGGATGAATTGAACCTCTTACATTTGTCTTCATTTAACTTCATTTTGCAGTGTACTGATCACTTTGCTGAAGGCAATACCACCTTCTACGAGTCGTGCGACGTGCCGCTTCCTTCGAGCCACCTGAAAAGTATAATTTTTCGAAGCTCAAAAGGGGCATAACGAAAAATGGGCTTGTACTATATTTCTAGACTGAGATTCCATTCTATATATGCCAAACCAGATCATCGAGGACTTCAGGATAAATAGATATTTAATGACAGCTTAATGAAAATTAGTTCTATAACACACATGAATAACATATAATGACAATATTTTTGTTTCAATAGACTACTGTGTGCTTTGAAATAACGTTGCATCGATTTGACACATTTACACATTCTTCATAGGTGGCGTCTGAAAGGGCTAAAGGACCCCTGACAGCGAAAGTTTTGTTTGCCACTTTTTTACAGTAATTTGTAGCTTTTCGTCTGGCAATGCCGAAATTGAATCGTAAATGCTATAACGCATACGACGCTAGCATTATAATGCTAGCGTAGTTAATTCAGAACGATTTTGCTTCAGTTCGAAACGCCCGCCTAAATACCATAAGAAACTAGCGCCCCACAGCGCGGCAGCACCTGAGACCACATGCGCTCAAGCTTCGGTGACGCTGAACGCGCCGTCTTCAACCAGGGAGACGCGCGGGCTGTGAAGAATGAAACGATGTGGGTGCTTTGAGCGTGTCCCCCCTCAGGAAAAAGAAAAGCATTCCTGGCGTAAGCAGCCAAAACCACCTTGAGAGCAGCACGACAACAGAGCGAGAGGGGTGACGAACAATAGTCCTCGCCGGGTGCCAGTGAGGGTATTGTGCGCGCCCCGAAAATGTTCTCTGACATCGACAATACTTGCTTGACCTCTGCAACGTCACGAGGGGAGCCTCTGTCTACGTCAAACCACAAAAAATGTCGATTGCACCTGAATACTCGGACGAGCACGGACCTTTACTTTAAAACCAAATTAAAATATCTTACAGGCGACGCTCGTCCCCAATAATCACTCAGAAGGGCCCCCCTCATGCAGGAGTCTCAAACAACACAAGCATCCCGAGTTTCCAAATTTGGTGTCAGGGGTCCTTTAAGGGTGTAAACTGGTTTATGTGCTTTAAACAATCATTCATTCTGTTTGTTCGTTCGTTTCGCGAGCTGAACATAATCGTTCTTACTCCAAATTTGTTTCTCGGGCACATATAAAACATTAGAACATTAATTGTATAAATCTCGTCGTTGAAATTTCGACGTCGTTGTCGCTTATTGGCTGAGATGTCGCGCTGCAAAGCTTGAGGACGCGGGTTCGACTCAAAGCCATGGCAGTCACGCGGTCATAATGTAAAAGACCGTGTACTTAGATATACATTCACCTTAAACAATCTGTGACGGTCACTCTCAATCCGGAATCTCCCAGTATGGCAGGCCTCATGATAATCTCGGCTTTTTGGCAGGTACAACCCCTTCTTCCTTGAAGACGGTTCGGCGTCGTCTCAATATTTTTTCAGCGATTGCACTGTCAGCCCAACAATTCGCGATCTGAGGTCGTGCCATACTGCACGTATTATTTGCGGACGCGTGTTTACATATGCACACATATATGCGCGTTCACCCATGGATGCTTGCGCTGCTTCCGTACATTTCTGTGTGAACAAGTGCAGCCAGCTTTTCGCACCCCGTGTCTGTTCTCCTTCAATAAAAAGTTGAGCGGTATGCGGACGCACGAAACGCGCTATACCGCATATTTAGCGGCCACTTATTTTTCACCTCTTTTTTTTTTTTTTGGGGGGGGGGGGGGGGGTACTGCGTTTTGCAACAACGAAAGCATTCCTCAACGTATTTTCCCTTCGTTCCACTTTACGTATCCACGCCACGTGGGTTTTGCAGATTGATTTTTAAATATATTTATAAGAATTAACGTGTCGAAATGTGAGGGGAACCTTTTCAGACGTCATATTTAAAGACCAGTACAGAGTAAACCAGTTATTACCCTCAAGAGGATTTTGCCGTGTCTATAACTGACACCGTTGCACCGAAGAAAAAGGGTGTTTTCACGCACGAAAACACCATTACCATGGGGTGTTGCCAATGGTCTAACACCCTTATGATGGGGTGTTGCCAATGGTCTAACACCCTTATCATGGGGTGTTTTCAATGACGTAAACACCCTTATCACTGGAAAACCTTTCCAGTGATAACATGGAATTACAGATGACGATGGCATTGATAAACTACACCCCTCCCACATAAAGCTGGTCGCACCCTTTTTAACTGATAGTCTTGCGCACATAATAAATCTCATGTTCAAATCCGCCTGTTTCCCTAATGAACTGAAACATGGCAGGATTACACCAGTTTTCAAGAAGGGTGACCGCTGTTTAATTTCCAAATACCGCCCCATCTGTGTATTACCATTCTTCAGCAAAGTAATTGAAAAACTCATTGAAAAGCGCTTGACTAATTATTTAACGAAATTTAATATTTTCTCTCCATACAATACGGCTTTAGCCCAGGATACTCGACTGAACTTGCTCTTATTGCACTAACAGATGAACTAAAACTTGCGATTGATGGGGGTCATTACGCTGCTTCGGTATATTTATAGACTTAACTAAGGCTTTTTAGAAAATAAATCATAAAATATTGTTTCATAAGCTTGAATCATTAGGAATTACTGGACCAGCCCTACTTCTGCTGCAGAACTACTTAAAAAACAGAATGCAGGTAATAACTATTTCAAGTGTTAATTCCGAAACCATGTTCACCAATATTGGAGTGATCCAAGGTTCCATATTAGGTCCTGTCTTGTTCCTATTATATGTGAATGATTTGCCAAACTGTCTTTCCTTTTCTAAATGTATACTTTATGCAGATGACACCACTATCATCAACTCGTACAAATGTCTCGCAACTCTCACATCCAACATCAACAAAGACATACGCGATCTGCTAGAATGGTGTGAAACTAACCAATTACACATAAACGCATCGAAAACGAAATTTTTTTTATTCGCTTTTAGCCACCGGACACTTCCCTCAATTCCTCCTATATTTCTTCGAGCCACTTCTATCCTAGAAAGTTCCTCTTGTAATTATCTAGGCGTTGAACTAGACAACCATTTAAAATTTATTAATCACATATCCAAAGTAAAACAAAAAATTGCCTACGGGATCCGAATTCTTCTAAAATCGCGATACATATTCAAGCATGAAATTTTACTGTCGCTATACTTTTCATTTGTTCATTCACACATTAACTACAGCATCACGTGTTGGGGAAATACTTATATGACACATCTACATTCATTACAAGTAGTAGAAAACCAAGCTATTAGAATAATTACGTTTAGTGCGTTTAATCACAAAGCCGCCTACCTTTTACAATCTAACCGTATTTTTTCAGTTTCGAAACTCGTTACGTATAACCTTACAAAATTCTTGTTCAAAGAAATTACCTTAAAACGATGCGATGGTGTTATACCCCGTTCTTATCTAACAAATAATAACAGTGCAAGGTTGGCACGCAATAACAACTTTGTTTTACCCAAAATAAATACTAATTATGGCAAGCAGAGCGTTCTTTTCTCATCCATCGCTGTTTGGAATTCCATACCCATAGAAATCGAAGCACTAAATATTCATGAATTCAAAAAACAAATAAAAGATTATATTCTCGCACTCCCTGACTTATAAGTATCTTCACGATCTTGTTCATTGTATATTATTATTTGATGACCTCGCTCTTGTTACTTTGTGTACTCTTATTTTTTCTCGTCTAATTTATTTCTGTTGAATTTTAATTATTTTTATTTCACATTGTATAATGCCTGAAAAGGAACTCCCATTGCAGTCTCTGACTTCGGGACCTCCATCTGTATATTATCACAATGTAACCTTTGTACTAATTACACTAAATTTGATTCTGATTCTGACATCAGCATAGAAAGGTGCACGCACGCGCCCAACCATACACACTGTACGATGCTACACGCAGATAAACGCTAGGCGCGCCTACACAAGTGACTCAGCCGTGCTGACCGAACGAATCCCCGCAGCTTTATTCGACTCCCCCATATATAGAACGCATGTCGCGTAGCGCCCTCTACATCTCTCCCCCGAGATACGCACACAATAAAAACACATCACAGCACAAGTCTTTTCGGAGTCTTGACTCGGCGACCAAACCTGGTGACTCTAAGTCCGCCTTCATTGGAGACTTGTGGCGTCTCTGTTCCCGTAGCGTCTGTAACGGTGGCTTGCTCTTCTTGCCCTTCGCTGTTTTCTCCCGAAGCTGGCTCGTTGAGTTGGCTCGTCGTTGAGTCTGAATAGGGCACTAGATGCACTCTATTACGCACAAGCACCGCGGTGGGTGTTTCCACGACGTACGAGCGGGGCTTGGAGGCTGGGCTGAGAACGCATGCCGTTTCCTTGATGTCTCGAACCCACACCGTGTCTCCCGGCTCCAGCGGAGGAAGGACAGTCGCGGCATGGCGGCGATCAAAGTCTTTCTTCTGCCGTCTTCTCATCTCCTCGTCTTGGCACTTAACAGCTTCTGGCTCAGGCCACTGCGGTTCTAGGCGATCCGCTGGCTTGAGAAGCCTGGTTCTGAGGCTGCGGCCCATCAGGAGCTGCGCTGGGCTAAACCCTGTAACGCCTGCAGTGTCTCTGTAAGACAGAAGTGCCAGAAAAGGATCTTCTGCTTTCTCGAATAATTCTTTGATTGTGCGCACCATCCTCTCAACTTCCCCGTTAGACTGCGGGTAGTTTGGACTTGAGGTGATGTGTTGGAAGCCATAGTGCTTCGCAAAAGCTGCAAATGCATGTGAAGCGAACTGCGGCCCATTGTCGCTTCGTACAACTTCGGGGATGCCGAAACGTGCGAAAATGCTCTTGACAGCATTGATGACCGCCTCAGAGTTCGTGCTTCGTTTGTAGATCACTTCAGGGTAGCGAGAACGATAATCAACCACTAAAAGGTAGTTGTGTCCCCTGTGACTGAATAAGTCCATTCCTACTTCCTGCCATGGTTGCGTTGGAGTTTTCGTTACAACCAATGGCTCACTTCGTTGTGCTCGTGTGGCTGCGCACTGCCTGCAGCGATCGACTCCGTCCCTTATTTGCTGCGAAAGTCCGTACCACCACACGGAGTCTTGTGCTCCCAGCCGGCATCGGTTAATTCCCTGGTGGCCTTCATGGATAAGTTCGAGCGTATCCTTTTGCAGCGAGGCCGGGATGACAAAGCGATTGCCCTTTAGCAGTACGCCGTTGCACAAAGAGAGATCACCGCGATGGTTCCAGTACTTCTTGATGTGATCTGGAAGCCTGTCTCGACGAGGCCAGCCCTGGGTGCAGTAGTTGATGAGTGGATGCATTCCCCGTCCAGTTCTTGGTGCCTGCGGACATCCTCTGCAGTAACCAGCTTCGTGTCAGTCACCGCTGCAACTTGCAATTCCGCAAACTCCTCGACCACATCCACTGGACTGATTGATGGCTTCTCGTCCGGAGCCCTTGAAAGAGTATCAGCAGTGGCTAGTTGTTTGCCCGGAACGTAGACCACGTTGAATTGGTAGCGCATAAGTTTGATGCGGAACCTTTGAATACGTGGAGGCATCGTGTCCAGGTCAGCGTTTCCAAGCAATGTCAGCAGTGGCTGATGATCTGTTGCCACCGTGAAGTTGAGGCCCCGCACGTACTGGTCGAAACGATGTACTACCCATGCTACCGCCAGCGCTTCTTTCTCGGTTTGGCTGTAGCGTTGCTCCGCGTTTGTTAGTGACCGTGATGCAAACGCTACCGCGCGTCGCTCCCCCGATGGTTGTTCTTGCAGAAGAACAGTTCCCAATCCAAATGAGCTTGCGTCGCATGATACAATTGTATTGCGACCGGGATGGTACTTTGCGACGCAGAGGTCCGATGTGAGCATCACCTTGACCCGATTAAAAGCAGTCTCTTGAAGTGGTCCCCACTCCCATGCATTCTGCTCGCCTAGCAAGGCGCGGATAGGGGCGGTTGCCTGCGAAAAATTGGGCAGGAAGCGACCAATGTGATTAGCCATGCCGAGGAAGCGTCTAACACCAGCAACGTCCTTGGGTGGCTCTAAGTTGCGTAAGGCTTCAAGTTTACTGGGACTCGGCGAGATGCCGTTGGCGTCGATGACCACACCCAGAAACTCTACTCTGTCTTGACCGAAGCAGCACTTGGACTTGTTGAGTTTAACTCCGGCTCTCCTCAGACGTTCCAGAACCTCCACAAGTCGTTTGTCGTGCTCTTCACGGTCTTTTCCAAAAACCAGGATGTCGTCTATCATGTTGACGACGTTCGGTTGTCCTTCAAGAATGCGAGCCATTTCTCGCTGAAAGTACTCCGGTGCTGAAGTCAGGCCGAAAGGTAGGCGACAGTAGCAGTAGCGTCCGAATGGCGTGATGAATGTGGTGTACTCTTGACATTCTTGGGACAATCGCACTTGGTGAAATCCTGCTGTCGCGTCGAGTTTTGAGAAAATCTTTGCGTCGCCCAGTTGCCCGAGAACCCATTCGACCGTTGGAAGCACGTGTCTTTCACGGAGAACTTCCTTGTTGAGCTTTGTTAAGTCCACGCATATTCGGATGCCGCCTGATGCCTTCGGTACTGCAACCAGACCAGCACACCACAGCGTCGGCTTCGTAATGCGCCGGATGACCCCTTGTTTTTCCATCTGGTCCAGTTCCTGCTTGAATTGGTCGTACAGAGGAATGTGAATTCTGCGAGGTACACTGAGAGCAAATGGCTTGGCATTTGGCTTGAGACGAATAGTGTACTCCTCCCCTACGGTACCAAGTCCATCGAAGATATCCTGGCCAAGGGTGGCGTCGCTTGCAGAGCTGGCTGGCTTGTCAGGTCGCTGTGCGGCGTCGATGAATTTCACGACTCCCAATGCGAGGATAGCAGGGTAGCCTAGTAGAGGCGTAGACTGCGAAGGCATGACATACACTGATTGTACGCATGTGCGGCTCTTCCACTCCAACGTAGCTTTGAATTGGCCAGACACATTTAAAGGATAATTTCCCGGACCTGTGAGATGACCCTCCGGTTTTTCAAGTCGAGACGGTACCCCAGAAAAACTGCTTGGAACGACAGTGACTTCCGCTCCTGAGTCGACCTTGAACTTGAGTGGGACGCCGTTCACGTGTACCCAAACGAACTTAGCGTTTGCTTCACGACTGGTCTTGACAGCATGCATCTCGGTGGCATGTGACTGTCGGCTGAGCGAACGCTGCTTGGCTAAGAAAACTGCCTAGAAGTGTCCTTTCTTTTTGGAGAAATTGCAAACCGCTTTCTTGGCTGGACAAAATTCCCGTTGATGTGCTTCTCTTCCGCAGAAGCGACATGATTCGTGCGTCGCGTTGGCGAAGGGGGTCTCTCTCGATGCTGATGCTCGATTATGTGACTGTCTTTTCACTGGCTTATGCTTCGCTGCATCAACGGTGACTGGACCAGATAACTGGCTTTCGCGTTCCCGTTTTTCTCTTTCGGCGTCTTCGTGCAACCGTGCATGCAGGAGCGCTTTGTCCAGCGTCAAGTCAGAAGTACGGCAGAGTTGTTCCGATAATCGGCTGTCCAACAAGCCGACGATAAATCGGTCTCGAACGAGCCTATTCTCGACGGACGCTGAGCCATAGTTGCATCTTTTGACCATGTTTCGCAACGCGGAATAAAAAGCATCGACGCTTTCGTCTGCTTGCTGCGTCCGCTTGTGAAAACGATAACTCTCGTGAACTTCGTTTAGCGGGTGAACGAAATACGAGGTGAACTTGCTTTTCACAACGCTGTACGACAGAGCTTCTTCGGCCGTCAAGTTGAGAGACGCTAGCACGCGTCGAGCTTGAACACCCATGCAATAAAGAAGCGTCCGTACCCGAACCTCGTCGGTAGCTCGGTGCATCCCTGTAGCGTAGGCATAGTCCTCGAACTGCTCAATCCAGGTGGACCACGCACTTGGGTCGTTGAAGTCGAAGCTCGGTGGCTGTTGGAGTCCAGGTACTCCGGCAAACGCAGCGTCGGGCTTGTCCTCCATTACTGAGAGCGAACGGTGGCCACTTCTGACACCATGTACGATGCTACACCCAGATAGACGCTAGGCGCGTCTACACAAGTGACTCAGCCGTGCTGACCGAACGAATCCCCGCAGCTTTATTCGACTCCCCCCATATATAGAACGCATGGCGCGTAGCGCCCTCTACACACACGATACAGCATATCGTACCATACCCCATAAACGGAGACCTGGCGCTACACAGCCGACCATCTGGTGTATATAGCCCTAGTATCGTAGGCCACCATTTAGTGTAGGTGGGGATATTTCTGTTCAGTACAAATGAACAGTCAACATTAATATAATAGGCGTAGAATTATGCGTGCTTGCACACAGCTATAAAGGGGCAGATCTTTTAAGGTAAACTGGCCTAATATACAACAACATTTTAATCAGCGAGTCCCAGTTACCATCTGGAACGCTGTTGTGTAGCCTAACGGTGCTTCGAGAACCCATAATACCATAAGCCATAATAACCCATAATACTTGAAGTGTGAAGTAAAATAGAAGAAATTTGAGAGTGAGAGTAATTATTTGTAGCTCCACAGCACGGCATTCAACGAACACGTAAACTACGGCTCCGAGATCTTTGCGAATGCGGGAAATATCGGAGGCCATACTTTAAGTTTTTGTTGGATGTCATGCGGTGGCGCTGCAAATAATCACGCTCACTGTCAAATTTCTTCGATTTTATTTCACATTTCCAGTTACATTTTGTAGCAATACGTACCAACTGAAGCTAGTTTTAGGAAACAAAGAAAAACAATACAGCTATAACAAGTTATACTAAAAAATAAAAACTCCACATCTACAGCTGCGACTCAAACCCGGGCCTTTCGAGTGGGAAGCGTGCATTCTACCTCTGCATCAATTTGGTCGAGCCGCGCGCAAATCTCAAGAGGACGACAGATTGCAGACTACCGATCGCAGCGCCCCAAGCGGCTTGACCCTGTTTGGGCTCCACTTTCTGTACATTGGTGCTGCGGCCGGTCCGAGCACTCCCCTGTTCTAGCACACACTAGTTTGAATGCTGGCGTCGAGGCGCCGTGCCGTAGTGCTGACACTACCTAAGCGTTCTCTGTCGGTGCTCGTTACTGTCATAATGCAGTACATCTCTTCTCCGCTCGTAGGCTGCGGCACCGCTCCGACAAACCAAGAGCGAAGGTACAAAGAGGAGGAGTGGGAGATATATAAGGCGCGTCTGAAGTACTCTACCTATATGCGCCGGTGGCGCAGTTGGTAAAGCGACCGGTATCATTAAACTCGGACCCAGAGGTCATGGGCTCGACTCCCGGGTCTCTCGAGCTTACGAAACATTTCTTCTGGTTTATTTATTTCTATTCTGTTCATGTAAATTTTAACAACGTCATATCCGTGATGGAAGTACGTCAGTGAAGCCTTGGTGGAAACCGGCATAAAGCACTTTCGTGTTAAAACATGATGTCCAATCGCAAAAAGTTGCCCGCAGTCGCATCTTGAGAAAAACGCTTTTTAAACGTAGAAATGAAAGCTCATCTATGTGGCAAAGATGTGCGTTTTAAAATCACTTCCATCATGAGAGCTTAGTAATCATGATTATTTTGAGCATATGGCTTTGGTGAACTCCTCATGCAAAATGCGATTGCAAGCAGCCAGGTGACAATTTCCAGTGGACTCTGGACAATGAGCTCTTTTTTAGTTTTAAATGCGAATGCATTTCATAGTCGGGCTATGTCAGGCATCCGGCGTTGGCGTTGTGCGGCGTTGTCCGCGGAGGAGGAGGAGGAGGATAGGTTGAGGAGGTGCGCGCGCCGGCAGGTGTTAGATGTGAAGCATCTTATAGCGAAGCTTAATCCGGTGGTGGTGGTGTGCGGCGTGACCACTCTTACTGCGCATGCGCAAACCCTTTCAAAAAAAAATAAAAGTAAAAAACCTCCTCTCTCCCTCCTCTAGGCATCCCTCCCCGCGGCAACCACACCCTCACTGCGCATGCGCCTCCCCTCCTCTCTCCTCTGCTACGCTCCCCCCTCTCTCCTCTAGGCATCCCTGCCCGCGCCGTCCACACTCCCACTGCGCATACGCGTCCCACCTCTCTTCTTCTCTCCTACGCTCCCCCCCTCTCTTCTCTAGGCATCTCTGCCCGCAGCGTCCACACTCCCACTGCGCATGCGCGCCCCTCTCTCTCTCTCTCCTCTCCTGCGCTCCCCCCCCTCTCCTTCTCTCGCCTCGCGACGCCGACACAGGCAGCGTCTGCTAGCGAGTTTCTTGGTTGAAAAAACCGACTGCTCGCGCTGCACAACCGTTCACTGGCCACCCAGTATATATGGCAATGAATCTTGACCTCCAAGGTGGTGCCGGTGGGACATTTCTCCCGTGCGTTGTTGAACAATGAAAATTCGCAGCGTGCGCGTTAACTAAAAGCGGACTGCGGCGGAGCTCGGCGGAGCTATATATGAAAAAAAAATTTTAAAAAAAATAAACAAAAAAAATAAAAAAAAATTAAAAAAAACAAGAAAAAGCAAAAAAAAAAAGGCGCTGAGCCGTGCTCCCGACCGGGCTGCAGAAATTAGGCGCCTTTTCCTTCATCGAACCACAACCACCATATATAAATGGAGTGAAGCGCGCGCGAAATGCATTCGCATTTCCTCACGATTCCCTTCGGGGAGGTGGGGGGCATTTTTTTTAGTAGCCACCTTGTGCTCTTTTAAAGCGATTTTAACCTACTTCGAGTTTAATGACAAGCTTGTTTTTTAGTAGCAAGAAAAGTCGAGCTAGTTCGTATGAATGCATATTTGAATAGCCCAAGACTTTTAAAGATGCAGTTTTATCTTGTTTTAAACAGCATGGTGATGGTTTGAATTTTACATATGAACTGCCTACGGGCAACAAACTGCAGTTTTTATACGTGACGTTCTCTTTGCAGTCTGACCACACGTGTTACATGTATGCACCAAGATCTGAAAAACCTATTTTGAATTTCAGATCTTTCCATTCAAAAATAGTTAGGAACAGCATTGCCTTTTCCTGTTTTAAGTCTGCACTGTCGAAGACATGCTGCCACCTGATGAGGCAGAGTCTTGAAGGCAAGGGCACTGGATTGACGCAAGCAGGTTTCCCGTCCTCGTCATTGCTCGCAACGTGCGAGAGATAGATAGATAGTAACTTTTATTCTGGTCCAGAAGAACCTTCACCCCGTTTTATAGGGGCAAGACTGCGGGCCGCTCCCACGTTGGGACAGGAAGGCCAAGCCTCACCGCCGCATCATGGGCGCTCTGGACAGCCCGGAGTTGGTCAAACCAGTTGTGGCTCTTGAGAAAGGAACGAAATTCTAGGAGTAAAATATTTTAAATCGCCATCTGATTCGAAGATATTATGCGAACCAGAGAAGAGGAAAATGACTGTTATCCTATATGTCCATAGCCTCTCGCATCGCCTAAAAAATATTGGCAGAAAATACAATGTGAATGTAGTATGTTCCGCTAAAAGAAAACTTAGCCATGTGTGCCCCGCGGTGGAGCGTAAGTACAACAAAGGAAGCGATAACTTGGCTAAAGAATGTGACATGCGCCATACCATGAAGTTCGTAGAACGCAACAAGACTCGTGTAGTATACCAGTTACCAATGTCATGTGGTCGCGCGTATGTCGGACAATCGGGACTGCGCGTAAACGTTCGACTCCGTGAACACCATTCTTCCTTGAAATTCAGGCGAAGTAGCCACCTGTCCCTTCACTGCGCAAAGTGCAAATGTACCCCGTGTTTTGATGACGGAACTGTACTATTTCAAAACGGTGATCAAACATCTAGAGAGGTAGCCAAAGCTTTTTTCATGCGAGATTGGGAGATAAAAGCATAAGCCACCCATCTTTATCCCTGTCTGATAAGGAACTTGGTTTGCTGGTGTCAGGGCTGTAAAATAGTAAACTGAAATGCTGATTATGCTTTTGCTGTTACACGGAGTCTTTGCGCATGACCTGTTGTTGTATGTGTATATGTTGTCTTTCCGAAAAAATAAACGTCAGTTGAAAGTTAGCGCCTGTATCGTGTTACTCGCCTGTGTCCCTGTGTATTTTTACGCCATTCAAATATGCTTGCTTTCTTTTTCGTGAAAGTAGAGTAACTAAACTTGTGGAAAATAGTAAAAATTTAAAAATATATTTAATTTCGAAAAAACTTGCGTTTTTCGAGTAGCATTTCCCCTTAAGTGTGCGAAGTGGTTTATAGTGTGTGAAATAGTTCTTGAAGGGATGATGACACCCCATTTTCATCCTAATCTGTGTTATGTGGCTCAATTCATGTGCGTTCACGAGCAAGCTGGCGAAATTTCAGCCCATTTCGTTCAGCACCTAATTTATAATTAAATATTTTTATAAACACGCGACTCGGGTGCGAGAGCTTGCATCCACTGCGCGTGCTATTGAAATACTTAATCTTTCGTCTGCTTGATATCGAAACTGAACGCAGCGGCTGAAACAAGACGATGGTTCCGCACCATTCAGCACGTGACGTCACACACTCGGGGAGCACGCAAGAATGGAGAGTAGCCATCTTGTTGAGCACTGCATGACGCTTTGCAATTGCGAACGACGTTGCCGGTGCGCAAAGATGATAGGCCGAAGTAGGCAAAAAACTGCTCTTGAAACGTTATCAAGAAACCAGGTAAGCGATCACGCTGTATACAGTGCAGAATTGGATAATTTCCTGTCTAATCGTTGAGACGGTGCGCCTGCTTGTGGACATATGAACCTGTGGCCTTGAATTAAATCAGTGGTCAGTTTGTGCCTTCGTTGGTATTTTCCTTTCTGTTGCGCTACTTACAACGATATAATGTCCAAACACCGACTCTCCCAACCTTCAACTCATGTAATGTTGGCGCCGTGATTTGACGCGGCTTTCGAAGGCGCTCGTTTGTAGCAGCATACCACACGTGTGCGCGAGCTGTACAACTGCGGCCGATGAAAGCAAGCGTCTTTACTTGTTTGTTTTTCCCATTTTTTTCCTCTTGGGCGAACGTTCTGGCTCCGACTATTGTTCGCCACCCTCAACGGGTCCGAACTCCGCAGCAGCCAGTTTATTTTATTCGCTTCTTTGCGCAACATCGTCATGTTGAGCGATGAAAGGCTGCCATCCAGAAGCTCTTTTCTGCAATGCAGAAATACATTGTTTCGCCTCGTTTTGCTAGTGCCTACATTTTCCCGTCGCAAGATTGATGCGCGGGCCCAGGAAGAGAGAGCAATGATAGCGTCTGATTGAGCGCTGTTTGTGGCCTATTATGCCAGCACACAATCACGCTCACGGCAACTCGCCAGGCGGCAGCAGGTGGCGCTCTGTAGACCGGAAGAGGGAACGCGGTAAACACTACAATATGCATTCAGAACTTTTTTTTACCCTTTTCTGACGATATACCATGTATTTTATGCAGCTGTGCGCACGCATGCGAGCTATACAGGTGCATCCTTGCTCGCTTATTTGCGCCATGGCTCTAAAGGAAAGCATGGCTGCGCAGCCTTTCGACGAGTGCGTATCTGCCGGACGGGGAACCTGTGCCGACCTCGGACCACTTTCTACTTGATATTCTTTTCTTTGTTAAGCCTTTGCACTCTGTGGTGTCTACGCTATTTCCAGCCATCTGCCTTTCTGTGAGCATGTATATGATGTGCATTATAGAGGCGTATTCACAAAAAGGCACTAACGACTAATAACTTTCGTAAGAGAAATTTTGGGCCAATCCAGATACTGAACACGTCGTTGTAGTGAAGGGCACAACACGCACTGCACTTACGCTCCCACTTTCCCTTTCGCAATAAAAGAAGAAGAGCAGCCACTAAAGCCAGGTTTATCACACAACTTTGACGAGATGGCTGTACCGTAGCCAGGGAGTGGCACACCGGGCTCTTGCCAACCCCCCGATTTCTTAAATGCGAAGCATTTCCTGCCCAACTGCGGCGACCTTGAGCGTATCTATCTATCTATCTATCTATCTATCTATCTATCTATCTATCTATCTATCTATCTATCTATCTATCTATCTATCTATCTATCTATCTATCTATCTATCTATCTAGCCGCCTACGACTTTGTGCTCTCCTGGCCGTTTAATAAGATTTATACCAAAATTGGTATGGCATAACATGACTGTATGACGAACATGAATGATTGGTCACATCATGAAAATCATGAATAACTTGTCATGAACGGCATGATTTACACGCCAAGGCCGTGGTGCTCCTGCTGCCGTTTCCTTAGCTTGATATATCCAAAAATTGGTATAAAGAGACATTTCTGCATGAGCAGCATAAATGACAGGTGGTAATATGAAAATGATGACGTGCATGCCATGCTCATGGCACGCTCGCGGCCGTTTCGCTAGCTTGATATACACCAAATTTGGTATTTCGTGACCTGACTGTATGACGAACATAAATGGCAAGTGGTAATATGGAAATCATGACGTCATGTGCTACATGACTTGCATGCCACGCTCATGGCACGCTGGCGGCCGTTTCGCTAGCTTGATATGCACCAAATTTGGTATTGCGTGACGTGACTGTATGACGAACATAAATGAGAAGTGGTAACATGGAAATCATGACATGGAATGTGCAACATGACCTTCAGGCCACGCTCATGGCACGCTCGCGGCCGTTTCGCTAGCATGGTATGCACCAAATTTGTTATTGAGTGACGTGACTCTATGACGAACATAAATGACAAGTGGTAGTATGAAAATAATGACATGTTATGTGCAACATGACTTGCAGGCCACGCTCATGGCACGCTCGCGGCAGTTTCACTAAATTGATATACACCAAAATTAGTATTGCGTGTCGTGACTGTATGACTAACAGAAATGACAGGTGGTAACGTGAAAACCATGACATGGCATGTCATGTACAACGCCATTTACATGCCACGCTCATGGTGCACTTGCGTCTAGTTCGCTAGCTTGATATACACCAAAATGGGTATTGCGTGACCTGACTGTATGAGGAACATAAATGACAGGTCCTAATATGTAAATGATGACATGCATGTTATGTACAGCTTCATTTGCTCCTTGCCGGCTGCGTCGCATTACATCGATTACCAGAATGCGTGGGATCTGCCGTTTTTTATCTGCATCTACGACAGGCCACGCCATAGCAAAGTATATATTGAACTACGATAAAGCTGACTTTAGAGCCATCAGTCGCGATCATTCTCGGAAACCTTCCTAAAAAGCTTTTCACTCAGGTCGGTAAGTGAAAACTGGACTACCTACAAAGAGAAATTAAGGGAGCCATACACCCAGCATTAGGCTACGTTTTAATATATGAAACCCTTGGTCACTAAATATAGCAAAGCCTTGGTCACTAAGGCTGAAGAACAGAAAGAAGCGCCTTTGTAAAATTGCACCGAAGCATCGCGGGAAAAACATAACGATTTGCAAAGGGTAACGCCATTACTGGATGGCATGATCCCTCATTAAGGAGAACCGCAGAAAGTTCTGGCACATGATTGCTCCTCCGTATACCCGCAATGACGCATCATTATTAGACAGTAGTGTGAATCCACAGGAGGATTGCTCAGGTATACTAAATAATTTCTTCACGGCTGTATTTACTATCGGAGACCGCTTCAATACGCCATTGCCTACTATAATAAACTATGAATACGTGGCTCCTATACTCATTACATCCCAATGAATTTCATCTATGGTTAACAAACTGAAATAATCGAGTAGCTCTGGTGTAGACGGCATTAACTCGAAAATCCCGAAAAACAAATCCGAAAATGCTGTAATACTCTCAGCATTTCCAGCACCATCTTGTCCTGCATATTTGAGCAATCCTCATCAACAGGTGAGATACCCGATGATTGGAAGGTGGGAAAAATAATTCCCGTTTTTGAGACCGGAAATAAACGCTGTGTCCCTAACTACAGGCCCATATCACTAACAAGTGACACTCCCTTGCAAAATGCTTGAACACATTATCGCTTCTAACACTGCAAAGTTTTTATAAAATAATGATTTCTTTTTAATCAGCATGGTTTCAGGAAAGGGCTTTATTAATATTTGATCTGTGGGGTTTAACGTCCCGAAACCACGATATGATCATGAGGGACGCCGTAGTGGAAGGCTCCCGAAATTTGGACCATCTGGTGTTGTTTAACGTGCACTGACATCGCACAGTACACGGGACTCTACCATTTCGCCTCCATCTAAATGGGACCGCCGCGGCCGGGATCGAACCCGCGACCTTCGGGTCAGCAGTCGAGCACCCTAACCGCTACACCACCACGGCGGGCAGGAAAGGGCTTTCATGCGAGACACAGCCCACCGAATTTACCCACGAACTACACCAGAATATGGACGACGACTGATTGCATATTCATCCAAAGACTTCGATCGCGTAGACCATGCCCGCCTCATAGCTAAACTGCTCTCTTCACATCTAGATTTGTTAACAACACCGTGGATTCGAAATTTCCGATCATCTAGCGAGTAATTTGCGGTCATAGGCAACCATTCCTCCGAGTCGAGTGACGTCACACCAGGAGTCCCACAAGGAAATTTTCTAGGCCCCGTATTACTTTTAATTTTCATGACCCGATGGAATCTAACATGAGATTATATGCAGGTGATTGCGTGTTTTATCGCATGATCTCCTCTAATACCTTGCCGCAAGATCTTGACATAAACACCAACTAGGGCTAATCTTGACAAATGACCTTTAACACGGATAAATGCAAATTACATCGCGTTGCAAACGCACCAACTCGACATTGGGTCATTACACGCCGAACGTCCCAGCCATTTTGGCAACCATCTGAAATGTATTCGAAAAAAATCGTGCTGATTTGCTGCATTAAAAACAGTGAATTGCTAGAATATTTCGGAGAGAACAAATTTTTTGGTCACGTGGGTGCCTTCCGAATTCCCCAGAATGTCGTCTGGTTTTGTTTGTGAGAAAATTTATTCTAAGAGTTTAGTCTTTTTTTTTTCTATACCAAATTTGGTTTACATATTAAGCAAAGGCGTTTGTCTAAAATGTTTGAAGCTCAATAATATTAGCGAAATATTTCTGCCATGTACGTTTCCAAGAATTTAGCCAAAATGTGCTGTTTGCATTTTCTTTCGTTGCATTATTGCGCCTGGTATCAATATCCGAGTCATCAATACTTAGTCTACGGAAGGTATAGTTTGCGCGAAAAATATTTTCAGACCCTTCAAGTTTCTAAACATTAGGAGAAAAAATCGTGAATTTCAGAAAATCGTCATTTTTGTCCACATTGTGACGCAATTTGTACCACGTGGTGCTCCAATTAAAAACCAGCTTTATACCTCAATCGGAAGCAAATGAACAGTTATTTGTGTATGGCAAGTTTTATCATTACAATTTTATCATTACAGTTTTATCATTACAAGTTAGCTGTTAACGCGATAGCGCTAAAGAGCTCGTTTCGCAGAAATTCCGGTGTCGGCGTCGGCGTCGTTGGTTGTAAGCTTTTGTCCGTGACCGAAAAATCGAGAAAAGTGCAGATAAAATAAATAATAAAAATTTCCGGGTCCGAGTGAGGATCGAACCCAGGCCGTCTGCGTGGCAAGCAGTTGTTCTACCACACAGCCACACCTCTGCTTGGATATATAGTGAAAATAACTTCCGCTGCTTGGAAATGGAGTGAAAATAACTTTCATGCTTCGCAAACGCAAGCGTCCTTTATATAGGCGTCGCAATATAACATGTAATATCCCAGTATTATTGCGTGGTACACGCGTGCATTGCCATCGGGCGTCAGAACATGCGACTATCATAACGATTTTGTAGTTTAAAGCCGGCCACCCATTACAAAAGGCACACACCTTACTGCGCGTATTCCCTTAACACCACGTAGTGGGTGCATAGCAAGTATGCACTAGGTGGTTAAAGTACGCACTCGGGACAGGATATCGCTATCGCGTTCAACTCCTAAAGGCGAAGCTTAAGGGTTACCCCAATTTTTGTTTTAAGGAAGAAAATAATTTTTGAAGGTTCCCAATTACGGCTATCTTCCCATTTGGTCATACCACAGCTTCCTGGTTGAAGTTCCCCATTGAACCTTGAAAAATTATTTCGCGTGACGTGATGACGTTAAAGCAGAACTAGCGCGTGTGAGTTTTGACAGTTTCCCTTGTGGTGACTGTAGCTCACTCTTGAGGCTCTTCGCTTTTTCACTCTTCATAAATAAAGTTGCTAGCTGTATAGCCTCCTGTGCAGCAATAGAGTGCGCGCGCCGTTCACGCTGCTCGACAGCGCTCTCGCCGAGTCTTCAAACTACGAAAGTGAGCCACTCCGGTGAACTGCGAGAAGTGTGTGGGACTTCCTTGAAATAGCGCCATGCATCACTCTTTGGTTCCAATCCAAAGCATGTGTCTGTCACAGCACGGAGTGTTATAATGTACGATACCTGACTTGGTGTGCGTGTATGACGCGTGATTTATATTAAGTGCGAATGCACTTCTTAAGCGACCCCGAAAACTCCGCCGGCATCCGCGCTCCTCCTCCTCTCCCCTAGCAACGGCGCGAGGAGCGGAGAGGAGCCTCTGTAGCAACGGCGCAGCGACGTCACGCCCCACGTGACTGCGCGCGCTCCGCCCTCCGCTCCGTGGCTGCGCGCGCTCACCGTCCATTTCTCGGATCACAAAGCGCTGGTACTAACCGTGAGCTACAACGATAACACGAATAGGTGCTGATCTGTAGTGACGTGTGTAGTGTGTGTATGTGTGTGTGTGTGTGACGCACTCGCGAGGTGCATTAATGCATCATACGAAAAGCGTGAAGTGTAAAATAAATAAATAATACTTCATATATAAATGTGTGTGTGTGTGTGTACAAATGCATCATGACAACAACACTTTAAATCATTAATTACACTTAATCATCATCATCAGTAAAAGTGCTTTGCACTTAAAAACGGCCAGACCTCCGTGGGTCGGCTGGCGCGTGCTCTCTCGCTGCCGTCTCCTTCGCTCGGCTCTGCAGTTTAGTCGCGCGCGCCCCCTCATAGCATCACCCCGACCTTCGCACTTCCTCATACTCCCCCTTCGGGGAAATGCGGGTTTTTAGATGTGAAGCATCTTATGGCGAAGCTTAATCCGGTGGTGGTGGTGGTGGTGGTGGTGGTGGTGTGCCGCGTGCCCACCCTTACTGCGCATGCGCAAACAGTTAAAGAAAAAATAAAAATAAAAAACCTCCTCTCCCCCTCTCTCTCCTCTAGGCTTCCCTCCCCATGGCAACCACACCCTCACTGCGCATGCGCCTCCCTTCCTCTCTCCCCTCTTACACTCCCCCCCTCTCTCCATCCCTGCCCGCGGCGTCTAACTCCCCCTGCGCATGCGCGTCCCCCCCTCTCTCTCCTCTCCTACGCTCCCCCCTCTCTCCTCTACGCATCCCTGCCCACGGCGTTCACACTCCCACTGCGCATGCGTGTCACCCCCTCTCTCTCCTCTCCTCCGCTTCCCCCTCTCTCGCCTCGCGACGCCGACGCAGGCAGCGTCTGCTAGCGAGTTTCTTGGTTGAAAAAACCGACTGCTCGCGCTGCACAACCGTTCACTGGCCATCCCGTATATATGGCAATGGATCTTGACCTCCAAAGTGGTGCCGGTGGAAGATTTCTCCTGTGCGTTGTTGAACAATAAAAATTCGCAGCGTGCGCGTTAACTAAAAGCGGAGTGCGGGTCTCTGTGTCCAGTCGGAGTCTTCTGTCTCTCATTGCCCATTAGCAGCGAATGGCATGTTCCAGTAGGAAACACTGCTCCATCACTGCCTGCTTTGCGCCTCCCCAGTTTTCTCTCCTGCGCAACGCTGCGATGAGTGCCAGCGTCAACGCCGCCGCCAGTGTAAGCGTTAGCGCCCGCTGCTTCACATCTACACATGGTTCCCTTTAGCGGGAGATGGTGTAATTTTTAAATGCGAAGCATTTCTTAGCGAACTTCGGCGAGTTTGAGCGTATCTGACTATCTATCTATCTATCTATCTATCTATCTATCTATCTATCTATCTATCTATCTATCTATCTATCTATCTATCTATCTATCTATCTAGCCGCCTACGACTTTGTGCTCTCCTGGCCGTATCGTTAATGAGATTTATACCATATTTGGTATGGCATAACATGACCGTATGACGAACATAAATGGCTGGTCATATCATGAAAATCATGACTAAATTGTCATGAAAAGTATGATTTACATGCCACGCTCATGGGGCGTTCGCGGCCGTTTCGTTAGCTTGATATACACCAAATTTGGGATTGAGTGACGTGACTGTATGACGAACATAAATGGCAGATGGTAATATGCAAATAAGGACGTGCATGTCATGAACAACATGATTTGATTTACATGCCACGCTCATGGCGAGCTCGCGGCCGTTTCGTTAGCTTGAGATACACCAAATTTGGTATTGAGTGACATGACTGTATGAGGAACATAAATGACAAGTGGCAATATGGAAATCATGACATGTCATGAGCGACATGACTTGCATGCCACGCTCATGGCGCACTCGCGGCCGTTTCGTTAGCTTGAGATACACCAAATTTGGTATTGAGTGACATGACTGTATGACGAACATAAGTGACAAGTGGTAATATGGAAATCATGACTTGTCATGTGCGTCATGACTTGCATGCCACGCTCATGGCGTGCTCGCGGCCGTTTCGTTAGCTTGAGATACACCAAATTTGGTATTGAGTGACATGACTGTATGACGAACATAAATGACAAGTGGCAATATGGAAATCATGACATGTCATGAGCGACATGACTTGCATGCCACGCTCATGGCGTGCTCGCGGCCGTTTCGTTAGCTTGATATACACCAAATTTGGTATTGAGTAACATGACTATCACGAACATAAATGACAGGTCCTAACATGTAAAACATGACATGCAAATTATGTAAAGCATGATTTGCTCCTTCCTGGCTGCTTCGCATTACATCGATTCCCACAGTGCGTGGGATCTGCCGGCTTTTTTTTCCTTGAATTCGCAAGCCAAGTTTAATTTTTAAGGTTATTTGCTCCATGCACCTCGTCCCTGGTCAGTCGCCGCGCATAGCTGGCAAGAGCCGAGGGATGAAAATAAAAAGGCTAAACGAAGCGTGTACGAGAACACCTTTATTTTTTTTTTCATCTTTTAAAATATATCTGTCTTCTTCCTGCACACGCTTTGTTCACGATTTGCGGTAATTTTCATAATTTCATTATCCTACATTTCCATGATTTCAGCAGATTATTTTATTTTCAGCGTTCTTTTTTTTAATCTTTTTTGAGTCAGAACGCGGGAAAATGATAGAAATGTAGAACAGGAAAACAGGGTGAAAATCTGGCTGTCACACTTGACACCAAAGACGTTCTAAGCGCGTCATAGTCGTCCAAGACAAAACTTTCCCGTAAAAAAAAAAAAAAACGAAAAAAGTCGAGGGCCAGGTAATCAATGGCACAGCCGAGGCGTGGCGGCGTCTCTTTCGGCTATACGACGAGACAACGAGCACGCCGCTGCCTCGTCTCTGGATGGCCTCAAGCAATAAAGGACATTCAATCTCAAGACTGAAATGGATATTAGGCCTACCGCTGAGCAAACTTATACAATTCACTTACAGTTGCACATCTTGATGTCCTTCCGTTGACGCAGTCGCGGGAGGCATGACGATAACAAGCGGTTCACGCATTGCGCCACTCGATGTAGACCATTCCATTGTGGAAGCGAATTGCGCGCTCTGGCAATAAACGCTTCATCGCAGTACCAGCGGCAGTTGCGAAGCCGGTTGCTCGAAGAAGGCGGCATTCAGTCAACGAATGTTAAGAGTGAACATTTAAGCGAAAACTTGCATGGTCTTGCCTGCCCAGCAAAATGGCTTTCCGATACCGAGGAACAAGTGTAATTAAATATTGTTGGGTGACAACGCGTGCCGTATTCTTGGGGCAGAGAGGCAGTGATGAATAGCACGGAGGAAACACATGTCAGACCATTCGCGGGGCCGCCATCCATCATGTTTAAATGGCCGACATCTTTTCGCCCCTCGTCCTTCTAGCCAGCACTGATAGCCGCTTCGGAGAGTCCCCGCTCTCCGCGACTTTTGTTCCTGTATTTAGCTTTCTGTCCCCGCGCCCCACGCGGCTTCAATTGACCCGTCTTCAGCTAGTGCGAACCACTGCCAAGTTGTGTTTCGTGGGCGAGAAAAAGCGTCGAGGTCCGGTGATTTTTTGGCGCGATTCGGGTTTCACTCTTTCTGCAGAGCGCCCCATCCTTCCGGTCTACAGTACACGCGCCGTGAATAAGGCACGTTTAACAGCCCGATTTACGGCGGCTTTTAGAATGCGGGGTGGCAGATGGCCTGGTTGTACGTACACTGCACGGACACGTCAGTTGCAGTGCATACACAATAATTTGAGCGTATGTATAAAAAACGCTCTGAGGGGCATCGAGTTACGTTTTGAGACTGTGCTCGAAAATGTCCCTGTTGAATTCCCTCAATTATTCCGTTCGACTACGAAAGGAACAAGGGGACAAATAAATAAGATCGACCCGCTAGATGCCCACGAAGCCTTTTCTGACCGCTTCGAAGCCGGTGACCCTCCGGAACGATCACAACAGCTTCTTAGCTACCGCCTCGTAGTTCTTCGTAAATCGACGCATGGGCGTCATCAGGAATTTGTCTTACGGAGTGCATGTCGCATCTTGCGGAGGGGACTGCAAGGGGCCCGTACTTCCCTGCCGATTCCCATGCACTGAAGCGAGGTATGTGCGGAGGCTCGCATCGCACTCGTGGGCGTGTTCGCTCACGAGTGCAATACGCGGGGAGGGCTGGCCCAAGCTGAACTTGTCCAGCGCGGTTAAGCGGCACAAATAACCTTACACGTTCACACCGAGCAATAATCAGCCGTTGCGCGATGCTCGGTGCATTGGAGCTCCACAAGGACGCGCTCAACAGACGCGGGCACGTACACACGCACGTCGCTACCAAATCTTTTCTTTTTTAAATCTCCCATGGGAAGTGCTGTTTCTTGGGCGAGTTGGAAATGCATTCTAAAAAATAGTGCTTGTGAACGCCAACGGAAATGCTTTCTCTGCGTCTGTCCGTGCGTGTCCGTGTTCACATGCGCTATTATTGAGAATCCCATATGAAGTTTGTAACCGCGGGACCTGAATCTCCGTGGGGAGTTTATATACTCTGTTACTTAGCAGCGGGAGCATAGGGACGACATATGGCATTTTTAATGGTACTGACGGAGCAAATAATTCGGGCACGGGTGTTTTGGGGCCTTCTTGTAAGCTTATAAAACTCCCATCTCGGCAAATGTTTGCTGACTATGCGTGACTACTGATGGCGGCTTCTGATACCTGGGGCAACAGGTTGCAAACGTTACCGGGCGCTGTTGTTGACATTTCATCCCGGAGGACTCGCGCAATCGTGTTCACATAGGACACGATTCTGCGAGTTCCGCTGTTCACAAGAAGCGCGGGAAGGTGTTATGGCGTAGTTTGCTGCATACTTATAGCAGCGGCCAATTATACAATTGGGCGAACGCACGGCCAGTTGAAGCCGCGCCCGCTCGAGCGTCAAATACATGCCAGCGCGGACGGCTTGTCTCCATGCACCTTTTGGCGTCCTCTGGCGCCCTGCAGCCGGAGAAGCGTTCTTTGCGCGTGGCTGTATCGGTGACAGCAATGTCGCACCCAATCACCGTCATCCAAGGACGGCGACTCACTCGCGCAGCGGGACACTTTCTTGGGTGTTTGCCGCGGGTGATTACGGATGTCAGACAGTGCCGCTGGTCACGTTTACACCGCGATGTCACTTCTGCAACGATGGCGCGTTGTTCATCGGCGATTCCGAGACAGAAGAGAACGCCTTCCTTCTTTTTATCTCGTGTCGGCCCCAACCTCTGTGGAAGAAGGGCACCAAGTTCTGTCGAGGGGCATTCACGTCAAACAAGGAGCGTCGCACCCGGAAACGTGCAGTCGACGAAGGAAGGAATTTCTTTTTTGAAATCTAAAATTCCAACGTATTTTTCACTCACACCCTCCCGCTTGCGTGAGCAGTCCGTGAGCGCAGCCCTCGTCGGGGCTGCCGATGTGCAAAGACGAGCATGAATGTGGCAAGGAGGCGGTCGCGTAGACATATGTTCCTGGGGCAGAACGTAAAAGCCCTCTTGCGTCCCTGTGTAGCCCCGTAAAAATAAAACTGCGCTCGTGGCTGGCTAGATGTTCTAACGCGACAAGGTTAAAGCGCACACCGAGGAAGAACTCATGTTTGTCAAAATTTAACCGAAATCACTGCATTTTTACTTACTTATTTCCGGAAAATCTTTGTTGAATAGGGTTTAATGCCAATATAGCTTCGTTGGTTCGAGTTGATGGCAACATCGAAGCCTATGAATATCTGTCGGGGAGCGGGAACTTGTTCGTTAGATCGGGAAACTCAAAATGGGGTTTCGTTAGATCGGGCGTTAACTGCTGTAGTAGAGTTAATATGAACTGCTAATGCGCTACTGTGGCAAACCTTTACGCGTTGAAAGAAAACTTTGGCACACGAAAACAAGTGCCGCCAAAGCCATGCATCGGCCTTTCAAAAGTGCATCGTGCACCGTTTTCGGAGATTCAATTGAGACGCGACGTGAAGCCGCGAATATGGGAGGCTTTGCTCGGCGCCGCTGTGTAAGGCGACACCACGACCAGCCCGTTCGTGTCGGCTCGCTTCCGACTGTTTTCGCGGAAAACCGATCCCCGCAGAAGGACGCGACTTCCATGCATGCGAGCAATGGGAGGACAGCGAGCGCCTTCGTGCTCTTGCGGGACCCCCCAACACGTCCATACCGGTTCGCGGGCGGCAAGGTATTGGAAGACATATCTGCACACTTTCCGCCGCCACATGAAAATTCGGGGCCAACACGGGCGCTGTTCCTTGAAGCGCATCACTTACACGCAGTGCCATCAGAAGGGAGCGCTTCGGCAACTGAATCAGATGCTGGCTTGGTGAGCAGGAAATGTGTGTGATTCCGGTGCCCGCCCACCGATGCGACTTCGCTCGAAGGACGCGTCTCGTCCAGGAGGGCCACAACAAAGGCCTCCCATATACAAAGGCCCGCCTGCGGAAGGGCGCCATATCATTGTGCTGAATATGCGTTGCACTCCTTACGTCAGTCTGCGCTCGAGGTCTGCACTTTGACTCGTGTTTTCCGTAATCTTGGCGTCATGCGGCGGAGCATGGTACAAAACGAGATCATTAAACGCGCCTATCTGAGGCCATAAAAATGGCGGGTTTTATTTCTTCGCATTAGATGGCACAGACCAAGTGCTCGGGACGGCATTTCTTCTGCGTTGACAATGAACGACTGAGAGAGCAATAAGGTGTGACTCCAGGTCATTTAGTAATTGGGTATAAAAGATGTGCTTTTGAGTTTTGCGCGTCAGCATTGGGTGGGCAACTTCTCTCGTGCGGCGTCATCGTGCCTCAGCACAGACTTAATCCTTCCTGACACCAGAGGAACATTATTATGATCACACGTAACAGACACCAGTAATGCGATCGCGGTGTTTGCGCACACAATGTGCAATATCTTTGCACGAAGCCGGAGTGAGTAACTAGTGTAAACGAAACTCATTAGTGAGTGAGTGAGTGAGTGAGTGAGTGAGTGAGTGAGTGAGTGAGTGAGTGAGTGAGTGAGTGAGTGAGTGAGTGAGTGAGTGAGTGAGTGAGTGAGTGAGTGAGTGAGTGAGTGAGTGAGTGAGTGAGTGAGTGAGTGAGTGAGTGCGCTGCTTCTCGCGAGAGTTGGAATTGAACACTGGCAATACTCAATCACAAGTGACTGCGTGTGGGTTATTCCAACTCATTGGTCTGGAGCCGAAACTCTTCTTGGTTCGGGCTACGGCTGGGACCTTCGGGTTGGTTGGGGTTGTGGTAAACATAAACATGAAAGTAGTAAACATAACAGTTCCAAGCGGCATTAGAATAACAGAGAGCTGAGCTAGTTGGTGCGCATTCGTTCTAAAAGACAGGGCGTGCAAACACAAGAAGGAAGTGAGGACACCACAAACGCCTACGAACAACTGAAGATGCACACAACGGCGGAAAAGATAGAAGACAGGAAAACTTATCGGCGCATGCCCATGCAATATGCGAACCTACCAATCTGGCACTCGTGCTGGTCTACGTGAAAAATAACTGTTAAGGTATTTGATTTCATCTTTATGCAAGTTAATCGACGGTTGGTTCACGCATACACAACCACTATTATCGATATGCCATGCCTCAATAATCATACGCGTTTCTTCATTCCATATGCCGGTAAAAAACTGCGCATTCATCGAATTTAGGCGTGCACTTACAGTCTCGACAATCTAAACAAAGATTAGAAGGTGACCCTCCACTTAGCGATCTCTTATGTTCCAATAATCTGTGGTTAACGCAGCGGCCCGTCTGTCCTACGTAGAAGCGGCCACAGTTGAAAGGGACCTTATATACTACACTTGTACGGTAATCAGTGAATTTGTTGGTGTGCTTTACGAAACAAATATCGATTCGCTTCTTGTCTTTAACTCGCTCATTTTTTTCTCTGCACAGCGGCACAAATCTTACCAAGCTTATTGGCGGCCGTAAGTACAGGCGCTCTCAGAATAATTCGGAACGCCGAACACGCAGCCGCTCGCTGGCGAAGCACACCGGCGGATAAATACAGGCAAGGTCTGCGCATGCGCGGTCTACCTAGCGAGCAAGTTTATCTCCCTAGTGCATCTTGATTGGCGTTGTCTTGCTCCAAACGGGTAGCGCTAGGTGGTCTTCGGCGATACGACAACTAGCATGCCGCGCTCCGTAATTATGAAGACGTGTCGATTCCTTTAGGCGCGTTCTCGCGATTATCTGCAGTCATTCTGGGAGACTATTTGCGAGTAAAGCGGCATGGCTACAACGGCATCCCTGCCTTCTTTAAACCGCGTTAGTCTGTTTTGCGAAGTATTAGTTCTCGCTTTAATTAACACCCGATCCGTGTTTCTACTAGCTTGGTTACACGAGGACACCCTTTACAGGTGTGTCTGCGATATCGCCAATAAAGCATTTTACAAAATGAAATAAGGCGGCATGTTTGTCCAAGCAAATTTCATGCAGAGGGACCGATTTCATGCGTACTCTAATAAGCTTCGCATGACTCCAGAGTTTGTTATTCACACACTACATTTCGCAGTTCGAATAATTTGTGCACCAATCAATTACAGAATGTGGGCGCTTGGTATTTTTAGATTTAGATCGCGTGTCATCGTTAGTTGCCAAAGACATTCATTGTCTTTTGCTCAGAAATAGTATTCAATGCTTGTCAGCGATAGTCTAAGCTGAATGCAAAATAAATAGCATCATAGTAATATATATATATATATTTATATATATATAAGAACACTCGGTTTATTTTTCCATGCAAGACAAAGAATCGAAACGTAACTGTGTTTCGCCGAAATCCTCAAGTTGCATCAGACGAAAACGCCGCCCTTTGCCAGCGCTAGTCAGTCACCTCCCGTGAATATTCTGATGAAATGATAAATACGGCCCAACGTAACCAAAGAAGAAAGGAAACACCGAAGCACACAAACACGCATGCACGCACGAAGGAAGGAAGGGAAACAAGCGGAAGGACAGGGAGGTTAGCCAGTTCTTGGACCGGCTGGCTGCCCTGCGCACGAAGGCTTGCTCCAATGCGATGGATGCGGAGCTTGTCACAAATAGCATCCACCCGGCCCCCCCTTATCAAAGCGCTAAGGGGCACCTAGCGCTACCGTTTTGTAGCACCGCAACGCAAATCTACGTGTACTAGGGAGCAACGCTTGCTTGCTAGGGAGACCGCGCACGCGCAGATCGTCGTACTACTTTTCTGCGGGCACGCTCCGCAGGCGAGCGGCTGCGTGTCCGGCGTTCCGAATTATTCTGAGAGCACCTGTACAACATTAACACCGTATCTGCTTCCTACTTTCTTTAGCCTGAGAGATACGCAATGAATGTACGTATACCTACGACACGTTTCCTCCTATCGCTTTCTGCAACCATGCTCGGACATAACAGACTTCTTTAAACGTTTAGCGACCGCAGGCACTGCAAAAAAAAACATGGTTGATTCCTCCGTCATAGGAATCGGAATAACACGAAAGCGAAACCTGTTCTTACAGCAGTAGTTGAATGTTTACTGTACATTGATATAAGAGCGCTTGTATAATGTCTGTTGGTGTTTGACAGTTAAAGCACCCTTTAACGTGGATGCATCCACGTCGAAGCTTGGTGGTACATCTGTATCCCGAGGACTAACGTCCATGATGAATTATTAAACAAACCCTTGTGGTCATAGATGCTTGTGGTAGCTGCACCATAGAGTAACATAAAAAGGTTAAGAGAGGACACTCCCATAGACCCCAGCGGCTGATTTTGGGTTCGCAGCGCTCCAAACGGGCCGGGGGGAACCTTTGCAACCTCGGAGATGATGGGGACCGCAGAAATGGTGGTCTCGAAGGCCATGCTCTAGAGATTAGAAAAATTACACGGGCTCCGAGACCACTTTTGTGGATGTGCTCGTCTCAGAGGCCATGCTATAATTGTTTTTTTTTTTTTTTCACGCGTCGTTTGCATGCATTGATTAGCTTCGTGTAAGCTGTACCGCCAGAGCGGCAAGCACACGATGCCACTGTGTGTTTAAGCAGACATTTTAAATAAAACGTAAGAACTCTTGGAAGAGACGAAAACTTTTATTTTCAAGCCATTCTTGGTAAGCACATGCACACTTACATGCGCGCACGAAGAGGTGGGTTCATTGCACTGCAAGACATAGCAATACAGCTGCCATATCTTGAGTTAAAATTTTACAGAAGCAATAAACAAGTAGGCGACATTATGAAAGACCCCACACAACAGTAAAACTGCAGTACACGCGCAGGTACGCATACAGTTAACAACGCAGCGCGACAGTAGTTGCCGTAGTATTTGACTCCGGACGGCATGACCTGAAAAAATAAAAAAAAGAACGAAAAAAAAAAGGATGTTGGCTATGTTTTCTCTCCCGCCTTAGCCCAAATTTTCTCCGACGCACTTCACATCACCTTTTCGCGAAAAACAGTCACGGGTAGATTCCGCAGCTAAAATAAAGCAATATTTGGCGCCATGCATGCGTTACCGAGGCAGTCGTGTTTATTCAGAAGATTAAGTCGTAGCCTCAGCTAACAAACATTTTTCTCGATTCACAAATTCTCTCTAATTGCACTCGTAACAAGAGATGTTAAGCCTAACTGCACTCTTCACACAATTTCACGCATTGAATTCGAACTACGTGTACCGGCACAAACAAACAAACAAAAAAAAAAACCTAACGACGCAAGCGGCGACTCACTTACTCGCGCCAAGAAACGATTTTCTCGCAAACATGCGCGACGTGAGGAGCACAAGAAAGCTCTCTGCGCCGAACAGCACAAGCGACAAATGTTAGCTTAACATGACGAATACAATACTCACTTTGCAAATTAATGACGGCGTTCTTACCAATAGCAGCCGCCAAGCAGAGAGGCACACGAAACAAGTCAAGACCACGAAGCACGTCGAGCACGTTATCGCACATCTTTTATCGCGTCACCCTGCAGCTGTCCGTACTTCATTGCATTAAACGCTCAGGGACACGGAGCGTGATAACGTTGCCGTCGCGTCGACGCCATTCTGCACTACTCTCGCACCCGATACCCGATTCATGTCCGATCCTGCCCGACGATATCGAACCGTCCAATCGCAGGCGATAAAGATAAATTCAGAGTCGCATTGCGACAAGTAGACGCATATTGCAACTAGAAAAGGTACTAAAGTAGATAACAAGTACGCGCGTTCCCTTGAAGATAGAGAGTGATGTGTCGCCCTCTCATGGCCGGCATGAAGCTGCGTAACACCGCCGCTTTTGGCCCGAGTGACCACTCTTGTAATTTGTATGTTACTCCATGGCTGCACGGTGAGAGCGGAGTCAGTGAAAGCGGTGTGACAGCCAGAAGAGCGTCACTGATTGGACGCCGAACTTGGGCTAAGCGACCTACTCGCATTAGAGTTATTGAACGCTGCCCTACCAGAGGGGGAAACGCACCGCGCGTCGTGCCTTCCCCATTGGCCGGCTGCGATTTTTCGCGGAGCGAGCTTAAGTTGGGAACGCGAGTTACGGCCACGCAAAGCACTCGCGCGTCCCAGAGCCTATTTTTGGTATGGGCGGATGCTATGAGCTACGCCGACGCTACGGGTAAGGTCGCCACCTGGCAGTGTGTTAATTCGTCGACAAAATTCCACTTTTCCTATTCGAAACGCGCCGAATGGGACGCACGCGTAAAAACGACGCTTTGAAAGAACTAATTGTGCATTTCACGGTCATAATGCATCACTTCACTTTAGAAAGAGCACTGTGAGAGGACAGTGATAGTGGATAGCCTGCCCGGCATCTGTTGTCGCTGACCAAGAGGTTGTAGGTTCGATTCCCGTTGGTGGAACTTTTTCTTCGTCTTCTGATCATGCGTATTTTTTCGACGTCATTTCCGTGACGGAAATACGTCACTCACATCTTGGTGGACCCCGGCATAAAACACTTTTGTGTTAAAAGAGGATAACCTACATCTAAACACGCGTAACCTGTGCGTTAAAGCTATCACTCATTTTGTGCTCACACGACTTCGTGAGGGCCGGCTTAGAGGGCCCCTAAACCACCCAGAGGCCGAAATTTAGTTGTGGTGGGGAAGTTGTGCACGAGTCTACAACAAACACTTAGCCGTGAGAATTTGCGAAACGCTGCCGTAATAGCGGAGTTTGATGATCGAAACGCGGCGATCGCTCCTTTCGCTCTTTCCTTCGCTACCCTCCCTCTCCCAAAACCGCTTTGCCCTCCTCGCCGTATTCCCCTCCGCACAACACGACGAAGAACAAGCAGCGCGGGCAGCTGCTTGCAGACTAACCAATCGCAGCATGATTTGCGCTTCGCGTCACATATTCAGCTTCGTGACGTCACATACGTCACTACCGAGGCCGGAAGGGCCCGGAGAGGAGAAAGAATTGTTTCTTGTAATGTGTGGCGCGCCCGCGGCGTGAAGCGCTGCCACGTGTGGCATCGTTGATCGTGACGGCATTCTGCACACGATGCGCGTGTTTACTTGAAATGTTTGAAAAAATATCGGGGGGTGGCTTAGGGGCCCTTTAAAGGAGCACTGACATCAAATTTACTCATGTCAAGATTTTTGCCCCCCACGAGTAGTTATCGACCCCCTAGAAGCCATTCGCGAACCAAAAAGCAACTGAGGGATGAATATCTATCCGTTTTATTGATTTATATCACCGGTATATAGCACGATTCAAAACGGCCGGCAAGCCCGCCATTCTCAGCGCTGGCAGCGCTTCCTCGCGGCCACCTCCAGATCGCGCCCCAGCAGACCACTTCTCCACAGAAAGGAGTGACGTGAGGCTCTGCCGCTCCGCTAACATTTCACGTTCATTCATGCCTTATCACCAGCAATGCCGTCGTCGCCGTCAAAAGTGTCGACTAGTGTTGAATACGACAACCTGGAGATTGGCATCGCCGCGATTCGCGAATCACTTTTGCTTCGATCGACCCTTTGCAGAACAGCGATTCTAAAATGGACGCCGTTCCAAGCAGCAACAAGGACGTGCCCGGGGATGCATGCTTCGGCCATGCTCGCTCGTGTGTTTCTATTAGCTATACTGGGGAGCTTTGGCGTGCACAGCATTCCGGTATACGCAAAGGGGTCTATGGAATATCGGTATAGGGAATGCACACCAGCGGAGAAATAGAATACTTTAGGTTTCTACAATAACAATTCTGTGCTTGCCAGGTTCTTCTTTGCGCCTCCAGATGGCCCCACCTATCCGGCCTCTCACGGTTACGGCCGCAGTAACCCGGTATTTCGGGAGCGCGAAGAAGTGTACGGAGGAACTAAAATCCACTATTAACGATACCTGTTTGTTACTTGTTAGCGATTACGTTTATCTATACGCTACTCCACTTTGATAGCTTGTGGTCGCGTTGGCGTGTGCCATGCGTTTAATGAAACGACACACCCATTGCGCTTTTTCCGCGCTTCCAACCAGACGACTGCAGCTCACAACGGTTCCCCGACATGCTGACTCACGAGCACACGTCGAATCATGCTCTTTTCTTTCGCCTTTCTTTTATTGGGGGTTTGCGTCTTGTGATTCCGTGGAATCATTCAAAGCGGTGCGACGAGGATCAGACATGAAGAGGGGTCCCTCCCTTGTCCGCCACGGTGGATCAGTGGCTAAGGTGCTCGGCTGCTGACCCGAAGGTCGCGGGTTCGATCCCGGCCGCGGCGGTCGCATTTCGGTGGAGGCGAAATGGTAGAGGCCCGTGTACTGTGCGATGTCAGTGCACGTTAAAGATCACCAGATGGTCAAAATTTCCGGAGCCCTCCACTACGGCTTCTCTCATAATCATATCGTGGTTTTGGGACGTAAAACCCCAGATATTATTAGGGGCCTCCCTTTCCGGAGGTGCACGAAGGGACAGCGCCACGTTTGCTTTTGTTGTTCGTTTCCTGACGCCATTTCTGTTTCTCTTTTTTTTCCGCGCGGAGGGGTTGCATGTTTCTGAAGTCATTCTCGTTGCTTTCTTTTTCTTTTTCTTGCGCGGGGAGGGACAGCACTGTGCGTAGCGTGGACTCGACAGCGCCGACGGGCATACACGGGCGCGTTTGATCGCAGGTTTGATCACACTGAGGTGCGGCTGCATGGTCACTTTTCATTGCGCTTTTGGCTAACTTCCGAGCCGAACTAGATCCGTCTCTGTCCTGATAGCGATCAAAAGTGTCCCCGCGACATCGCTATGGTGTGAAAGCAAGCTCGACGGCACGCAGAAGTTCTGTAATGTTCTGTAATTGTAATGTTCTGTAATTTAACATTAATGAGCTATGTAATTATCACGTTCATTATTATGCAGCTTTTGATTAACTGCTGATCTTGGCTAGGGGATAGCTGCAGTATAGCTACATCTGCATATATTTTGGTGCAGCAATGGAATGTAAAAGAGTTGACCAAACATTACGCGGTCTTTGTGCCACCAGGTCGGTCACAATTTAGTAACTATATAAGAGTCTACGCTTCGTATTAGAGTATTTGTAAATACGTCTGTGTGTGCGCGGCTGTGGTGATTTGTATACTATGAACTGTTTTTATACGTAAATGAATAAATTGTGTATGAATTCATTGAGTGCGTGTGCACTATGTGTCTCGCAGACCTAGCAATCGTGTACGTAGTAAAAAATGTGTATGTAAATGTGTTGCATCAGCCTTCCGGTGTCCTTGAGTAATGCATGAATGGGTCCGACTAGTCAACTATCCGCCATAAAGCCGTTGTATAGCATCAACGGGCGTCGCCACAGGTACAATTTTTTTTTATTATCGCTTAATTTCTCCAGATGGCGCCAGCTACCGCCTACTTCACGACTGTGGCGCTCTCACAGCTCCACCTACTTACATATTGTTGAACATCTATCTATCGAAACTATGCACTGCGGCGCCGGAATTGTTGCTGCGATGAGTGTACGTTGTGGAGGCATATCTCGGGGCCTGTTGCGCCGTAAACCCGTGGAAGACGTCGATACACTGTGTGATTCCTTTTTGAAATAAAGACAGCAAGCCTAGCATGCAGTCTCCGTGCGAGAACTTCTTTAAAGGTGAACATTTGAGAGACTTCTCTCTGGTTGGGAAGGAAATAACTTTGGGAAATGGACACCAACCAACTTGTTCAATTAAAGTAACAACAAAGTTTTACTTTAAAATGAAGAGTCCCGACGTTTCGGGTCCAGCTCGGACCCTTCTTCAGGGGTGACTGAGTGGCACCAGGGATCAACAGAGTTTTTGGCGCCTTCTTCTCAAGGCGGGGGGTGACGCTTGTTTTCACCGACTATGCGTATCTTCCAGAGTGAACGCCGTCTCGCTGGCCGAGCGAAACGTACGAGTTGCGTCGTTCCGTTTCGCGTCATCGCCACAGGTTTGTCTGCTTGATTTTATTGTCATGTCGTTCGATATTATGCTCAGCGGGACCGTTTTTTGCGACTACCAGCGCCGTATACTCTTCATCAGTCGAGAATCGATGAACTCGCTAGGCCTAATCGCTTCGCTAACTTGGTGTCAGCCATCTTGATTGTGACAAGGGAGGAACCGTTCCTCGATTTAAAGACGAACACTGGGGACATCACTGTTTTTTTCCTTAATGGAGCGAAGGTCGCTCCATTTTTTTTAAGAGTGAACAACAAAAAGAAACAAGGCTCCGCCGCTGTCCCCCAGCGCACCCCTGGAAAGGGCGACCCTGAAGAGTGAGAGCATTTCCAGGCGTTGGCGCCAGTCGGCGCCACGATAAGAACACTGGGATCGTAGACGTCATCGCTAATAGCGCATCGTCACTCAGGATGGTATGTGTGGAATGTATCACATCGCGAACACGTAGCACTAGTGTCGATGTCGCAGGGCAGTCAATTTCTCGTTGAGCATTCATTTGCTGTTTGCCGCCGGACGGACGCCCTTCAAATTTGGCCAAGAAGACCTATGCATGCCGAGCAATCGAATGAAGGGCACATCTCGATTTTGAAAGTTATCGTCGGTGCCCCTTTAAGGCAAGACATGGCTATACCGTTTTTTAGAACTTTCGAGTGCTTCGACGAGAGGTTTAACAGTGGTTTTCAAGATCTTGGAGAATACTGCCAGCATACATGGTTCTTCTGAAACGTTAAGGCAATGTCTGGAAATTGCATTCCACTATTATGAGGCAATTTCTTAGTAAAGTTCAGCCCTCCTCCATTTAATTGAAATTTTTAGTTCACTGAGGTTACCATGGTTTCAAAGTCCTCACTACTAGAAAAAATCAAGTAATCGTCTACATAACAAAAAACCTTAATAGAATTACCTAAAGCGCCTTCGAAACGTTTGTGTATCAGTGAAGGCGGTCTCGTGCCCTTGTTCGTTGATACATTCATTAACACATTTTAACAAGTCCTCAGGCGGGAAAGAGTAATAAAGGTCCCATATGTCCATACTGCCAGCGGGATTCTCTTCCGAAAGGAACTGAACTAGCGCCTGAGAATTACGAATGGGGTCTGAAAAACTCATAGAGGTTCTGCAAATAACTAGATACAGTGACTTGCCAGGTGCCATTTTCTGAAACAATTGCTCGAAAAGGAATCTCGTTCTTATGTGTCTTAGCTGAAAAAAAAAAACAATTTTAAAGTAATTGATTTTGCCTTCTCGACCTTAGAAGCTATTCTCTCAAGGTTATGTCTTAACAAAATGTCGACAGCACGTTGCCTAACTACCGATGATTTAAGTGTTACCGTCCTAAAGTTCTTTTTCATGGCTGTTAATGCTTTTTCTGATGACCTACTGTCCGGCATAATTGCGAAATAGCCTTCCTTATCTGAAATTACTGGACACTGAAAGAATGAGCGCTAAAACAGACGAGCACACAAAGAGAAGAGCAGACACGGGACAGGCGCCTGTCTGCTCCGTGGAGGCGCGCGCTCATCGCAGCGAGAGGCGCGGCGACCTTTAGAGCGCGCACTCCGTGCCACCTTCGCGCCATCTCGCTAGTGATGACAAAAACTCGCTCAAGTCGACGAGCTCTGAGGACCGCCAACGGTATATGGTGTATATAAATAGCTTGCCGCTCGCAAGCTGAGGTACGTACGCTCTCGTGACCGAGTGGTTTCGCGCCGCGCGCTGCGGAGCGAGAGGTCGTAAGTTCGACGCCCGGCGACAGACCGTTTTCTTCTAGTGTTTTCTTTGATCTCAATGTGTTAGTTTATATTTTACAACGTCATATCCGTGACAGAAATACGTCAGGTGGTCCGTGGTGGACCCCGGCATAAAACACTTTCGTGTTAAAAATCTTCCTCTGACATGGTTGAAGTTCTCGAAGTTTTACCCTCCATAGGTTTTACCCTCCGAAGTTTTACTCTCCATAATAGCGGTATCGCATGCGTGAGCCAACAATCGATTAACTTGCATAAAGATGAAATGAAATGCCTTAACAGTTATCGTTCACGTAGACCACCACGCGTGCTAGATTGATAGGTTCGCATAGTGCATGGGCAAAAGTTTTCGTGTCTTTTCCGCCGTTGTGCGCATCTTCAGTTGCTAGTAGGTGTTTGTGGTGTCCTGACTTCCTTCTTGTGTCCGTGTTTGCACGCCCTGTCTTTTAGAAGGTATAAACGAGTTAATCGCGGTTGCCTGCTCGTTTTTAAACTCGTCTGATATCAACAGGCTCTCCACCCGTGGCAAAGAGCATGGTATGCAGACTTGGCAGTAACGAAAGTACAATAGATAAATTAGTGATGATTATGTGATCAATTACTTTTGTGGGCTGGTAATTTAATAATGTAATGAATTACTTTACGCCAGTAAATTCAAGGAAATTGCCCTTGTGGCATAAAAAATGACAGGAAAGAAGAATCTGAGTCGCGAACCTGAAACCCAGAAAAGCTGCATCCCAACTCGAGGAACGTTGATGCCCTCGAGGGTAAATCAAGTGTATTTTGTGATGAACTGATGTAATGTCAATACGTTCAGCCAGCTGTAATTGTTAATGTAACTTGATAGAAATATTTTTGTCATTTCTGGCGGAAGCTCACGCCCCATCAGGACAATGCGCGAGCGTTGTTCCCAACAGTGCGAGAAATAAAGGGAGTATCTTGAGCGATCAATTCTCTCCTCAACCCCTGAATTTATTGGTTTTCGGCCTCCGTTTCACGAGTGTGTATCGAGAAAAGCTTTTTCTGGCTGTTGTAACTCAAGCCGATTCGTGGGACACTTGACAGTTTGATGCAATCAAGCCTTCCTCAGCCCCCGCGAAATCTCTGATGTACTTCTCCGCGCATGGACATGTCCGCGCCTCGGCGTTTCCTGCGGTACGGTGGCGCCTCCGCACATTTTGCAGACGTAACGCTGTTCGCTGCGTACGTTACGACTCGCAAGTTGCTAGCCACTTATTCCGCGCATTGCTTAGCAGGCACCCAAGTTGAGCGCATGTCGACTGTATGCGAATGGGGACAGCTACACAGTCCGATTGCGCTCGCAGCGTAGCTCATCTTCTGCTCGTTTATCGAAAGCTTTGTGAATGCGCGTCCCGTTGTGTTCCATTTGTAAAATCTTGGCACCATTATGTAGGTTCATATCGTGGTGCAAGGCATCGAGAACTTGCACATTATAAAATTATGGACCTTGTTAGGCGGCTAGTTATTTGCTGTTATAAGTCATGCAAGGTGATTTGTATAGTGTACGCACTTTATTCCTCTGGTGCATGCCGCCGTTGCGCTCATGGCAACGAGGGACGCAATAATTTCTTTATATATATATTCACAAAAAAAGTCAAACAGACGCGCGTGCGAAGCAGTTTTATTTACGTTTCGCTCGGGGTCCGAACTTCATCAGAAGGAATGATGAAGCTGATGAAGCTCGGACCCCGAGCGAAACGTAAATAAAACTGATTCGCACGCGCGTCTGTTTGACTTTTTTGTGAATATTGCACCGGACCTAGAAACCCTTTGTTCCTTCGGTATATATACACAGGGTGTTTGAACTATCATGCAGCACAATATAAAAAACGAGGACCTACGGAAACCTATTTTGTATTGCTCCTGTACACTAGAGCAGCCACCACTATCCTTTTCGTTATTGAGGCTTAATTAGTTAGTTATAATTATATATGTAACTCCACAAGTACCTACTCACCTAATTATCCAAATGTCAGTGAGGCATATATAGTTATGTTCAAATCACATCTAACTGCGCTATTTTAACGCGATAGCGTTAAAGAGCGCGTTTCGCAAAATTCCGGCGTCGGCGTCGTTGGTTGTGAGCGAAAAATCATCATTTTGTCCGTGACCGAAAAATCAAGAAAGATGCAAATAAAATCAATAATAAAAATTTCCGGGTTCCAGTGAGGATCGTGAACCCAGACCGTCTGCGTGGCAAGCAAGTGTTCTACCACACAGCCACGCGTCTGCTTGAAAATACAGTGAAAATAACTTCCTCTGCTTGGAAATGCAGTGAAAATAACTTTCATGCTTTGCAAACACACGCGTCCTGTATACAGGCGTCACAATACAACATGTAATATCGCAATAATATTGCATGGTACAAGAGTACATTGCCATCGGGCGTCAGAACGTGTGAATATCATAACGACATCGTGGTTTAAAGCCGGCCACCCATTACAAAAGGCACACACGTTACTGCGCGTATTCCTTTAAGACCGCGTAGTGGGTGCATAGCAAGTTCGAAAATATTTCAGGCGCATATTGCTCGTGGTTTAAAGCATGCGACCCATTACATACACTGTAAAAAAAATCCTGTGAGAAAAACAGAAAATGCATGGCAAATTTAGTCACATAACAGTTCTGTTCTTGTATGTTTTCTGTATTAGTAGTTTTCTGTAGTTTTGCGTACATTCTCTGTTATTACTTTTCTGCTTTTCTACAGAGATTTTTCGTTTCTAAATTCTTCCCAGAAAACAGGCTTTTTGTATTTGCACACATTTTTTCTGCTATTCTATAGAAATTTTATATTCCTAGTACCAAGTTCAAATAATAAAGTAGTTCATGCTTTGTTCTCAATGGCGTCCAGAATCCGCAATGCTTTGCGGCATACCCTGCAAATTGAGTGTAGTGCGGCATCGGCGCAACACCTTTCATTTCCTTCTCAGCGTTCACTATCATGTAGAACCTCTCAACAGAAGGCACATAACACGACCGCCGACATGCATCTGGTATTTGTCGAGTTTGGCATTAATTTTTCTCGAAGTCTGAATTTCACTAATTTGCAAGATGGTCAATGTCGAGTTCACGCTTTGCTCTAGAGAAGGCTTTTATTTTACCAAGCGTCGCACTTTTGCAGCGGATGAAGCACGGTAGAAAACTTTTAGGCGAATTGATGTGATGCCCAAGGTCTTGAGAGCTGTAACATAACGTTTCTGTGAAAGAAGAGGTAAAATCTAACAACGTTTGGTATTTATTACGAAGTGGCTCTGATATTTACAGAAACTATTTGTTTACAGGGTTGAACTGACAAATTACATCATTTCAAAAACAGAGTATCCATTGTTGCCGAATCCAAGAAATTTCATGTAGGTAAAGCCGAAAATTACTGTAAATTTCATGTTATTTAGCATACAATTTTTTACAGTGAAGTATGCACTAAGTGGTTGAAGTACGCACTAGGGACAGGATATCGCTATCGCGTTCAACTTTTAAAGGCGGAGCTTAAGGGTCCCCCAATTTTTCAACGAAGTACTAATTGCGAGCTCATTTTTTTTCCGGTTGATAAAAAAAGCCCGCGAATCAGAAAAAGTGACACGTGACCAGACACCGTAGTAAGAGCGGGCGCATCAGAAAACTACGCCCTCAAACAGGCTCACTGTGAGGCCGGCCCTTAGCTAGGAATTTTTTTAGAAGGGGGGGGGGGGGGGGGGCACTTGTTGAAGGCCTTGAAAAACTGCTATTTTTAGTATTTATTCTCGGCAAAACACCGCCTTCCATTCGAATATCGGGGGGGGCCTGGCTACGGGCCTGCCGTTGAGGTAACCAGTATAAAGGGAAAAAGATATGGGCTCCTTAGCAATGAGAACAGTCGGCAGTGAGACCTGAATAACGATAGTGGCGTACAATCGAGTGGAATGAATCCCTGCAAGATTCCGCCGAAACTTCGTACCACGAGTCTAGTTGGTTCCGTTCAGATTAACTGGCTTGCAAAGGGCCACACCGGCGTCGACATGTCGCTCAGAGCACGAAGCTAAAAGAAAAAGTGCTCAACTGACTCATGACGGCAACTTTCCTCAAAAGAAAGAAAAAAAAAAAAAACATGACCTGCTTGCTTCTGCCTATGCACACCGGACTAACATACGCCAAAGTAATGTTCCTCGTTAATTTGCCTTACGGCTGCACAACCACGCAGTTTGAAAGGCTTTCACCAACATCGAATGGACGCTTGAAGCTGAGTGAACGCGCCAATGAGTGAAATACGATGGGCGTTCATATACGACGAATGTAATAAATGGTTACGGGACACTACAGCGTAAAATAAAAGTACACGATGCACGAAAGGAACGCAAACGAGGACGACAAGCGCTGAACTGTCAACAACCTTTATTGGAAAAATGCACATATATTTATCTGTCCTAAGCATTTACTGCACATGCGTTGATAAGCCATCTCATTATCACCAAGTTGCATGAAAGCCACACGACCACGTTAATCAAGTAATAAATGGCGCGGAGGCAGTGCGTAACAGCCATTTGCGCTTAATAGAGACAGCAGGCGTAGCTGAGCTAGCAGCTGGCTTTGGCTGCAATTTGCCGGACTCGCACAAAGAAAACGGGCGACGCAGTAAACGGCGCGCGTGTGGCACTCCCGTTACGCCGCACCTGTAATGCGCACGATGACGAATATATATATATAATAAAGTACGTCGAGAAGAGTGGCGGCAAGCTGCTGTATATACGCCTGTCTGCCGTTTCAATTTTTGCGCTTATAACACGCGACACACTGCGCGGCAGGTGCGCGTACCGAAAGGCTTCGATCAATCAATTACCTCAGAAAACGGGCTCTATTTTTTTAATTGTTTTAATAACTTGTTAGTGTGGGTGTATACAGGGCAATGGCGCGCAGATTACCGGCAAGATATATATTTCATAACGACCGCATTCTTCGTTCTCCTTATATACGCGCTTCCTGTAATTAATGCCGCCACAGTTCAGTCTCGACAACTATAAGTGCACCGCACCGCATACCGCACTTTGCATGCGTATCTTCAGGATCACTGGTGGTATCACCCTGTTTGGTGACGCGTGTCCAAATGCTATTGCTGTAATAGTAATAATGCTTTTCCGTCCCAGGATATGATTGTGAGTTACGCCTCCAGTTATGGCAAGTATTATATGCTTGCCTCTCTTAAATGTTCTTTCCCTCGACCTATTTTTAAAACATGTTTTTCTTCGCATCGTGCTGTTGAACGCTCTTTAAAATTTTTATTATGCGTCATTGTCCGCCTCGTGGATTGTGCAGTGCTTATGCCGCGGCGAGCATTAGGGGTATGAGGCGGCGATATATTGATCACAGGACTGATCGAAGCTCAACCGGCCTTGCCAAGCTTTACGTAATAGAGTCCGGAGCCGTCGCAGGTGGCGCCTCGTCAGCAGTGACGCCAACAATTCAACGAAGGCGAGGCCCGCGTCCATCCAGCCGGGGCGTGCAGACAAAGGAGGCAGCAAGGCGTAACTGGAGCTGTCAATCAGCGCCGACCTTTTCGTCTTGCGAGACGGATTCAACAGCAGCCATCATTTGAGCCTGGGGCTGGCACCACTTTCGGTCAACACTCAGCGCGAGCCCGGCGGCGCTCGTTACACGCCGTTGAGCGGCCTCATTAGCCGAGGGCGCCTTCTGGCGGTGACGACGCCAAGCGCCTCCTCCTCGCGAGCGACCGTCCTTTCCCGAACGTGTGGGCAGCCCGCCGTCTTTGGCGCGGCGAGACGGGCGCTAATTGCGTCCTGTCACTCGACCGCGGATGACGTTTCGTAGCGACGCTCTTTTGCAGCATTGCTTGCGTGGATCATCGCGTCTGCTGACAACACACGCCTTCCTTGCGCACTGTGAACAGCGCTACGGTGTGCAAGTCTTTTTCCCCCTTTTTTATATTTCAAGATCACAGGACAACGTAGCCGCACTCAGTTGAAGAAACGGGGATATAGTAGTTCGCGCCAACATCACCTAGACACCTGCCGACCGAACTCCAAAGCATTCTCAAGAGGACGCAACCGGGCAATGGAGCGCATAACCTACAATTCAAACCACCGCAGACGTCGCCATTGCCAAGGGTGGCTTCTTTTGTTGTTGTTTTTCCTGGAGCGTTAACTGCTCGCATATGTCGTTTAAAGATGGCCGCCATATCACGGAAGGACAATGTTTCGCAATATTCCCTCGCTGCGGAGGACGGCTGCGGCCAACCACACGTCAGGCCTGCGAGTGGTTTAGGATAGCGAGGGAATGTGGCGAAACAAACACGACGGGCCGTTTGCGCTCAGGTTGGTGCAACTGTTCCACCGCATTGTTTCCCCGAACATACACAGTCTCCGCAATTCTTTCTCTAGAAATGCGTCCTATGTAAAACGACAGCTTGCAAGGATGGTCTTGGCACGCACGCAGAATCCAGACTTGCTCACGTGCGTGGGATGCATTATTTCGAAGACCACTTGGCGAATTCGTTCGTTTCTTTGTAACACCGTGCAGCAGTCCCGTCTGTGATCGTGCCACGCCACATCGCCAATGTGAACAGGCCACTTCTGTGCAGGGCGCCGCCTTTGGCCTTTAACCTGTTATACTACCTGTTGTTCTTGCGTAATCTCAAAACGCGTGCTTTACCTTGAGCGTCGCCGAATGTGCATACTGCATGCAATTTAACTGCCCGCGTGCACTGGTGGCGCTGCGCTATAGACGGGCGGCGATGTCACATCACCCTCGTTACGCGCTGCAGCGAAAGGACAGAGAGGTGTTCCTTGCGTGAATAACATTTTCTTTTTACCGAGCTTGCGCGGCGTGACAAACCCTTGTGGCGACTTCTGCCACGTTGAAGGAATAATAACAATCCGGCGACGTTGTGAATGGACGGAGCGTCACTTTTATGCGCGCAATTACATTCAGACGAGGGCCTCCGTTGACCATCGAGATGCGACGGGGGTCCAGCCCGCGCATGCGCAAGCAGGGATATCGGCCGCGTCCGGTCGTTGCGCTTTAAATGGTCCTAATGTCACCGTCAACGCCGAAGCCTCGGGGACGTGAGCTCCGCTAATTAGTGCCCGGCCAAAGTTAAGCGCGCACGCAAACACGCGCCGGACGCGTTTCTTTTTTGCATAAAGTCTTTCGCTCGCACACTGGCACCAATTAGTCGGCCTCCCCTCGCATTGTCCGCGCGCCCATTATGCGGGCGCTAATTGGCGAGAGCCTATAAGTCCGGAAGCTGGCTGACCGTTTTCCTCCCCCGCTTCGTTTGCCATTCATTAATAACAAAAGCGGGCCCGACTTCTGACCGGACGCGCTTAAAGGCCTTCGTGACCGGCCGCTCGATGTCTGCCTTTTTAGCACCTTCAACGGTGTAATGGCGACGCGTTCCCTTTTTGCCGCCTGTGTGCGACCCGATTGAACGGCGTCTGCGGGAGTGAATGCTTGTCGTTGGAGCTTCGTTTGCGGCCAACTAGTGTTTGCACATTCCTCCCATGACCGTGCAACAGTGAAATATTGTCGTCACTTGAGAACATGCGCAATTATCACCGTAAAAGCTGCCGGACATTTTAGTGAAACTTGAATTAACTCGGCGACACTCATTATGTGTCTCGCATCTCAAGTAATGCACTGTAACGAGGCTAAGGTTTTTCGACCGAGGGCGCCTGGAAGACAACCGTGCACACTCAGGGAAAAGAAAATTGAAGGACACTTTGGAAATTTCAAAGTGTGTTCTGTGAAAGCCTGTGGCCATTCGACTGACTATGCCATGTCTTTTTTTTGTTTGTTTGTTTGTTTGTGCATGACACTCCCAGTGAAATGGGCGCAGGCTTTCGCCGAACACACTTTGGAATTTACAAAATGTGCTTCATTTTTTTTTTTCACAAAGACTGAGAAAGTGTGGTTTGAAGTGAACGATAAACTGTTTATTCATGAATTCTTTGTGTCCTCTTCTTTTCTTTACTTCCCTCTCTTCTGTCCTATCTCTTCCCTCCTCCACAAAGAGCAGGCAGGCGTTGTGCCCCTCCAGGTGGCAGTTGCCAGCTTGCGCTCGCCCTCTTTCCTCGGTGTCCTTGTGTATCTATATATATGCAAATCAAATTGCTTTAATACCCCACGAATTCCCCCCCCACGCTGGCGCCGCTGGGCCATCACGTGGTTGCTGAGAGAGTGGCCACCGTTCCAGGGCACGGACGGTGGGACGCCGCGAGTGCTTAAGGAGCGCAAGTGGATTTTTGGGCTGGTTGGTTTCCCATGGCCGAACACTTAAGCGAGGCGACCACAACACGAGCGCTTGTGTCGTCCCTAGCTTAAGTGTAATGGGCCTGCTGAGCGCCGCCCGGCTGCCGCAAGCTTTCCCTGAGGGTAACAGTACTTTGGCTGTGCCTCCTGGTTCGCAGACTTGTAAGACCCTCGCTGACTCTGCGTGAGTTCAATACGTGAACATACATTGTGCTTCTCTTCAGTCGAACTAGCGCAGAGTGGGTCGTTTGATTAATCGTAATGACGTGCCGTGTGGGTGCTGGCGTTGTCCTGGTATCGCGGAGCACTGCTGCCGTAGGCTAAGAAAGCTTAGTAAAATTATATCCTCGGTGGTTATATCCTGTATAGTGAAATTGGAGAGAGACACAAGAATGTACCCGTGTCAGACACGACGGTAACGAAATAACAGTAATTGAATTCCTTTTGCTGCCACGAGTAACGTAATAAATTACTTTTGGCCTCTGGTATTCTAGTGATGCCATGAATTTGTCCAAGCGAGTGATTTCAGGAAAGTTACTCATCACTTTTCCAATTACTTTTGACCAAAATATAGCATTTATTGAGTAAAAATTTCAGGAAATAAATATAACCAAGCCTGAAGAGCGGAAACGAGCTCCTTGAACTGGAATGCCCGTCGAATTGCAATCTAGTCTTCGAAGCGAACAAACTGTGATTGCAGTACGGCCTTTAAACGAATACATACTTTTCATGCTCACTTCCAGTCCCAGCTGACGCAACAAACATCTCTGAGATTTCAATGTCCTGTAAATGAGTTAGTGCGTGAATGATCAACTTTCGTTAAAGTGATGCCGAAATAATTTCATTACTGTCCAAAAGTAGTAGTAATCTAAGGCCATTACTTTCCACAAGCTGTGATTTGTAATGTAATTTAGTTACATTTTTGTAAGATTATAGAAAAAGAATGAGTAATGTAATTCAATAACTTTTTATGAGTACCTCTGCCATCTCTGGTCGTGTACAACTGGGAAGCCGTCATATCACGCACAATGTGAATCCCCACTGAGATATCCAACAACTGCTGACTTATACCGAGGACGTTAAGTAGTGAACATTTCTTGCCTGTATTCTTCAAACTCAAATCGTTGTGCCGCAAAGTGTCTGCGTCGAGTGAGAGTGAAAAGTGATAGCACAAAACGAGTGGTCTTACATGAAGAGAATGGAAATCCTTCTTGCCTTTCATTTTTCTTTTCTGCGAAATGCCACTTGGGTTCACGCCAGTCTGCATAATTGATGAACTAATTTGCGGGTATACCTTTAAGTTTCGCCATATGACATTTGCCATTTTAACAGCGGACCTGCTTGTGTCGGCCGTAAAAACTACTTTGGTGTTCACAGGTGGGCCACAGGCATTAGGCAAGCCCCGCTAACGAGTACAGCAGATGCGAGTATTAAACGAAAACTCTGCTCGGCGAAGTGGAGTGCGTAAAGCACGTGGAAGACCGAGAGAGGAATCAAAAAGACAGAGATGGGAAAAAAAATCTGGCATTTCCACGAAGTGAATCATGACGAGTGGGCGAAGCACTGGGGATCGTTCTTACCGTAAATCACCCGTGACATTGACTCGCGCATGTAAATGAGTGACGACGCGTGTGTACAGTATATACAGTGTGTTTTTGCCGTTGAGCCGCCGCTTCCCGCGTCCTCAACTCCGGGGTAGCAGCTTGTCGTCGGCGTTGCCGTTTTGCCTTTCGCGGGCGAAAGCGCGTTCACGATCGTTTTCATCCATGGCAGAAAGAGAATGTGTGGTCTGGAACTTGCTTATTCTTCATCGTCATCAGCGCCATCGTCACCTTTATGACGTATAGTGGGTACATTCCATGTGCTGTGCCGTGGTGGTAGAAAGAGAATGTGTGATCTGGAACGCACTTATTCTTCATCGTCATCAGTGTCATCGTTACCTTGCATGTGCTGTGCCGTGATGGCAGCGTCATCGTCATCGCACTAGCGTGGCTACACCGGGGGAGTGATGTACAAGCCTGGACCTTAAGGAGCTTCGCCCCTAAAAGAGAAAAACTTCCCCATCTCCCGCTAAAGGGAACCATGTGTGGATGCAAAGCAGCGGGGAGATAATCAGCTTGAGCGGGAGGAACGTCACCGCTCTCGTTTCACGGCAGCGGTCCGGGCGCTCATCGCGGCGCTGCACAGGAGAGAAAATGAGGCGCGCACGCTCCTTCATTTTCATACCGCGGGACTACCGTGGCGCCCCCCAGTGGAGTATACAGCTGTCGCACCACCTGTCGTGCGCGCCGCTCCGTAGAGGATTCCTAGAGGAGAGGACGGAAGGGACCGTAGGAGAGGAGAGAGACGGGGAGGGGACGTGCATGCGCTGTGGGGGGTGTGGGACGCGAGACCCGCTCCGTAGAGTAGAGGATTCCTAGAGTAGAGAAAAAGGGTGAGCGTAGGAGAGGATAGGGGGAGGGGACGCGCATGCGCTGTGGGTGGTGTGGGACGCGGGGGGCCGTTCCGTAGAGTAGAGGATTCCTAGAGGAGACAAAGGCGGTGAGCGTAGGAGAGGAGAGAGAGGGGGAGGAGGGGACGCGCATGCGCTGTGGTGGTGTGGGACGCGGGAAGGAGGGACGGACTAAGCCCCCCTATAAACACATGCAAGCAAGATCAAGGAATGGGGTCAACCTGGGCGACAGACACCACTTGCCTAGCCATTGCTAAGCAGCCTCTCTGTGCTCTCGGCCATGACTCTGATGACTGTGGTAGTGGTTGACGGCCTTCATATTACTACAGTGTTCTGGTTCGCATAATGGGTGCTTCCCTACTTCATGAAAGTGGCCGGACGCCGGACGCGGGACGCGGGACGGACATAGCCCCGAGCATAAGATGTTGCGCATCTAAAAGAAATGAAGAATTAAGAGAGAGAGGGGAGCCCGCCCAGCTTCATTCAGGCTTGGTACCACTAGTGCGAAGATTTCTGGTGTTGATAACAACCAAATGGAGTAGGTTCATAAAAACTTTTGTACTGATGCATCCTGCCTTTGTGAACTTGAAGTATCGACATGCAAAGCAAAGAAATCATTGGCGCAAGAGCAAGGCGCTCACGAATAAAAAATAAAATATCCCCATCTGCGGTGTAGTACATCTGCAAACAAGCTCGGCTGAGCAGCAGCTGCCGGTGATGCGTCGTCCGTTAAGGAGTGTGGTCGCCGCTGTGACGAGAGGGCACCGACGACAGTTGCGCTCGAAGGCGCCGTCTCATTAGCAGGTGTTTCCGTAGCGGTCGCGCGCATTGCAGTCACTCAGACTTGTGCCCACTCCTTCTAGTTCCTCGGTTAGTCGTAGCGGGCGACCGCTAATTGGCCTGACGGACGGCGCGCGAGACAACCTCCGCGGCTGACGGCTTTGCGGTCACAGCCCTGGTTCACATTGGTTTTTCTCTATTTTGCGTGCGCTTCTCGGCTGCGAAGGCCGCACCCTCCCCTCCACCCCATTTCGGCACGCACACACGTTCAGGAAACCTTTTCGGTAAATTTAGGCACAATAAGCGGGACGGGTGCCAACTTCCAACTGGTGTGTTCTACAACGAAAGAAACGCTTTTCAAGTGCATTCCGAGATACGTAATGAAAGTATTCACGCATCGTCATAACGCTCAATGGTAACCTACGAGACCGCTGCCCACTTCTTTATCCTGAAGATGGTTTGCTGACGCCGCCAACATCCCTTTGCTTGATGTGCTGTTTATTGTGTCCTTTGTGTCTGGGCTTCATATGCGCAGAAAACTTTTCTGAAAAGGTGAATCTTCACCCCTCAAATCAAGATGGCGCTTACGAATACGATTTGGCTGCATTCGCACTACGCGAAGATGGACCGGCCTTTGCGGCGCTTATCGTTTTGCTCCCTTTTGTGAGCGCGCTTCGCCGAGCTCCATTTTACTTTAGTCACCGACACCTAAGATTTATACCAATTGTAAGTAGATGCCGGAAACTTAAGTAGTAAGCATGCGCTCAAGTAGCCATTAATTAAGCTCGTTATCAGCACATCATCGAATGTACGCTATCCATACGAAGCAAATCAAGAGAGAGAGAGAAAAAAATTACACCATCTCCCGCTAAAGGGAACCATGTGTAGATGCGAAGCAGCGGGCGCTAACGCTTACACTGGCAGCGGCGCTGACGCTGGCGCTCATCGCAGCGTTGCGCAGGAGGGAAACCTGGGGAGGCGCAAAGCACGCAGTGATGGACCGGTGTTTCCTACTGGAACATGCCAATCGCTGCTAATGGGCAATGAGAGACAGAAGACTCCGATTGGGACACAGAGACCCGCAGTCCGCTTTTAGTTAACGCGCACGCTGCGAATTTTTATTGTTCAACAACGCACAGGAGAAATCTCCCACCGGCACCACCTTGGAGGTCAAGATCCAGTGCCATATATACGGGGTGGCCAGTGAACGGTTGTGCAGCGCCAGCAGTCGGTGTGCAGCGCCAGCAGGCGAGGGAGGGAGGGGGGGAACGTTGGAGAGAAAGAGGGGGACGCGCATGCGCAGTGGGAGTGTGGACGCCGCGGGGAGGGATGCCTAGAGGAGAGAGTGGGGAGCGTAGGAGGGGACGCGCATACGCAGTGAGGGTGTGGTCGCCGCGGGGAGGGATGCCTGGGGGGAGATGAGGTCTTTTATTTATTTATTTTTTTTTTGAAAGGGTTTGCGCATGCGCAGTAAGAGTGGTCACGACGCACGCCACCGGATTGAACCCCTCTCTAAGATGCTTCACGTCTAAAAAAATGTGTGCAGGTTTATGTCGAGGTATGCAAACCAGGAACCTCTTAGTCCAGAGAACGGCGCTCACATGCGCCTTCTGGTAAGCATTCCCGGCATTTGCCTTCCAGGGAGATTAACGTTGGTTGCTCGCAAGCAGATATCGCATGTCCTATTACGACGTATGTTCCACCAGATTAAGGATGCGTCAATGATTGCTTCGGTGAGATGACGATTTTTTTAACTGCCTGAAATTCAGTGGGTTTAGTTGTAGGCGTGTTCAAGATTAGCGTGAGTGATGATGTATGCGTTGAACCGTCCAAGAAAGGAGGCGACATAGCAAGCCTGTCACGGGGTCAGCCCTTGAAGTAAGGACAGACGAACAAAGTCACCTTTAATCGCGCTGTCACAGCCCGTCTGGGAGGACTGCCGTCCCGGCGAACATATCCGCCCGGCCTTTCTTCAAAGAAGGCGCACCCAGTGTTCGGGGCAGGCCCGTTTGCAGTAGCACCACAACCAACAACGCCTGCCAGCCGGCACGCGGAGCTTGTAAGAGCGTCGTGTATACACAGACGCGGATTCTCGGCCCGGTAATTGGGGGCAACCCCTGCGTTTCCGGAGAACGCTCTTTCTGAGGCTGGCCATTGTCGTTATCTTTGGAAACGTGGTCGCGCAGTCGTCGTGGCCGCAAGTGAACCGCGGTGGGAATCGGCTGAGCATCCATGTTCTAAGGGGCCCCTCGGTTTCTCGCCCACTCCGTGGCTGCATATGTCTCGACGCCGCGAGCTTTGCTTACGCACAGGCGCTAGCGACGTTCCAATCTCGCAGGGTATGGACGTCGCCCTACTGCCCTAATAACGAGCTTTAGTGCTGCGTACTTAAGAGGGCCACGTTTCGCATATCGCGCATGAGTTCGGCGCATGCGCTCAATGCGATACGTGGCGTTCTTAAGTGTACACGGTACTCACTATTGACTGCATTCAAACAACTTGTCCGGAGGCGCTTGGTGTCGCGTCGGCTGAATCATTCCAAAACTTCATCAGGGGCGCTTCACAGTAGTGAGCCCGTTGGCTATGGTCGCTGGTGCAGCGAACGCTGCAAGTGCAACTCCGGTGACTTCTTCATGTTCACCAATCTCAGCGAATTTTCAACTCATGTTCCCTTCGTTAGTGTAATGATATGTGCCATACAACACGGCTGCAAGTCATTTAGCAAATGAATTTTAAGCACTGATGGCCGATTCCTCAATCAGGCTTGTGAATGTGGGCCACCCGGTGTATTCTACTTCACTTCGCGCCGCGGCGGGTAAAACTTAAACGGCGATGCTTCTGCGCAGTCGATGTAATCGTCTCTGTCAAGTTCAGAAAGGCTGGCAGCTCAATCCAGCGTCGTATCGCATCACCAGCTTCTCTGTTCTGGCGCTATAATCACGTCTACGGTGTGTACGCTAAGACGGGGTATGCGACGTCAGGGAAGACTTTGAAAAATACATCTACCCATTTTGGTTTCAGTTTGACGCATTGCTTATTCGTTATATATAGTTATTGAAGAGCTTATAAGAAAACACAATCACCCTAGCTGTTGCAAGACTGGGAATACCATTTAAAATATGAATATGGTAAAATGTACGCCAGATTTTCTCTTTTACGGTGTGCGCCAGCCTTATGCCGCCCTGCTATATGCTCCGAAATTTATGGTTTCCTTGGGTAAAGTGCAACATCTAGAAAAAAAGGAAAAAAAAATCATGCAAAAGGCGCGTCTCCTAAGGGAGTGCGGCTGCGGACGAGTGGAGCCGATGTGCACGTGTGCGCGATCTGCATTATGCCTTATAGGGCCGCGCATGTTGGCCTTCACTGTTGTCCTTTGTTTCGCCTTAAAAACATTTCTTTATGTTCGGACGCACAGCACTGCGCTTGTGCACATTCAAGCGGACGTATACGGCGCCGCACACACCGCCCATCCGTGTCTGTGGATGCCTCATCCATGTTTGTGCTTGTCGTTGCGCACTTTGACAAACATGGCATGCGCATATAGGAAGGAGCTTCTATACACCCAATACGTAGGCAGTCGCCGGAGCTTGAAGAACGTGGCGTAATTTCATTTAATGAGGTCAGTGATGCCGAGGAAAGTACAAGAGATGTTATTAGTAGTAATGGTAAGGTAAATTGTGAAGAAAGATGGAAAGATAAGTTGCCGCTGGCAGGGACTGAACCTTCGAACAACGCTTCCGATACACTTTATGGGGTGCATTTAAACCAGGGAGTGCTAGTGAGCGCCGCTAGCAGCCATGACGGCGAGTCACTCTTTCTCTGCCTGTTGGAGTCACGTAGCACGTGATGTTATTATATTACGCTGCTGACCAATAATCCCTCGCATACTACCTGAAGGTCTGCCGGAACGAGACCCACCGTTAAATTTCCACTGTCATTCATAAATGGTTTTGGCAGTGTATGTATACAGCCAGAACCAGACTTTCTGGTTGTCGATCGGGTTGGGTCTAGTACAATCCCCAACCCGATCGTACTAGACAACGCTGTATTCTTTTTAATCTATCTATCCAAACCACTCTCTTCATTTCTTCTGAAAGTAATGCGCTGATAGTGGCTTGCACATTCAATGATGCCTTGCGAAATGCCAATGGCGACTTCTAATTGGTGACAGTGCCTAGAAGTGAATAGAAGAAAACGAGAAAAATTGTCAAGGGGGGAAAGGAGGGTTTTTCGGAAAATGCTAAGAACAATTGATCCGAAGCCTGCAGGGCATGTCAGGTGAAGGAAAGAAAAAATGCGGAACTATTTCGATTATTTTAGTATATATATCGCTGGACACCCGCTATTTTTAATGCAGATATCTCCGCATGTGCAGTATACGGAGCATCCGCGCGCATATTGTATTCCGGGACTGACCTTCGCACAATGTGACCATTTTCAATTGTCTCTCTCTCTATATATGTATACATGTACGTGGAGAATTACCGCAAAGCTCTGCTCGCAATTTAGACCACGCACCGGACATAAGCGGCCCGCTGTTTCATGTAGGCGACAAAGGGACAAAATATATGAGACTACATTATTAGCGCACCATTCTCGCGCGCACTTTTTGCGCGCGGAGCATTGCATGTATTGCGGAAGATAGATTCCAAACGGCTTGTCGCACGTGTTTGCCATTACACAGTTCGCGCTTTCTCCTGCCGAGCTATGCCCTGCACAGCTCTTAAGAAAAATAAGCCGCGGTTGCCGTGTCATATGAGCTGAAATTCCGCAGGATTTTCCGCAGCTTCGAATTTTGAGTTCTTTAACGTGAATACTTTTATTCACTTTTGAGCGTATATAGCTTCATGACGTCAAAACGCTTCGCGAAAACGTCGCTTATCCGATCTGAAGTGGAATTTTTATTTTGTAGCGCAGAACCCGCTGCATCTTGATACTATGACACAGGCCCGTAACCATGAACATTTCTCGCTGGGCACTTGTTGAAGGCCTTGAAAAACTCTATTTTCCTTAATTAATCTTGGTAAAATAGCCCCCCCTCCATTCCAATTTCGGGGGGACGCCCTGGCTACGGGCCTGCTATGGCATATACCGTACGGATGACCTGTACAGCTATCCATATGGATAAGTGCCTCAATTGATGCTATTATAAGTTACAAAATAAAATTAGCGTGCTAATGAAACCATCAGCTCCTTTCATTAGCATTTACAATTTGTATACTTGCTGTCCGTGCACAACAAATGAGGAGCAAGTATTTCAAGATTAATGCAAAGGAAATGCGAAAATGTTTGGCACAGAGGCTGCCCGTCCTAACGGGAAGTCACACCTCACTCCCACATCGTGGCGGCGACAATGCAGGCTTGACTCTGTCAGAGAGGTAAATAATTCGCAATTTAAGTTTGTTAGGGGTAACGTATACTCAATAAATGCCTGTGCCCGGGCGAACCTCTGGCCGTTGAGGGAAGCTGGCGCTGAACGCGTATTACGAAGCTCGCGTTGGCATTTTCGTGCTTCTCGCAGGCTTTCACAGGTACAGGGGGGGATGGAAAGAAACGCGACCATAGCTGTTTTCATCACTGTCTGACCGTGGTGGCAATAAAAAGATTGTCTTTGACGGATGTTGTCTTTTCATCAATCACCCAGGCCGCTTAAAAATAAATGAAAAAAGAATGCAGATGCCGCATTTTCGCCTTTCTTCTCTACATATTCCGCAGGCCGTCTGTCAGGCCGTGCTGCCGGTTCGATACTTGTATTCGCGGTTTATTTTCTATTTCAGGCTATTGCGACCACGTCATCTGCATGGCTCAATATGTCATACTGTTTTGTGCCACTCTGCAAATCGAACGGAAAGAAATCACTATTGTCTTTTTTTATTTCCCTTAGTTGATAAAAAAAAAGAACAAAAGAAAAACACAGCTCACTTAAGACGACTGAAAGGCGAAAGTCAACTTCTTTTTATAACATCTCCCGAGCATCGGAGGCACTGCAAGCACCGGCCTCCGCGATAGGCCAATTTTGACCAAGCGAATATGAGGCCGTCACGTTATGTGACGTTTTCTCACTGCCGAAAAGGCCGAATGGCTGAGGAGCCAGACACTACAACAATGCAAAGACGAGCTCAGGCAACTGACAGCAGGCCGCATTTTCCACGCCTGTCGCGTTGGCTCAAGTTGAGCGTCGGCGCTGCGACTCAGCACTCGTCGGCCAACGTTGCAGCAAACGTTCCGCATATGCAGCTGTGTTTATTTGTTTTTCGTACCACCACGATTGAATTGCTTTAAGCTCTGAAATCACCCGGCATAGTTCCGCATTTTCTGGCACCAGCTGTTGCTTTATCTCGGTGGCAACAAACGTAATTCTCAAAAGCTCTACGAAGGGAACGGGCGATCCCGTATATCCCTGGAATCAGTCTAGAGACATTTCGTGCTATTTAGCGCATGAACTCCAGGCTTGCGTGTAATGTGCTACACCAGTAGACGGTAGTATGCATCACGCTACTTTAAGCGCCCAAGCTTTCAGTATTAGCTCCTGGCAAATGCTGCTTTCGAAAATCGAATCTCAGCCAGTCAAAAACCGACTCTCACTCAAGCGAACGTAGCGGTGACAAAACAATCTGACGCGCATCACTGCTCTCTGGTATCGCCTAGCAGACGACGCGCGATCAAACACCCGCGAACGACACATGCCTTTGAAATCGGCTGGTTGCCCAGAACTACAAGTGCTTCATGATTCCCTCTTACAAGCTTTCATTATACAGCGCGAATACACCCGAAAACTGAGCCATATAGCAGCTTCGAATGCAGCCGCGACATTCGTTTCCGCGAGCGGCTCTACTTCGGCGGCGGCGCCTGGCGGCTAAAAGCCGCACTAACGCCGACGGCCGTTTCCCATTGCGCTCCTCTCCTTCGCCCATGCTGCAATAAATAAATCAACCACTGAAACACTAATTACGCTGACTTTCTCGACGTAGCTCGCCAATATTATTTAACATGGCCGTTTCTTGGCTGTCACCTGTTTACCGGGGCATTACAGAGGCAAAACGGCGATTTAGTTAGACGGATGATGATGATAATGACTCTGTCAATGGTAAAACGTGGCCATGGGAATTTAAGCGAAATTTACGCCTTTCAATTACATGTGCTAAGCATTTCATTTTTTAATTTCTTTTTTAATTTTGCGACAGAATTTCGTGATTTGAAGGAGCAAATACATTGTCGTGAATTCATTCAGTGTTTTTTTTTCTTCGCGCATGTTTTAAACAGTGTGCAGCCTGCAAACAGCGTCGCACGTCGTCCCTCGATTCTGTGACGTGTAGTTCAGCAAGCAGGACAGAGCGGCCAGAGAAGTGCGCAAGCGCACTTGCCGAGAGTCGAAACATAATGTGGACGTTATTGTTTTCCTAATGTTAAAGAAAACATCATTTTCTATGACCGTCTATTTCGCAGTATATCGGAGAAACAGCTGAGATTTCAGCGCTTAAAAACGTCAGCTTTCACTCCGTTTTTAATGGCCTCTAATAATATAACTTTTTATGTGACAGCGATTGGTTGCGCTTAAAACTTTTGAAAAGTGCATTAGTTAGTCTTTTCATGCATTGCGCCCCTGTCGAAGTGCGGCGACCCTGGTTGGTAACCGAAGCAGCAGCGCACTTGAGCATAGCAGCACCCATGCATAGGCGCTAAAGGTTGAACATTTCAGCGGCATGGATTATTACGATCGCGAAATTGGTTTACGTATAGATAATATATTCATAGCGTGGGTGTGAGGCGTTGTGCAACGTCTGCGCCAATTTGTTTCAGCTGAAAGCAATATGTAGGGAAACGGTTGTCACTCTGTGCCTTCCTTTCAATTCTTGACGATCCAGAATTCCAAAACGGAAAGGGTCCAGAACTGCGTATCTCAGTAACGCAAATATAACACAGCTTCGCGAGTGTAGTATCTCTCTTGCAAACACTTTTATTTCTGTAGACACCCTCAGTATCGTGCAATATATATATCTCGAAAAGCAAATGGGATGCTGCACATCTGTGGCATTGAGTCGATCGACCTGATGACAGGCGCTATATATTTCCTGTACCATGCGAAGTAACATTGTTATTGTATGCCCCTCCATCAATAAACGTAAACTTGGCCAGCTGTCGCTTACGGGAGTGCACATATCGGCACACGATGTATAGCTGCGTGCGTTGTTTTCGAGAAGTTGCCGGACATACATGCATTCAAGGTCGTTCCTGTGAGTGAAGCTCTGTTTACGTGCGCGGTGCTATGACTGGCGAATGTGTGGATGTTTGAAAGGAATCCCGGAGTTTGGGGACATCTGCGTCATCTCTCTGTGGGGGCTACTGTAGCTAGATGGGAACTATACGCGAGAGAAAAGCATGATCATTAACAAAAATCGACTCCTGGTTAGCGTATTCTGAGAAGCCGCGTACTGTTCGCCACGCCACTGAAATTTCACCAGAATTTTCTGACACGGTATAAAAGAGTGCAGCTTTTCTCGACAGATGTGTTCACCCGCCATGATGGTCTAGTGGTTACGGTGCTCGACTGCTGACCCAAAGGTCGCGGGATTGAATCCCGGCTGTGGCGGCCGATGGAGGCGAAAATGCTTGAGGCCTGTGTGCTTAGATTTAGGTGCACGTTACAGATTTCCCCAGGTGGCGGAAATTTCCGGAGCCCTCCACTACGGCGTCTCTCATAATCATATCCTGCTTCTGGGACCCGAACAATTATTGCCATTCCTCGTCAGATATTTCCTACATAGTTACGGCAGGGAGCCGCTGCCACCGCCGCCGAGAGATGGCGTAACGCGCACCGAATCCTAATCGTGAATATAACCAAGTTAAAAATAAATGGAGTGCGGGGTTGTTATTGCTCATGTATGCGCTAGTCTGGAGTAATAGTGTGTGGTGCGGCAACAATAAACGCGGGGAGACCGTATATTTTTGTTGTTCCCAGTGGCGTAGTTAAGGGGGAGTCCTGACCCCCCCTTGTGGGGGGGGGACACCCCTTGTAAGTATCCCCCCCTCGAGGTTCAGCTTTCGGACGCCATACTTGAATTGCCTGACAGTTAAATATCGCGCAATCGCCGAAAAACAAACTCTGAAGCCCGTCCAATGAGAAGAAGCCAACTACGAAATCTGCTTTTCGTTTCAAAAGGCACTGAAAGCACGAGCTTCCTAAAATTATGCTGGTTACTTCCGGCGTGTCGCAAATGTTCATTACGCTGGGCTTTAAAATGCCAAGCAAATAAAGAATCTCAATAATCTACCGTTATGTGGATGATTTGTTGGAAGCTATTGACAATAAAATACCAATTGAAATGTGTTTCTCAAAAACAATCACCGGCATGCTTTACAAGAGAGATTGCAGTCGTGGGAGGATATGAGCAAAGCATACAGGAGCTCAAGTTAAGGAGAAGCTGCGCACCTTTACGCCTTACAACAACACATTTTCATTCGATGGTGTACCCCATATTAGCTAGAAATATGCTAGAAATCGGCTGCTCTCGTTTTCTTTTTTATTTGAAAACATGATTTGACATAATTAAAAATAAAAGCAAAAACTTTCCGGATTTGCGCCACTCCGATCGCACCGTCCTCGCTGTATTCGCTGTTTGTCTCCCCATTCACGGTCGTAATGTACGCAGTGACTTTTCGAAACAATTTTCCACTAAATTCTGGTTTGCGCGATGCCAAAGACAAAGGAAGAATAAATACGTCGAACAATTTATGGCGGTCGCCATCCACGAAAGCGACGAGGTGCTCCGGCGCGAGCGTGTCGAATCGAAAATCGGGCACACCGATTGGTTGGACGTGCGTGGGCGCGACCTTGATCTGTGTGCGATGCACAGACGAAATCACACTTGTCTAGAGCGCCCAGCCGGCCAGTTCAGCTGCAGAAATATGCAAAGACCGACGCCGTAATGATACCTAACAAAGTCATGCTAGGTCCTTCTGTTATAATTTAAGCATGAACAGAAGCTAACGTGAGGCAGCAGCTGCGGACAACACCAGAGGCACAGCTCTAGACAAGTGCGTCTGCACTTGCACATTCGGTGTCCTCATATGGTGAACAACGAATGCAAAGGCCGGCTACGTAAACGTCGCGTCCATATGGCGTCTTCTTTTTGTTCTCCTGTCCTTGCCTTTGGTGGTCGGCCATTGCGGTGCGCACAGAGGAATCACCTGCTGTTGTTTTCTTTCTTGGCCGTGGCGCTGTGCTGAGCTCAGTGAGACTGATGATTCCGGTCGTGCAGGATCTGGGATGGAGGGCTGGCGTGGTTACGTCTTAATGCAGAGAGAAGAAGGAGAAATAAGAACAATTTTATTTTGGCAAGAAAACAGCAGGATTTAACAATGTGCTTGATTGGGCTGGTTGGTGCTGCATGGTAGACGAAGAATTAAAAACAGCGCTAAACAGGGGACGAGAAGAGGACACATACACGGCGCTCTTCTCGTCCCCTGTTTAGCGCTGTTTTTAATTCTTCGTCTACCAGCAGGATTTCGCTGCTAGAAAAAGGACGCTCTTTGGAAAGTGGGATACCTTGCACTCGCTGGTTGCGAAGTGGACGCGTTGTATTCGACATGCTCCTCATAAAACCTCGCTTCTTTATATGAATGTCAGTAGAAATAAGCCCGCTATCTTAAACGGCGCCTAGTACTATACTTGGAGTGGAACGAGCGTCGTTGTGTACGTAGTAAGGTAACAGACGCAGATTTATGGGTTTGTTAACGGAAAGGATGTTTGAAGCTATCTGGTTTCAATGCTCGTTCCGCAAGTATGCAGCCATTTCATTGTTAAAAACAAAACACGAAAAACAAAGCTGTCATTGGTTTTGTCCAGGGGCTTCTCCGCGCAACTGAGAGGCGCAATACGGATTGGTGAGCAGCTGGTGACGCAGCGATGTGTCTCTGAGCTGGACACGCTTGAAACGCCTCGCCTTGTGCGTACGCTTGTCTGCACGAGAAGCAGATGCTTTAAAGCGATTATACTGCTGCGCACACCAAACGTATGCCTTAGAGGGAGCGGCGGTGAGTTCTGCGAACGTGTAATCATTAGAGAGGCGACGGTGCAAAACGTGGGGGGTCACAACAGCGAAATGTTATGCGACAGAATTTGGCGGGAATGGAGCGCGCTTTGATCGCGTACTTAGCGAACAAAGGAACGTTCATTTTCACGGGAGCGTCGCTTCCCTTTAGATGCCTCTTTTTTTTTTGCGCGCGTGTTGAACGGGTCCTTCTTTAACGTATGAGTGTCATAAAGAGGCGTGAATAAGGAAAGATATCAAACGGATGGGGTGTGCCGCAGTAAGGAAAAAGAAAGTCCTCTAAGCATGGCTTTCAATCTACGGGCGGATGAAGTGGCGAGGAGGCAAGTAAGAGCGAAGAGCGCTGCCGACCCATCGTCGCGAAATCCCATTGGCCGGATGCGGCGACATTGAGATCGGCAGCCCGGCTGGCGGGCCAATCGGCGGCTCGAAAAGGGATCAAAGCGCCGGGGTGAAAAGAAAGCGGCGGAGGGGAGGGTCGGCTTCGATCGGGAACATTAAGTAGGCGCGGAAATGAAAGCGGCTCTCTTGTCGGCGAAGCCTGGAATGGGGAGCGGAACACGGGTGCCAACAGAGGACTCGGCTCAAAGGCCGCACTCGAATCGCCTGAATGGGGATTTAGTCGTCGGCAGCGTGCTTGCTTCGCGTCGAGTGGCGGGGCCGGAGAGCACGATGGATGGAAGCGGGCCTAATGCGCGCTGAAAAGCGGCCGCATATCCGCGACATATGTTTCGCCTTTTCCCGTTTGTCGCACGTCATGCATATGGGGAGAGTGGCGTTGAGGGCGACATGGATGTCCTCCCGACACGGCGGTTTGTTCGGGGACGTGTGAATTATACGTTTGTTAGGGCTCCATTGTGAGCGCCCGTCGCTGGCCCCTGTTATGTATACATGGCACACCCCCGATCCATACAACAGCTCCCCCCAAGTTCCAGCCCGCCCCTTTCGACCAACAGAGATGTCTGAGAGGGGCAGATATCCGCCCCTTCTTCAAGCGGCTTAACAGAGACGGCAGAGCACACGACAATGGAAGCATGCGACAGTGGTGACGCATTCGGACGAACGGGGTTGCAGCGAGTTTTCATAGGGCGTCAATGGAGTCCTAATTCGGCGCTCTGGTTACCAACCGTCGATGAGCGGCGGCTATTTACTAAGCTCGATTCGCAGCGTTTTCTTTAGACTCGTCGATGGCGTCCCGCCCTCTCTCGTCTCGGCGTCTGCGCTGTTCTCACGCCGCCATGTTTTTTCCCGGTGCTTCTCGGCTGTGCCGCATTGTGTAGCGGCCTCTCTTTCGAGCGTTCGCCGCCTAAGCACAAGTACCATTGTCCCCGCAGGCATTAAATATTTTTTATTGATATTCATGAATCGCGGCACCTCCGGCGCTGTGAATTCTAATGCGACTAATGCGGACACTTTTCCGTCTCGCGCGATACTCGCAGCGGTGAAGAAACATGCGAATAGCAGGGGAAAAGAAGATGCGGAATAACCACGCTGCACACTAAACAAATTCTGACCCATAAGGGTGCGACACCCTACAAGCAAAAAGGGTGCATACATCAAAAGGGTGTAAACTAGGGTGCAAGAAGGGTGCTACAACAAATGGGTGCTGAAGAGCACTCATGAGGGTGTGCAGTCACCGACAAAAATTGTGAGTAACGTGGTCAACGAACATAGCCAACAGCTTTCAACGGTCGCCTGGTTGGCCACCATGGTCACATTAGAAGCCCTACCAAAGTAGTGGATATCTGAGTTGCAGCCGCACACGGCCAAACCGAAGTTCTACATTGGTTCTGGCACTCGTGCAGTATCGGCCTCTTCGGCTCACGGCCGGCGCTGACCAGGCGTTGCGCTTCAAGCTGACTAGCCATTGGCTGCATACGTAGCCTGTGGAGCTACAACAGGATTTTGACTTTCACATATAGAGCTATCGGCCTCGTTTACGCCTTGTTCTACTCATGCAGTCGAGCTGCCGCGATGCCAAGAGCCACTGACATCGCTCACGAAAGAACACCGTCTGGTGCGAGGTTATCTTGTCTCTTTTCTCTCGAACGACCCAAGTTGTAACGTACGCATACACAACTAAGACGGCCGTTAGCGCATCAGAAGCATTGTCATTGAAGGGCTAGCAGTTGAATGAATCCATGGCTCATCGTCATACTTGTGGTAAACGCGTAAATAGCATGTTGACAGATGTTAACGCCAAAGCACCCAACGAAGTCGATGCGATGGAGGCGACAGAATCTGGTCTTCATGCTGCGCCCTCCCAGAGTACCAATAAAAACTAAAGAAATCAAAGCGAGAAATTTTATCTGTGGCCACTGTCGAGAGATGGCGCAACGTTCAAAATGTCGTCGGAATGGTATGCATAGTTGGTGGTCGTTTTCGCGGGAACTTAATGAACCCTGTAATTATCACGTTCATTATTATGTAGCTTTTGAGTAACTGCTGATCTTGGCTAAGGGATAGCTACAGTATAATTACGTCTGCGTATCTTGTGATGCAGCCATGGAATGTAAAAGAGTTAACAAAAAATTACGTGATACTTGTGCCACCACGTCGGTCGTAATTCAGCGACTATATAAGCGTCTGCACTTCGTATTGGGGTATGTGTAAACCCATCTGTGCGTACGCGGTAGTTGTAATTTGATCATAGTATGGGCTATATTGTACGCAAATGAAAAAATTGTGTATTCAATTCATTGAGTGTGTGTGTACTATGTGTCTCGCAGACCAGCAAACGTGTACTTACTAATAAATGTGTATGTAAATGCGCTGTATCAGCCTTCCGGTGTCCTTGCGTAATCCATGAATGGCCCCGATTGTCAACTATCCGCCAAGACGCCATTCTGTAGTATCAACGTGCGTCGTTTAAGGCATAAAGCTGTACTCAATAAATCGGTGCACATGCTAAGCCTAATTGTCTTGCTCGCTACGCTAGCCTGGTGTGAGCCATCTTAGTTTTGACGGGGGAGGAACGTTTCTGTGTGCCAAAAGCAGGCCCCCCCCTCCCCCCCCCCCCCCCCCCCCTGGCTACGGGTCTGGCCGAAAGGGACAAACGTTACCCCATTTAAAGAACATTGGGGACATTGCCGTTTCCCCTTAATGGAGCGTGGGTCACTCCATTTTTTAAGAGTGTATGTGGCCTGTCACACGGCACTGTCTACAGAGTATAGGGCATTCTACATTTGTAGCCATCTCTAGCATCCATCCTAAGTTTTCGCTCCATTGGTACATCGATGTGGAGCACCCTTCCAGCACCCATTTTAAAGGGTGTTATGACACGATAGCACCCTTTATAAAGGGTGCAACCATTACACCCTTTTTATGCTGTGCACCCTTTTTTAGGGGGTGCTGCGCTCTGCACCCTTCCTTAGCACCCTTTTTCGAACACCCAATAGGGTACAAAGGGTGTTCGTCTGGCGACAAGCTCATTTACACCCTTATGGGTCAGAATTTGTTTAGTGTGTGGTCCCGTTAACAACGCATCGATGCGTGTGTTGCTAAGTTATAAATTACGCGACGTGCATGTGTGATATCTATTCCACCCTCACAGCACGCGAAACCGTTAGGAATTCTGCGGCGGAGACGTCATCCTTTCTGGTGCTGGTTATTACCGACGCCGATGGTGCTGCTGAGCTGATGATGTAAGCAGTTGCGCAGTAAAGGACTTTCCGATCAGAGCGGCCTTCGAGGTTAAGAAATTATCAACTGTTGGTGGCATTGGCGTAGCCAGGTGGAGGTAGGGGAGCTCAAGCTAACCGAAAATTGGAAATTTCGCACGTTTATATACACACGCGCTCACATGCAAACATGGTGGACGCACCCTGCAGCTACGCCCCTGCTTAGAGAACGCCACTGCAAGATTGTGCCAAAGGGAATCGAACGCGGTTGAAGACGTTTTTCCGGACACAAAGACACACAGCTGTGTTATACCATGCCAGAAAACACATTTCAGCGACCGAACTTTCGGAATAAACTATTTCGCAGCACGCACGCGTTATGCCGTAATTGTGTCGGCTGGGCTCACAGGGACCATGTTTATTGCAACCTGACCGGGCGTCATATATTGGACAAACTTTTTACCGCCGAGATTTTCAGCCAAAGTGAAAGATTGGGTGCTGAAATCGGCAGGCACAACGTTCATTTCAGGCAGAATCTAGAGGAAAATACTGAATTTGATGCGTTTTTCACAAACTGCCGCGTCTAGCGGCCGCGCCGTCGAGGCCACCGGAAACTGGCGTGCCGGCCAGCGTCTCTCAACCGGCGTCCACATCGAAAGCGGGTCTCCCTTTTCGGAGGTGCATTGAAGGACAGGGGCGGAGCCACGTTTGCTTTTGTTGTTCTTTGTTTCCTGACGCCGTTTCCGTTTCTCTTTTTTTTCCTCTGTTTTTTTTTTCTTCCGCGCGGAGCGGGTGCAGGTTTCTGAAGTCATTCTGGTTGCTTTCTTCTTTTCTTTTCTTTTTCTCGCGCGCGTACGGACAGCACTATACGGAGCGTGGACTGGCGTTGACTCGACAGCGCCGACGGGCGTACACGGGCGCATTTGATCGCAGGTTTGATGTCTGAGGTGCGGCTGCGTGGTCACTTTTAATTGCGATTTGGCTTTATCCCGGATGCAGTCAACATTGGACGCATCCTATTTGAAGTACTGACTTCTCCAGCGTGCATTAACTAATGCTCGACTCACCCAGCTAACTCGTCGAGCAGACAGACAAACAGAGAACTTTATTTAGATCAGGAAAGCTTTCGCTCTAGGCGGTAGAGCAGCGGGCCCCCCGCTCCACCACGTCGGGACGGGTAGGCCGAGCCTCAACCTGAAGCCGCGTCACCGGCCCTCGGGTGGGCCCTGAGTTGATGCAGAAGTTCTAGCTCCTTAGCGCACAGTTCCATTCCTCTTCGGTCGTGCGTTGAGAACCCCGTAATCATGGGCTCCGCCGGAGCATGTCAATTAACGTACGACTGGCAGCGAGTTTCATTCCAGAGTTCGTTACTGAACTCAGTTGACGTCTGGCTAATGCTCTAGCGCGTCCAGTTTCCAAGACAGGTTCTTCGGGAACTCAGAAGGCTTAATTATGCTCGTAATGACGACAAGATGTTTGGAAATATTATGTGCGCCTCGAACTACCTGCGTATCCACCGTCATAACTAGCCGTTACCACGATGACTCGAACTTCTGCGTGCCGTCGAGCTTGCTTTCACACCATACCGGTGTCTCGCGGACACCTTTGATTGCGATCAGGGCAGACACGGATCTAGTTTGGCTCGGAAGTTAGGCAAATCGCAATTAAAGGTGCCCATGCAGCGGCACCTCAGACTAATTTGTGATCAAACCTGCGATCAAGTGCGCCCGTATATGCTCGTCGGCGCTGTCGAGTCCACGCGACGCACAGGGCTGTCCCTACCCGCGCGGGAAATAGAAAACAAAAGAAGAAAGCAACGAGAATGACTTCAGAAGTATGCAGCAGCTCCGCACGGGGAAAAAAAAATAAATAAAAGAAAGAGAAACGGAAATGGCGTCAGGAAACAATAACAACAAAAAGAAACGTGGCTCCGCCCGTGTCCCTCAGTGCACCTCCGGAAAGGGCGACCCATCGAAAGCTATCTTCGCAGTGGGTGCAAAAAAAAGGTCCCGTGGGGGGGCAAAAGCTCTTCAACGTTCCTCGGCCGTCGTTATCGGCAAAAGCCTGCATGGCCATATTAAAGCAAACTACGAAAGAAAGAACAAAGTTCGGGCGCTGTTTGTTCGAAAGGTGCAGCAGCGAACAGAATCCAACGCGTCAGTATCGGCAAAATGCGATAAGACAGTGGGATCGCATTGGGCGATACTTACGCACGCATGCGCAAATTGTTGTATTCTCCTGGCTTTACCTGTCGAATAACCTTTCCTCTTTTTCGTGCCTTTCTTTGCTAGAACATACATCCCTTCGATGCCTACACGAACAGGTGTAACGCTCCGAAAGGTTGGGGCACGACAGAGCGCCGGTGCGGAAGGGCCTCCTTCCACGGCAGTGGTGGAGAAAGCCGGGCATGTGCACCCTGCATCCGCCGCGGTGGCGTCACGACTCGCGCTGGCGTGCACAATCCTCCAGGAATAAAGCCGTCAAAAATATGCGAAATAAACTGTGTTTATTGGAACAATCAGTTCTTCTGAGTAGAATTTCGATGTTCTGCGCCATTTTTTTCTTCTATTTTCGTTCAGTATTGTTTTAAGGGGTGATATGTATAAGATGTAATCTATAGAGATCGGATTATAGGCAAATGCCTATTTTGTTCCTTGCGTTCCTATCGTGCCACATTGATATATGAGCACGAATTAGAGGTTAAGAAGGGCTTCTATAGTGTTTTTATAGTGCCTATAAATGCCTATTTTTGGCGATCGTGCCTAAACGCCTATAAGTGCCTATAAATGCCTATTTTCCAAATGGGAGCCTATATGAACACTATTTAACCCGAAATTTCACTTTCGAGTGCTGTTTGAGACTGTTATTCATGTTACCAGGCAACATCGACCTTTAAGAATACTAGCGGTTCATACTAGCCTTCTAGTTCAACCAACTGCCGGAAAACCGCTAGCAGCCTTAAAATGGGACGCGCCGGCTATCTTACACCAACGCGCTGTGATGTCGCGAGCGGCTAAAGGAGGAGAGGTTCAGGAAAAGACGCTGTTTCTGCAACCCTAAATGGGAGCAAGTCAACGTCTACTATGGAATGGGGAGAGGCAAATAAACATGGGAAGGAGAACTTTTTGTTGGGCGAGTTGGTGTATACGTTCACACTTGATATTTTAAGGCGCGAAAAAACACAATACACAAGAAAGGACACGGGACAGGGCGCGCTGTCCCGTGTCCTTTCTTGTGTATTGTGTTTTTTCGCGCCTTAAAATATCAAGTAAGAAACATGGGAAGAGGAGATGAGAAGAAGAGAGAGTGGCGTCCATGGTCGAGGACGCGTCGGATGGCTTCTAGAGCCGTTTGTCCATTCTAGTGTCCTCAAGGAAGTGAACCACGTTGAAGACATGGGTGTGGCAGTGGGCAACAAATAGGAGGTCCCTCTATGCAGCCGCGGGAAGGTGACGGACGAATGCGAAACCATGGAGTGCTGTCAGGGGAAAGGAGTGTCGATCAAAAGTACGAAAAATGTGATGTGCACGCGGGTTGGGTTTTGTTTGTTGATGCGTGCCCAATGAAGAGCATTGGACCACAATAATTTTTCAAGTTGGTCCATAGGAGCCGCGAAACCATTATGCGAGGAGGCGTCATGCGCACGCAAGGTCAGGTGCGCATGATGTGCCTGAGCCAGGTCGTGCACGCGAGCGGTCTTGTGTCGTTTCGGCGTTCTCTGTAGCGTACTGCCTATTTCTTTGGGATGGATCTCTCAGTGCGCGCACGTTTGGAGAGGCTGGCACGGATCACGTATCCTTACCGCGACACACCGCATCCCACAGCTGGAACTGTTGTTAGGGGCAATGCACCAAAATCTCGCCAAGCGTTGTTAGGGCTGGTGGCGGTGCGACGCGGGAACCGCGAAAACACGAACGCGTACGAAATGGAGGCAGATTAGTGTGACATCTCGCTGCGATTCAAAGTAAGAAATAAAAAATAAAAATACAAACGCATTCCGCTTGCGTGTTTTATTATTTCTCTCAACTTTCATTCACCTATTTAAGCAACATATTACAGAAATTACACATGTCGCCTCGAATAATTCTCGCAGTGTCACGTGCTACTGCGAGCGATGTCAGAGCACCAATGAGTACGTAGAGGAGCGACGTTAGAGCACAGATAACTACGCAGGAGCATTCCTTGTTGTACGGGAAGGGCAAGCTGTGTTCATTTTGAAATTTCACATTTTTCCGCGGCACGTAACGTTGCAAATCTTGGCAGACGTGATCGTGAGCGCCCAGTTCATGCAAAACACTTGTAAGTTCAAAATTCTCAGACCGGGTGAGGGGCCCTTTAAAGGTGTTCGTCGACAGAGTAGCAACTGAACTTACGCGATTAGACCCGGCCAATACGAGGCATCCCTCCCTTCTGGTTTTTCAGCTGTCTAACTACCTGTTTCTGTGCATGTCGAAAATAGAGATCCACGACTGTGTCGATCCCACGGTCAATACTTTACTCACCATGATAGAGAATAAAAGGAGAGACTGTGTTCTACCAACCGTGCGGCAAAAAGGACAATTGCGTGGCTATGTTCAACTGTTGGCGCCTAACAATAACATTTCTTGCTTTTCTGTCGTAAATACAGGTCGTGTACGTCTTTGTTTGAAATATATTAAATTTATGTACAAATTTATTGTGCCTATATTTACGATTTTGGAAGCCTAAAACACTGTTTTGCCTGCCTATTTTTGGCGCCTAAAACGCGCTTTTTAAGTGCCTAAAAATCCGGCCTCTAGTAATCTAATATGAGCGCGTACACTTTCTGAATTAAGCGGACCTGATGGCGATCAAAACAGTGGCGGTGGCATGCAGGTCCCGAGCCGGCGGGCTTCCTGTTGCACCCGTTCCGGAAGCCCAAGCGGATCCGCACCGCCTTTTCGCCGTCGCAGCTGTTGAAGCTGGAGCACGCCTTCGAGAAGAACCACTACGTAGTCGGCGCTGAGAGGAAGCAGCTCGCACAATCACTCAGCCTCACCGAAACGCAGGTCAGTGCCCGTCATGTTTCTAAGGAGCCCATTCGCGAGGGCTCACGATTGGCTGAATGTCATTGGGAGTACTTATTTGTATCTTCAGGCAACACAAACATGCTGACCAGAAAATGGCCCTAACCAGCACATTTATCATAACGAGCTTTAGAAACAGCCTATACCTAATCGGCTTATAGACCTTTGACAGGAGAGAAAAAAACGCCGCCATGCTGGGCTGCGCGAGGGAGTACAAAGTCACAGCCTCGGCAGTGCATTTTTGGGGGGGTCACGCCAATTTGCGCAGCCCAGAAAGAACGGCGCCCAGGGAGCCGTTTGTGAAAACGTCTATAGCAGGGGTCTCAAACACGCGGCCCTCAAACATCTCGCTTGCGACCCGCGGCTCACACATCTCTTCGTCCCACATTTAAAAAAAAAAATTTCCTAATAAGTATGTTCGTGAGCTACACAGGCATGACTGGTCTAAAATATTGTTTTCATGAGGCACCTCAGGTGGTCAGCATGTGCGGAAATATAACCGAGAAACTAAAACTATATTTCAGAATCGCCGTCCAGATTGTAGTCACGGATCGGTATGGACATGTTGTTGGAATCCTTACCAAATCTTCTTAAGCAATGACCCGTATATGAGATATGGGAAAGGTTTTCTTTCAAATTGTGACGTTCGCTAACAATTTCTAAAAACAACCCCCCCCCCCCCCCCCCCCACCCGTTTTTATCTTCTGTGGCCCGGCCCCTGTGGGATTAAATTGCGTCACTGCGGCCCGCTGGCTGAGTTGAGCTTCAGACCCCTGGTCTAGAGCTTACCCAGAGCCGCTACCGCGACTTCGTTACGCACGCAGTGTGCATCAGTGTTGCCAGATCCTACCGAACAAACAAGCTCATCACAAATGAAGCCCAAAAGAAGCGGAAACACGATTAATTTTCCCATTCTTGAAAATATTTAACTGTAATAAAAAATATGTCACTCAAATACGCAGGGGAGTTTGAAAAAGTCACCCAGTGAACTTTTACAGCGAAAATATGAGCCACTATATGAACGAAAACACATAGTTATTTTAAATGCGAAGCATTATTTTGCGTACTGCAGGCACTTTTAGCGTGTCTATCTATCTATCTATCTATCTATCTATCTATCTATCTATCTATCTATCTATCTATCTATCTATCTATCTATCTATCTATCTATCTATCTATCTATCTATCTATCTATCTATCTATCTATCTATCTATCTATCTATCTATCTACGTCTGGGTGCTCTCGTGATCACCCCCCTTAACTTGGGGTAAAGCAAACTTAGTATGGGAGGGTAAGATGGTTTGACGAATATGACTCGCTGGTCATGACATGAATAATGTGACAATCCCGTCGCGTACGTCGTCAAACCCTTTCCGCCAGACACGTGTGGCACATACCCGTATACCACGGGCGGGTATGTGCCACAGGTATGCGGGTATTTGCCACGTGTTATTGACAGTTTATATCTACCCAGGAACGGCGAGAACAGACATTGGTAATTTTAACGCGAGAGTGGTAAGAAAAACGGTAAGAAACAGAACTTAAACGGGCCCTGCAACGCCTTACCAAGTAATTGAAAAGCTGCCTTTTTAGAGAAGCACAAGCTGATAGAACCGCAAAAAAAAAAAATAAGTTTTTTGAGTTAGCACTACTAGGCATTAAAGAAAAACTGGTTGAAAACATTGAAAAGAAGCAGTTTGCGGTTGGAATATTCTCAGATTTGAAAAAGGTGTTTGACTGCGTTACTCACTGCATATTACTAAATAAGTTACCTTCCAATAGCACTTTGACTTGGGCGAGTTGGTACATACTCGGATAGGTTTAGCGCGATTTAGACGAGGACAGGAGGCACACAGACGAGCGCTGACTTTCAACTGAGTTTATTTGCACTTCAACAGGCTTTTTATGCGCCAAAACCTGCCTGTATTACCAATACACAGAAGAACAAGATAAAAGACGATGAAAAGAAGCCCAGGAGCCGTAAGCAAAAGGAAAAAAAATGAAAATTCCGTGTTTCCTGCTTTTCCGTGTTTTTGTTGGTCATTTATTCATCTTGACGCTTGTTTTCCATGACATAAATGAGACAAATCAGTTCGGTTTTTTTCACAAAGCGTGTTTGTCACCCCGGCGCCGGATTGTTCTGATCTACCTTGGTCCGTTCCTGCTTATCATTTTATTGCTTTTGTTTGCTTTTGGTTTTGTATAGCTCGGGTTTCGCTGAGAGCGCAAGCAGGCTGTTGGTTTTAGTAACTGACGCCGGTATCTGTTCTCTAGGTTGTTATTTATTGTTGTTTCATCCTCACCTGCTTTCCGTGTTTTGGTCACATCTTCTTTTAGATACCCACTTCACTTATCACCAGGACAAGTTAGACATTTCACGCCCTGCGCTTGTTCGGCTTTTTATTTTGAAGGCGCGTTTTCTGATGTATAATTCATTGTGCCGTCTTGGTATCTAAGATCAGTTCGCTTTCTGTTGTATAGGTGTGTATAATCTGACATTTCATCCCGCTGTAGCCATGTGAATTTTCATTTTTTCCTTTTGCTTACGGCTCCTGGGTTTCTTTTCATCGTCTTTTATCTTGTTCTTCTGTGTATTGGTAATACAGGCAGGTTGTGGCGCATAAAAAGGCTGTTGAAGTGCAAATAAACTCAGTTGAAAGTCAGCGCTCGTCTGTGTTCTGTGTGCCTCCTGTCCTCGTCTAAATCGCGCTAAACCTATCCGAGTAAGTTACCTTATTACGGCGTGAGGGGCCAAGCTCATCTGTTAAAAAAAGGTAATCTAGAAAATCGCAAACAGTTCTTAACTTTAAACAACTGTTCCTCCTCAGATCACAATATAATCACTACGGGAGTTCAACAGGGCTCGATACTGGGTCCCCTTTTATTCCTTTTGTATGTGAATGACATCTGCAATATACCCCCCCACTGAGGAAACAGTACTTTTCGCCGATGATAGAAATCTATTTTTTTCACAGTAGAAGTTTGGAAGATGCTGAAATAAAAGGAAATATATGGCTAAGAGAGCTTTCACTCTGTTTAGGTGCAAATGAATTACAGCTATATAAAATTAAAAAAAAACAAAAACTATGTCATCTTCAGAGCTCGAAACTCCCGTACAAATACTAGTTTCAACCTTCGTTGTCAAGCCTCAGTGCTTGAAAATTCTTAGGAGTACTTTTTCAAGGACATTTATCGTGGAATGACCACATTCAAAGCGAACTATCTCGAACAATTGGTGCACCATGGAAAATAAGATCTTTAATCCCAAACAGACTAAAACCGATTATGTATCATGCTTGAGCTCAGTCACATCTGCACTGCTGTTTTTTGATCTGGGGATCTACAACGACAACTAGTTTACATAAACTACAAGTTTTGCAAAAAAGAACCGTTCGTGCTCTTGAACGCATCAGTTTCAATGATAGAACAACTTCGTGTAAGACGGAGTATAAATTAGTTCCACCAACTCTTCTTCATACAGAGAAGCTTTCACTTTATATGTTCATGCGAATGAAAGAAAACTGGGCAAGTTCTGAATCCACATATCTTCAGACAACCACAGACTGCAACTTTCGTGTGATCAACTTTAAACTACCTCAGATCAGAACAAATTATTGGATTCAATGCGTACAATACAAAATTCCTAATCCCTTAAATGAAAACAAAGAACTGTTTCATATAAAAAATGCGGCAGATCCCACGTAACATGAGAATCGATGTTATGCGAAGCACGCGCAGGGAATGTGACTGTGGTGCAATTTTTTATTGAGCAAAACATTACAAAATCACGCTAAAGATATGTTCAAACGTTGTACGCACAAACATCTGTTGGACAGTCGCATATGTTTTATATAACGAGTTGTTTACAGTTGCGTAACGATGCCAACAGCAACATGGGTATTGCCAACACAAGAAGCGGTATGCTGATATGTAGCGCTTGTGCTTGTGACGATGGTAGCCCTGGGTAGTCCTACGTAGACCAACTTCAGTGGATGGCACTCACCTACAATTAACGTTAACGCGACTTGACGCCTGTGTCATAAGAGTACATATGTGATGTTTATAAAATTTGATAGCCAGCAATGCAACCACAATTGACGTTTCGCCAACATTGCGCCTGTATGGGGTGTTTTTCCAAAGCTTTTGCGAGACCTGGCGTGGCTCTGTGGTAGAATACGTGATTACCACACAGAATGCTTGGGTTCGATCCCTGCTGGGACCCCAATATTTAACCTTTGCATTCGTCGGGTCAACGCTGCCGATGTCAGTTTTCTTGACACTATCGAACTTAAATTACCAATGTCTGTTCTCGCCGTTCCTGGGTCGATATAAACTGTCATTCACTTGTGGCGCATACCCGGATACCGCGGCCCAGAGTATACGGGTACATGCCGCACGTGTCTAGAGTAAAGGGTTTGACGACGTACGCTACGGAATTTTCAAGTTATTCATCTCATGACCCGCCAAACTTATTAGTCAAACTGTCTTACCCTCCCATACTAATTTTGGTCTACCCCAAGTTAAGCAGACGATCACGAGAGCACCCAGACATAGGCGGCTGGATAGATAGATATATATATAGATAGGTATTTGGATATAGTAGATAGAAATGCTCACAGTGCCTGCAGTATACGCAAAGAAATGCTTGGAATTTATAAAAAGAATCACCTTGGATGAAAATGTATAAGAGACAAATATGTAAATATAGTGAATTGTTTTCCACATTATTGCGTTGTCAATGCAAACGCTTGCAGGCTGAATAATATCTTGTATTTTTACTTATGTTACTGACGTTAGTCATGTTGCTTATGTACCTTATGTCGCTTTTGTTGCTTAAGTTACCCCTGCATATTCACTAAAAAATCACAGCCTATCCACGGGGTGAATGATGAAGAGTTTGGGGCGAAGCTCGTGAAGCAATCATGGTTACACCGTGAAATCTTCAGTGGTTTCGCCCAGCAGTAATCAAAGCGATGACTGCTGGGCGGCCTCCTTGGCGCGCACCGTCTCGGGATCCGCCTGACGCCGCGCGCGCTTGGCGGCGGCTTCGCGGGCGCGCACCGCCTCGAGATCCGCCTGGCGCCGCGCTCGCGTCGCGGCGGCCTCTCGAGCTCGCACCTCGGGATCCTGCCGACGAGCACGAGCCGCAGCGGCGCGGCCTTCCGTACCCGGCGCTCCTCGTCGTCAATGGTACGCCAAGCAGCACGATCCGGCAAGCGCACTCGTACGGCGACGATCCGGGGAATGAGAGATAGCGGGAGCTCGCCGCCCGGCGCAACCCCGCGCAGCCCGCGCAGCAGCCAATCGGAGAGCAGCTGCACCGCCAACGCCATCTAGCGTACCTTCACCCAACCGCCATATTGTACGCATGTCTATGGGACAGCGCCCTCTCGGAAACGAGACGAGAAATGGAGATGACGACACAGAATGCGTACAGCGCCATCTAGTATATCGTCACCCAACTGCAGTTTGCATGCATCTCTATGGGACAGCGCCCTCTATTGTACGATAAGGGAACACTACGGGGTACAGAGGATGGTTGACGATCGACGACCGACGCCGCTCGACAACCGGCCAGGTCTCGCCATAAGGAGCTTCGCCCCTAATATGTTTAATTCTAGTATTCCCCACAACGATCAGTTTCTAGTGTGGGTGTGGGCATAGGCGTGCGCACGAGGGGGGGGCAGAGGGGGGCGGCCGCCCCCCTAAGTTACCTAAGAGGGGGGGGCGCAAAGTCGGCCCTATACATTGACTTCATAGGGGAGGGGGCGCTGCAACGAACCTTCGCCCCCCCCCCCCCCCTGAAGGGGAACCCTGCCCACGCTTATGGGTGTGGGCATATGCTGTTCTTCTTTAGTTATGTGGCTTCGCAGAGCACTGATTGAACAGGGTTCAGGGCCTTAGGCGCATGCTAGCGCCTATAGCCCTGATCCTTTGGGTTTTCTGTGAGAAAACTAACAAATGTGTGAATAAAACAAAGAGCTTATTGCCGCACCAATCGACTGCCGCAAAAACTTCTAGAATCCGTCAAGTACGAGCGAAGGGATTTGCCACGCGCCTCAAGCTCCCTCCTTTCGCCCCAGCGAGCGCGCTGAAGCTACGCAGGATGAGCAAAAAGATTCGTCAGCGCGACATTTATTTTTATTCGAACGCGCGGCTTACTTTCAGCGTGGTCGCGTGGAGGCGGCATCCCGCGGCGACCAGACTAACTATGCAGCTCACGATGCTCAGCCAATGGGCGCAGTTATTCGGGTATTTCGCATCATTTGTAGAGGGAGCGATTTGTAGGCGACTATGAGAATTAAATTAAATTCCAGGCCGCGTGCTGCGCTGTAATCTTTGACTGGCGTGTTCTCGGGAGCCTCGACTACCGATCGGGAGCGTTTTCTGACCACGGTGAAAAAAGTGTTGCAGGGCCCCTTTAAAGAAATGATGTATCATTGTGCGTTATAGGAAGGAAGTGCTAGTATTTTCGTTTGATGGTCAAACCAAAATGACATTAACTAGAACTATGCTAGAGCCTTTCGACTTGCACTTACAAACTAACTAGACAACGTACGTTTCTGCTGTCAGATTAAGCTCCCTAGATTGGCATCGAGGCCCATGCTCGTTGTTTTTTTTTTCAAAGCATGATTTTAATCTTCGTGTAATTAAAAATCAAGACCTGTACTTATCAGGGGCGTAGCCAGAAATTTTTTTTCGGGGAGGGGCACCTCCATGATTTCAGGGGGGCACCTCCTTGAAATGGCCATTTTTCGCTATGTATGCCATGGCGAAAAAAGCCGGCGGATCCCACGCACTGTGGGAATCGATGTAATGCGAAGCAGCCAGGAAGGAGCAAATCATGTTTTACATAATTTGCATGTCATGTTTTACATGTTAGGACCTGTCATTTATGTTCGTCACACAGTCACGTCGCGCAATACCAATTTCGGTGTATATCAAGCTAGCGAACTGGACGCAAGCGCACCATGAGCGTGGCATATAAATGGAGTTGTAGATGACATGCATACCAAGATTTTCATGTTACCACCTGCCAGTTATGTTCGTCATACAGTCATGTCACTCAATACCAAATTTGGTGTGTATCAAGCTGACGAAACGGCCGCGAGCGCGCCATGAGCGTGGAATGCAAGTCATGTCGCTCATGACAAGTCATGATTTCCATATTACCACTTGTCCTTTATGTTCGTTATACAGTCATGTCACTCAATACCAAATTTGGTGTATATCAAGCTAACGGAAACGGCCGCGAGCGCGCCATGAGCGTGGCATGCAAGTCATGTCGCTCATGACATGTCATGATTCCCATATTACCACTTGTTATTTACGCTCGTCATACAGTCACGCCACTCAATACCAAGTTTGGTGTATATCAAGCTGACGAAACGGCCGCGAGCGCGTCATGAGCGTGGAATGCAAGTCATGTCGCACATGACAAGTCATGATTTCCATATTACCACTTGTCCTTTATGTTCGTCATACAGTCACGTCACTCAATACCAAGTTTGGTGTATATCAAGCTAACGAAACGCCCGCGTGCGCGCTATGAGCGTGGCATGCAAGTCATGTCGCTCATGACATGTCATGATTTCGATATTACTACTTGTGATTTATGTTCGTCATACAATCACGTCACTCAATACCAAGTTTGGTGTAGATCAAGCTAACGAAATCGCCGCGAGCGCGCCATGAGCGTGGCATGTAAATCATGTTGTTCATGACATGCACGTCGTTATTTGCATATTACCACCTGTCATTTATGTTCGTCATACAGTCACGTCACTCAATCTCAAATTTGGTGTACATCAAGCTAACGAAACGGCCGCGACCGCGCCATGAGCGTGGCATGTAAATCATACTTTTCATGACAAATTAGTCATTATTTTCATGATACGACCAGCCATTTATGTTTGCCATACAGTCATGTTATGCCATACCAAATTTGTTAAACATCCCATTAACTGTACGGCCAGGAGAGCACAAAGTCGTAGGCGACTAGATAGATAGCTAGATAGATAGATAGATACGCTCAAAGTCGCCGAAGTTCGCTAAGAAATGCTTCGCATTTAAAAAAATTTCGGGGGGGGGGGGGGGCACGTGCCCGGTGTGCCACCCCCTGGCTACGCCACTGGTACTTATAAAACCAAAGTGGCCATCAAGGCAAGATGTTTATCCCCTCCGGCGATTTTTCTGGGTTTACGCCACTAACAGGCACTCCATGGTGAGCGCGGTTGCGTGCTTTGTCTACATAGATGGCGCCGTAGGCATGCTCCATCTCGGTGTAAAACCATAATATTAGTTCTTGTACGTTTCAATATTAATACGTGGGCTACTGAGGGGGGCCAGAGAAAGCTTCCCAATGTGACCACCACGAAAGCGCCTTTGAAGCATAACTTAGAAGAACCGAGCTCTGCAGTCCATAGCGCAGATGTATTCGCCCTGTTTCCAACACATCTGATAGATCCGATACTTCGGGACTCGTAGGAACGAATAAAATGATAAGTATGGCTACGTTCTGCCCACTGCTAACTGAAGAGGCTAGCGAATGCAGTATTATCGTCGAGCGACCAACGAATCGGTGGCTGCCAGATATCTTGCTTGTCTCGGTGCTCACGAGGCTCCCTTTTCGCTCTCGTCGGACGGGTAAAGATGGCGGCCCCGTTTCGGCGAAGAGGCAGGCGTGGTTGCTTTTCCGGCAGAAACGGTGGGACGCTTCTAAGGCGTGGCCGTCCCAATTGATTACCGGGTGATTTATGGACGCCGTTAGCCCCCACCACCGCTTTGCTGGACCCTCCAGGTGCCACTCCGGATAACGAAGCTGCTGCCCGAAGCGTCGTGAACACTGTGACATATCTAAGCGTGTTTTTATTCCTTTTCACTCGAGGGTTCATGGCTGAGCGAGGCCGGCAATGTGGCCGCTCACTTGTCCATGATAAGGCTACTTAAGTACCCTAGTTTCTTCTTGAAGAAGGCAACGCAGAATGTAAAACAGAAAATGGTGCGCTGCCTTCTTTAATATGCAATACAATCCAGCCCAGCAAACCACCCCCTTCAAAGCCCTTTGTGGCCACGGCGCAATAAGACGTGAACCCGAATACATCGTCTGCCTATGGTGTGGTGAAGTGATCGAGCGCTTCGTTGCTGTTTGGTTGTTCCATTTAGGAACAAGTTGGCCGCAAACTAAAAGGGTGGCTGCATTTTTGTGGTTACCCCCCATTTGGACTGGTATATGCTCTGGCCAAAGCCGTCCTATTAGCGCCATAGAAATCGGCCCAATCCCGCTGCTCGCCACTTGTCCGCTATATATCAAAGAGGGCAACACACGGGAGGCCATTTACGATTTCTTGACAGACGTAGCCACTAATTGAGAATACCCCCCATTACGACTGACTGGTATATGCTCTGGCCAAAGCCGTCCTATTATCTTCATCTTAGCACAGCGCACACACACGAACACAAAAAGAATAAGGGAGAACCGACGACACAGCGCTGCTGTCGTCGGTTCTTCCTTATTCTTTTTGTGTTCGGGTGTGTGCGCTGTGCTGAGATGAAGATTTACCAACTTGCCCAAATAGCCACCTGACCCGTCCTATTAGCGCCATAGAAATCGGCCCAATACCGCTGCTCGCCACTTGTCCGCTATATATCTAAGCGGGCAACACACGGGAGGCCATTTACGATTTCTTGACGGACGTAGCCACTAATTGAGAATACCCCCATTACGACTGACTGGTATATGCTCTGGCCAAAGGCGTCCTATTATCTTCATCTTAGCAGAGCGCACACACACGAACACAAAAAGAATAAGGGAGAACCGACGACACAGCGCTGGTGTCGTCGGTTCTTCCTTATTCTTTTTGTGTTCGGGTGTGTGCGCTGTGCTGAGATGAAGATTTACCAACTTGCCCAAATAGCCACCTTACCCGTCCTATTAGCGCCATAGAAATCGGCCCAATACCGCTGCTCGCCACTTGTCCGCTATATATCTAAGAGGGCAACACACGGGAGGCCATTTACGATTTCTTGACGGACGTAGCCACTAATTGAGAATACCCCCCATTACGACTGACTGGTATATGCTCTGGCCAAAGCCGTCCTATTATCTTCATCTTAGCACAGCGCACACACACGAACACAAAAAGAATAAGGGAGAACCGACGACACAGCGCTGGTGTCGTCGGTTCTTCCTTATTCTTTTTGTGTTCGGGTGTGTGCGCTGTGCTGAGATAAAGATTTACCAACTTGCCCAAATAGCCACCTTACCCGTCCTATTAGCGCCATAGAAATCGGCCCAATACCCGCTGCTCGCCACTTGTCCGCTATATATCTAAAGAGGGCAACACACGGGAGGCCATTTACGATTTCTTGACAGACGTAGCCACTAATTGAGAATACCCCCCATTACGACTGACTGGTATATGCTCTGGCCAAAGGCGTCCTATTATCTTCATCTTAGCACAGCGCACACACACGAACACAAAAAGAATAAGGGAGAACCGACGACACAGCGCTCGTGTCGTCGGTTCTTCCTTATTCTTTTTGTGTTCGGGTGTGTGCGCTGTGCTGAGGTGAAGATTTACCAACTTGCCCAAATAGCCACCTTACCCGTCCTATTAGCGCCATAGAAATCGGCCCAATCCCGCTGCTCGCCACTTGTCCGCTATATATCAAAGAGGGCAACACACGGGAGGCCATTTACGATTTCTTGACAGACGTAGCCACTAATTGAGAATACCCCCATTACGACTGACTGGTATATGCTCTGGCCAAAGGCGTCCTATTATCTTCATCTTAGCACAGCGCACACACACGAACACAAAAAAGAATAAGGGAGAACCGACGACACAGCGCTGCTGTCGTCGGTTCTTCCTTATTCTTTTTGTGTTCGGGTGTGTGCGCTGTGCTGAGATGAAGATTTACCAACTTGCCCAAATAGCCACCTTACCCGTCCTATTAGCGCCATAGAAATCGGCCCAATCCCGCTGCTCGCCACTTGTCCGCTATATATCAAAGAGGGCAACACACGGGAGGCCATTTACGATTTCTTGACAGACGTAGCCACTAATTGAGAATACCCCCCATTACGACTGACTGGTATATGCTCTGGCCAAAGGCGTCCTATTATCTTCATCTTAGCACAGCGCACACACACGAACACAAAAAAAATAAGGGAGAAGCGACGACACAGCGCTCGTGTCGTCGGTTCTTCCTTATTCTTTTTGTGTTCGGGTGTGTGCGCTGTGCTGAGATGAAGATTTACCAACTTGCCCAAATAGCCACCTTACCCGTCCTATTAGCGCCATAGAAATCGGCCCAATCCCGCTGCTCGCCACTTGTCCGCTATATATCAAAGAGGGCAACACACGGGAGGCCATTTACGATTTCTTGACAGACGTAGCCACTAATTGAGAATACCCCCCATTACGACTGACTGGTATATGCTCTGGCCAAAGGCGTCCTATTATCTTCATCTTAGCACAGCGCACACACACGAACACAAAAAAAGAATAAGGGAGAACCGACGACACAGCGCTGCTGTCGTCGGTTCTTCCTTATTCTTTTTGTGTTCGGGTGTGTGCGCTGTGCTGAGGTGAAGATTTACCAACTTGCCCAAATAGCCACCTTACCCGTCCTATTAGCGCCATAGAAATCGGCCCAATCCCGCTGCTCGCCACTTGTCCGCTATATATCAAAGAGGGCAACACACGGGAGGCCATTTACGATTTCTTGACAGACGTAGCCACTAATTGAGAATACCCCCATTACGACTGACTGGTATATGCTCTGGCCAAAGGCGTCCTATTATCTTCATCTTAGCACAGCGCACACACACGAACACAAAAAAGAATAAGGGAGAACCGACGACACAGCGCTGCTGTCGTCGGTTCTTCCTTATTCTTTTTGTGTTCGGGTGTGTGCGCTGTGCTGAGGTGAAGATTTACCAACTTGCCCAAATAGCCACCTTACCCGTCCTATTAGCGCCATAGAAATCGGCCCAATCCCGCTGCTCGCCACTTGTCCGCTATATATCAAAGAGGGCAACACACGGGAGGCCATTTACGATTTCTTGACAGACGTAGCCACTAATTGAGAATACCCCATTACGACTGACTGGTATATGCTCTGGCCAAAGCCGTCCTATTAACTTCATCTTAGCACAGCGCACACACACGAACACAAAAAAAATAAGGGAGAAGCGACGACACAGCGCTCGTGTCGTCGGTTCTTCCTTATTCTTTTTGTGTTCGGGTGTGTGCGCTGTGCTGAGATGAAGATTTACCAACTTGCCCAAATAGCCACCTTACCCGTCCTATTAGCGCCATAGAAATCGGCCCAATCCCGCTGCTCGCCACTTGTCCGCTATATATCAAAGAGGGCAACACACGGGAGGGCATTTACGATTTCTTGACAGACGTAGCCACTAATTGAGAAAGTATTTACTGAACCGCAGGGATGAAACACTGGGGCCGTATGTTTCAGCTGTGCTGATCGGTACGGTGATTTTTTATCTGATGCTCAATTTGCTAAATTTACTGACCTTTAAACCGTTAGCACCGGCTAAAACGGCGGCGGGGCCAATAATGGCGACAGCCAATCCATAAAGGGAGGGGGGACGGGGCTCTCAGAACGTAGATATATAATACATTAGTTAACGCCCCGCCGAGGAAGAATTGTCAGATGAATAATGAATATACTTTTCAAGTGCCTGAACAGCGCGTGAATGGGCATACCACCTCATTTTTCCCAAGAACACAGCAACAATGGCATCCATTACCATTTCTCCGATGTAGCTCGCTAGAAATTTTGAGAAAAGCCTGAAGGAATGTTTTCGCGGACTGGTTCACGAGGCTGATATTTATTTTTCTGTTTTCGTGTTGTGTTACCTAAAACTTAATGTACTGTATGCGTTACTGTAGCGCTTGAATCGGTGCTGCATTGTGTCAAAATTACGTACTAATTGCATTAATGTACCATTGAAATTTATGTACTGCACTTGTAAACATAGGTTGAATTGTGTACTTTACATGTTGTTGTACGAGTGGCTGATATTGTTCTCTGTAACGGCCGGTCGGCGAACAGTAGGCCTTTGCTGAAATGGATGGCGAAGCGCACTCACGAGCTCAAGAAAGACCATTTGCGCACGCTTGTGCAGGTGACGCACGCGTTCGCTAATTGGACAGGTGGACGGCCGCTCTAGCACGCGTTCACTTCCTTTGAGAAAAAAAAAACGACGCCATTATTTGTGTTGTTCTTGGTTATTCGCTGTTTTGCGAAATGTCCTTTGTACTCTCATAAAAGTGTTAAAATTGTTCGTCCGTACAACTCCGTGAATAGATAAGACGAGGCGTTAAGAATAAATGACATCGTATGGACTTTTTTTCGTAGAGTTTTGCGGCCTCATGGGCTCTGGCAGTGGCGTGTGGCAACTCAGCCCTGCAATATTTTTCTTCCGTCGTTTTGCACTTGTGGCAGCACTCACGAACGGAAGCTGGAATAAATATTTTGCGTGCCGCTGACAGCGCTTCTAATTAAAAAAGAAAGAAAAAATTAGACGTCACCTGCAGTGGGCAAAAGGACCCCCCCCTTTCGCTGTGCTGCCACAAAAGCGACGCTATTGGATGTTGGCCATCAGCGCAGATGAAGGAAAACATTGTCGACTATTGTGCGTATACGCACACGCAGCAAGATACAGTCGCGCACGCAGTCATCTCGCGTTCCCTGACAACTTGCGCAGCGCCGGCGCTGAGCGGGTTGTCGGAGTCCAATCGCAGTAAGCCTTAGAAGCTCGGTTGCGTACCGTACGTGCATGTGTGCGTTTCCACGCGCTCTTGCAAACCCAGAATTCTGCAACCAAAGCACGCGATTCGTGTTATTGCTTTCCTATGGCGTCGCTATGCTTCTAAAGAGCAGTTGTTACAACGAAGCTGCGGCAGTGTTGCGCAATCCATGAAGATGCCTAACTAGACTATATAAGCTATACGCACCTCGAAGATTGCAGAATATATCCGTTGTTATGTGCACGGCTCAAGTCTGTGCGAAGTCGCGCAAACTCGGATTACAATTTATGTAAAGACAGCCGGCGTCGACCTCATATACTGATAGCTTTTTCCGGTGAAATCTGAGTTGGCGCGCTTCGTCCACACTACCAGACGGAGTCGCAGTTAACTAGACAGGCTAGAATTGTTCGAAAACGTGTGCCAATATTATCGTTATCGAAGCCGCCAACAGAACGAAAGAAAGCCCTTATTCGGAGCCGCACAAAGCACGCGACATCCACCGAACCCGACACTGCCGATGAGCGGATGAAGGCAATTACCGCGGCCGCGCTTATTCCGCGATGTCCGCCCCCCGTATCTTTCGATGCTTTCACCTGTCCTTCGACTGGCGCTCCTTTTTCTCGCCGTTCTCTCATTAGCTGCGCACGCCGCTTCAGCGCGTCTGTTGCGCGAGCACACACGCCGCTCAGCTATGCGGCTCTGAAGGCACAAAAGCAAAACTGCGCTTTAACGAGGCCCAGCAAGGACAGCTGGCGACCATTAACGGCTCGCTGTTAGCGAGGAGGCCCTTTGTGCTTCACCGGGACTCGCCTAGTGGGAATATCCTTCCTTCTGGTGGCTGGCCGATGGAAGTTGCTTTCCCCAGCGCACTTGCATGTATTTTGAATGGACGCGTGCCGTCAGGACGTTGGTGAAATGAGGACGACGATTGCAGTATGCGCCAGATACACGGATAGGTAAGCTAAGTCTGCACAAACTGTAGTGGCAAGCCCGGTGAGCGCTCCAAATCATTGGGCACTTTAGAAAGGTAGCGTTCACTGCATACGCGCGCGTTATTTCCGCCACGGTACGCAGGAGCATAGCGTATGCGCAGTGGCAACAAATGCTAGAGCAAAGCTTTGCGCACCCCATTTTAATATTATTAATTACGGCTTACTTGGTACCTTTTGTACATGGCTCAGCTGTGTCTGCCGAAGCCTGAATGTGCGTAATTTACAAGCAGTTCTTTTTCGACAGGTTCTCGATATAAAAGTATGACAGCAATATCCCCTGCCCATGTCTATGAGTGCAAATCAGCGCAACCGACAGGAGTGGACGGAAGAGAGGACAGAGAGCACTGAACTTGGAAATTGTTGCGCTCATAATCATGGAAGCCGAACGGTAGAAGGCCGTGTGCTGTGCGATGTCGGTGCACGTTAAAGAACACCAGATGGTCGAAATTTCCGGAGCCTTCCACTACGGCGCCTCTCATAATCATATCGTGGTTTTGGAGCGTAGAACCCCAGATATTGTTATTATTCCACTCATAATCATGTTGTTCCAACAAGCCCAATACTACAGTCATCTAACTGCCCATGTCGTCTGCGCTTGATCTCGCATCGGCGCATTGCGGTGATCAAATAAGCTGTCGACGGGCAGTCATTTTACCTTTCGGCAGTACAGCGCTGAACAACCGATGTTCCAGCGCATGGGCGTAAATACACACAAGCTTGGCATAGAGAACACATCTCTCTGCTCTGTCAGTCGCGTACTCATAATGCATAACCGTGCGTGAGTGAGTGAAGCGCGTAAGAGTGGAACTATGCACGTCTAGCATTATATAGGCTGTCTACATCTACAAATCGTGCAAAGGAGGTGCGCAGATGAAATAAAATTCGCTGAAAGTTGCCTCGCCTACTTTCTAGCACCAAGCTTATACATTTTTTTATAGATATATCAATTGTGCTCAATCATCCAGGGACTCGAGTTCCTAAAAGCGATCGGCAACACGCAGCGGCAACAACAGGCAACATCGGAAGCGCCAAAGTGAAAAGACAGATCACGCGAAAAGAAAAAAAAAAAAAAAAAACTCACGTACTAGTGAATGAGGAAAGAGCGCATTTGCGAGCATGATCGTTACACGCATGAACAGGCGGGATCTCACTTGATGGCCGAAAAGTGTGTTCACTCTCGTCACGGGTCATTCGAAACAACCGTACGGATGTATAGATGCGCTAGACTCAGGCGACAGAGACGGTGTTACAACGCGCGCTGATCACCTTCGGACAAGGAACGATGCGACACGAAGGGGGGGACACCCTTCTGGAGCGTTTTGTGACTGCCAGGCCCCGAATTAAAGCGATGGCAAAGAAAAAGCACAACCCAAACGACGACGCTTCACAAGCACCACCACCTCAGTCGAGGTACTCGCATACATGAATAATGTGTCCTTGCAAACGAGCCCGTGGATGATCTGCGAGCCGCTTCCACCGCCTTTCCTCTTATGCGCCACCCTTCTAAAACAAGCCTTATACACGCCTTGTCGGTGCAGTTGCGTGCAGTGTATATCTGGCCGTCAGCTGGACGGCGTCCGCGCTCGCCGCGGAGAGTGCGATCGTTTGTTCCAAACTGTGTACAACTCCACAGCACCTTTATTCTCAAAAGCGGAGCAGCTGCCAGGGAGTAGCACTATTGCGTGTGATGTAAGATGTGCCTGCGATGATATCTCGCGAGCTTTTCAGGCTGTATTGCCATGACCCGCGGGTGTTTCGAGCGAAAGAAGTTTCGCGAGCACCGAACAGAGCCGTGAGTGGCGCTCAGCCTGGAGTTAGCGAGCCTCCAGAAGTCCGCTGGTGCGTATGCTTCCTGCACTGAAGCAAATGCGGCGATTCTTGGAAAAACAGCGGGGCCAAAAAGGTTTTCAAGGTGAAGGCTGCTGCAGTCCAATACCATATCTGTTCGGCAGTGATCGCGACAGTTGCCTGCATCCCCGCTGACTAGCTTGGCGTGCCCAACATAGTAACCTTCACGCAAGCTATGCTCCTCGCTCGGTGTACTCTTTCGGCAGCGGTGCCTACTTGCAAGAAACAAAGGCGGCAACTCTTGCGGGAGACAAAGTGAGCGCGCGTCAAGCAATCGCGCGCTTCTTGACAATCCGGTTTTGATTCGCGAGATAGACGCACTTCCTCGACGTGTCGTGCCGCCGGGGTCAGCAGTTGTCGTTCGCTCCCCCCCTACATGCTCACTGCCACATCAGTGGACGGGTGCAAAAAGACAAATGGTGTGAGCGAAGAAGACCGCGCCTGTCGAACGTCTTGGTGGGGCTGCAGCGTCGTCTCTGACGGCTGCCTCCTGCAGGGCGCGCATCTTGTGCGTGGTGTGTGCGCGAAAGAGCGCTGGCGAACCGGCGAGGTGATTCCGGCCGCCCCTGTCGACGGTGCCTCGTGCGCGCTCCGAGAGGTGCCCATCGAGTCTCGTTCCAATGTGAGCGTATGCGTAGCACCCTGTGGGCTCACGCACGCACACGCGGCGCGACAGCTTTTCGTCGCCCGGTGCCGCCTCGGAAAAAGGCCTGGTGACGAGATGCAGCTGAGGCAATGTCTAACCGTAGGAATCGAAAGACAAGGGCGCTGTAAGGCGAACCACCAAACTGTGCATGAGATGCGATCGGCCGATGAATAAGAGGCGAGTGGGATGCCCCTTAACAAAAAGAGCATCGTGGAAGCTCGCGCTGCCGGCCGGAAGGCGCCGCACACCCCGTTTTCGACGTTCTGTGCGTCTTTATTCGGACCTACGGAAAGGAGTAGCCAAACAGATTAACGCACAACCTCGTGTCCGGCTGTAGTCGTTCATTAGGACGCAAGCCCCCCCCAAAATACTTCACTCCTTGAGCACAATAGAACAGTTTCAGTGCTCAGTACCGTCACGATCTTATCGACCCCGAAGAGCTAGCACTGTAATATACATCTAACTACATTTTATTTGTGAGTAAAACGCACGAGTTAAACGTGCTTCTGTCGCATATCCCCAAATATCTGCTACGATGTGGGATAGAGGAGTGGTGTTGGCACGAGCCCTTCCGGGTCGCGCCATTGGCTGCAAGGTGTGCGCAGCCGAGCTCGTGGTGGGACGAGCGGCGTGTGGGCGAATGTGCAAACGTATCGACGAGACGACATCAACGCTGTCGGTCGCCGAGGTGCCGTGTTCTCTTGCGGCACGCCCAGTAGGGGCGCTTCCGTAGTCTGCAGGCCGCGTGGCAAGAGATGCCTGCCCGGCAAGCAACGCCCACAAGCCACGGTCGCAAGAGGTCATTGATACAAACCTCCTCCTCGGCAGCAGAAGCACAACAAGGCGAAAAGCAAGCGTTCCTCTCCTATCGGGCGGCTAGCAAGAACTCAAATGAGCGCCCTAATCTGTGCGTCTTCTGTAATGTCCGCGTATCGCTAAGTGTTCCCAGCCGGCCGGACGGGGTTTTTTCATTCAGTTGAAGAGAGCGGCACCGTCCAACCCAGCTCAGATATCGAGCGTGCGGCTTGTCTACGACGCCGCCGGCAGCATGCGACGGCGGCGTAGACGAAGCAAGTTAAAACGGCTCGAAAACGCCGCCGTTTAGGCCGCTGCGAACAGGAAGTCGTAAATTGAATCGCCAACGAACATTCACGCTCACTCGCCGCCGCTCGCTTTCGAAGCACCATCGACGACTCCAACATGGCGCGTGTCGCCGCTCGACCATTCTGGACACGCAATGGAGCCGGCGCTTATTTTTTATGGAGCGCTCCTCACGTATCTGCCGATGTGTATCGATGACTGCTGTACATATACGACTGCATTCCGGTCGCCTGCGCGTGCTAGCTGCTCGGCGAGTGCACTTCATTACCTCAACGATGCCGCCGGAAATTCCGTGCAGGCGCTCGCCGACGTTTGAATGGCGACCGCGAGACAAGTCCTTTGCTGGTCTGCATTGTACACGACGAGACTCGCCCGATGAAACCCTCGCGGCGTTGCGTGCTTGGATAACGGCCGTCCATTCAAGCCTCTGGTTTTTAAGTTGATGAGGCTTGTTCAATGAAGCCGGCTTTTTTTTCGCTCTGTGGTGCTTTCACCGCGTTTCGAGGGACGCAGTTTGCAAACTCGACAAGCAGTGCAATATCGCCGCTTAGCTATTCGTTTATAAAAGCGTCGAACTATAAAAAAGGAGATACAGGGAACCGTGGGGCGATAAATGTTGTATTGAGAATAACAGCAGCGTTTTCAGCAGATTTCAAGACGCGAGGCGTCGCTGGGTTGTCTCAATGCCTCCCACATCAAGTGAGACTTGGGCGGAAGAAACACATTACTTCAGATCAAAAGGAGGCAGTCCATCATTGCAGTTCGGCACAGACCAAGCTGTACTTGTTATGGCGACCTTGCTCTTTTTTATTGCGTATTTTCCGCGCTACAGTGCTGAACTTTGCGTATACACTGAGCAAGCGAGCGAAACTGCTTCACCGAATGAAGCTTTTCGTGCGCTGCACGAGGACAAAGAGGAGGCATCAGGCAGACGAACGCTGACTTAGAAGAGTTTGTATTTGGAACGAAGGGACCACACTTAAAGGCAAGAAAGCTGTTACACGTCATGTGAGCGCAGAATGCGGGAAATGCCTATCTTTACACTAGAAAAATAGCGCATTCCTCGGCAGGACCATCCAGCGGCACAGGTGTCGCCTAGTCAAATGTTTAATAATTTCTCTACTCAACTGTGTAGCACCTCTACTAACATTCAAGCAAGCAGTAAAAATCGGATTACACGTGGGCATTTTTTTCTCACCTTTCCTGATGAAAATTTCTTCAGTGTGTATCCAGAGACCCCTGTGAGCCTGAGTGAGTCGACTCATGAGTGAGTTTGCCGACCTGTGGTCACTTGTGTCACATTGTGACATTTTCTCCCGAATCTCATTGTTGAGGAACCTTCTGCTTAGACTAATGTAGTTAGCCCCGCAAGTCCGGGGCCCATTCAGCGAACTGGACAATGATGTCTCTTTTTGCGCGCTGGCTTCTTGGGCACACAGGGCCGGGTCAGTCTGGGGCAAATATTAGACAACACTTTTATTGCGATAGCAATTATATGGACACTCTCGGCTGCTTTTCCGTCGGCGATGACGTCATGTCCCGTGTGTATATATATCAAAGCCATTCAGAAAAACATTATTTTCTGGCGCGCAGAATCGAACGGGCGACCTCTGGCTCCTCAACGCGCAGCGTTAACCGCTAGGCCACAGAAGCGCACGTCCTCCAGCATACTAACGGCGAGCTTGCGGTGCGCCAGCTCGCCGCTGGCGGTACCGCCGGTTTCGGGGGAATATCAGCGGGGAATATTAACCGCTGGTGCTACGCTGATCTCGGGGGGAATATTGCCACACACGCTCCTTTCTGTGTTTTATGTTACCGGCGTATCGCATGTGTGGATACTGCCTTGCACAATCCACGCCAGAATGTCAGAGAGCATTCTAGATGTCACGTGGATCATCTGTTCGGCTTGAGCGCGCAAACGCGAACAACTCGGCCACAAGCATTAATGCTCAAATGTTCGACGCCGCGTGTATAAATGTCGACGTGCGTTACCTGATTCAAGAAACATTCATAATGTTTCTTGAATCAGGACACAGGGGTAATAACGAAGTTTGAGCAGAGGATGGAATAATGCACCGCACGTAGCACTTTGTGCGGTTTATTGTTCGTTCCTCGGCTTCTTTTTTTGCCGCGATGATTCAAGGTGTTCAACCAACCAGCCAAGAAATTCACCTTATTAGGCACAAGGCTTCGTTCGGCGTGTAGTCCTTAATACCAACACCGCTCACGGGCCGAGGAGGCGTCGCAGCTCCAAGCTCAAGCCGCGTTGCGAATGTAGTGCTGTCTTCAGAATTTATCGCCCTGTGTCATAACTAGAACAATCATACAGGATGTGTTTTAATTCTTCCCGACTGTTACATGTGGTGTCTATGGAGCGTTTAATCTTGTACCTGAAGTAGCTTTTATTACACCGAAAGGTGTTATGAGATCACAACAAGGGCCGTTTTTGCGCCGTAGTTGTCCGCCGCCGCCGCAGCCACCACCGCCACCACTGCCGCCGGTGTCCGCAACCACTATCGCGCGAAATAAGAAAAAAAACTAACTAAATCAAAAATATCTATGCCGGAACGGGAATCGAACCCGGGCCGTCTACGTGGTAGCCCAACACTCTACCACTGAGCTACGCCGGTGCTTCACACTGCTTTGCAAACTGACCCTATGCAGGCTTCTTGTCGTGTAAGGAATCGCGTTTACATTTGTTGTAAAGCGTTTTAGAACAGTACAGTAACAACCAGGCGTCACACAATGCGAATTGCGTAATGAGTGGGTCGTTCAATGCACCAACCCATTACAAAAGCCTGAGGCATAATTCTTCATCGTCATCAGCCACAGCATCAATAAAGTGCACATAATGCGTTACAAGTATGTAGCGGGTACCGAGCTTTTCCGAAAAATGACGAATAATGGCATAGTGGATGCTTCTCCACTACACAAACATTATGATGATTTATGGCGTAGTGGTACCACGCAAGTGTGCTTGTAGTAGTAGTTGTCCCAAGAGTGTTTAAAAAAGGCTCTAGAAAGGCCGGTCTTCCAGCTTTCGCTGTGACTGTGCTGCGCGTTCCGCGCAGGCCTGGCAGTTTTTTGTCAACGTCGAGTCTGATTCAGTTAATGCGTGCTTCATCTTGTCTGCTTAATACTCGTGGCAACTACACGAGGGGTCTATTCTGTGCAGCGCTCATTGCGTCACACCGCCCATTGCGCCACACGTGAGAGCGTCAGTCGGCGCCGCCTGTTGCCATTACGGCGAGTGTGGAACACTCTTATTGCCTGTTGGCGTCACGTAGCACATGATCTTATTACGAGCTGGCAGCTGACCACACGTAATGGCAACAGGCGGCGCTGACTGACGCTCCCGCGTTTAAATGCACTTATATGCCCTATAAAGTGGACGGAGGGATGACCGCCACCGTAGCTCAGTGGTAGAGCATCGGACGCGTTATTCGAAGGTCGCAGGTTCGGATCCTGCCGGTGGCAAGTTATCTTTTTCGTCCACTTTTCTTTCTTCACATTTACATTACAATTACTTCTAATAACATCCCCTGTATTTTCCTTGGCATTACTGTCTGTTAGTTCGCACTAATATTGTGTTTAACAAAGAAAACGAGCCGTTAAATTTACACTTCTTTCCTTCAAGCCCTTGTCTAAAAATTCCGTACTCGTAATCATACAACTGATACATGAACCAGATTGTAGTGCGCCTCTTTAAAGTCTGGTTCTTGTGCCTCTTCAAAATGGTTACCCACTTAGATTTCGGTGCGCACCCACATCTGTGTACATGCGAAGCGCAATACCCCCCATTGAGTGTTCGTGTTCCTTCTGTGGGATGCTACCACCCCACAGGCGTTCGCGCCTCATGGCGCACGCGCGTCTCGCGGGTTAGCCGTGGTTGGTTTTAACAACCACCGACCGAGAAGTGGCGCTGTGTTCGCGCGGATTCAGGTTTGCGTGGTAGCACCGGCAGCGCCGCCCGGCGGCAAAGCTGGGTGTGCGCACGGGGAAGAGTAGGGAGTCTCTTTGGGGTTAAAAAGCGCGCCTGGTTGGACGTCTCCTGCGAGGATCCGCGGGGGACGGCCACCGCAGGTCATTTCCCATGGATCCCTCGTGGTGAGCCGACCATCGGCGACGCCGCATTCGCGGTACCTTGTGCTTATGTTGTTTGCTTGTGTGTTGTATTGGCGTATTGTATAAGGTTGTTTTTAGCGTGTTGATCACTAGTGACGTATTTGATTCGGTGGGCGATATCGTCGTTGTAAAAGCAAGTGAATAAATGTACACGTGTTTGTATGGTTTGCCCGACCGCGTCTACTGTGTCCGTGTGTTACGAGAGCGCACCTCGTCGCGAGACCCCACACTTCAACGTAACGTTCAGACATCTACCCGTTTGTCCGACCCCTCGCACGTTAAATGAATCGAAGGTGATTCAGGGATAGCTGTGGCGCTTACGAGCTGGACAATATGACTTAAGAGTCAGCTGTCTGAATATATATAAACGGCTTCCGCTGTGCAGCCATGCTGGATATAGCTGTGGCGGGAGTAACTTTCCCAAAATTTCACATGGCCTAAAAAAGATCGCTGAAAGGCATGACACGAAAGTGGTGTTCCCTACTCCCTAAAAGATGAAAGAGCTTTTCAAACGAGTAAACACCGAAACAGAAAACTTGCCAAGAAAGAGTTGCGGAATAAAGTATTTCAACAGAAATTTGGATTTCGTAGTCAACGTTGTTTACAGAATTGCTCTCACGAGCTCAAAAATGTATGTACGGCAGACTGAGACGCTACGGGAATTTGAAATGTCCTGGCGTCTGAAATGCTACAGTCACCAGGGCATATAGCCCGCATTGCGCACAATCTGGTTGTTTAGCGATACCACGATGTTGGATCGCTACAATTATAAAAAAATTCAGAGCCCATCCTCTACGCGAAGATGGAAGACGAGCAAACCTCTCTGTGTTGTTCAGCTATATTTAAAATTTTCTCTTTTGACACAGCCGTTTTCCTAGCAACGTCATACCGGTCCTTGTTCAAGCGACGCATGAACGGAAGGCGTGGCAGCCTTTCCTCAAGGGAGTTCGATGACACCACAGGGCCGATTCATCGCCGCCGCACACTCGCGCTACAGTTGGTCACACACGCCGAAAGTGGCGCAAAGATGTCCGGCCAACCACAAACGATCACACACGCCACACGGGTACTTAAATGGATGTCCACTCCCGTTGAAATCTTGCTGAGTGTTCCAAGAAGCGCTCGTCTGGCTTGTAATCAAGTCGCCGTCGTGCATACTGAGGAACCTGGTGTGCAATGCGTTCGCGCTTAGTGTTGCTGGCCCGATCCTTGTCACTTGCCCGGTGGCATCGATCGATCTGAAGAACCTTCGAGCGCGAACTAAGACCGGGACAAAGAGGGAGGAAACGACACCTCTTTGTCCCTGTCTTAGTTCGCGCTGGAAGGTTCCCTAGTTCCTTAGTTCCCTAGTTCCAAGGCGCCCTAGTGGAAGAGGAGAACGAGGAAGGCGTGGCACGAAGGAGATTGTTTTTTGTCGCTGGAATAAACCGCAGCGTGGATGCGCTGCTCCATCTCTGAAGGCGTATCGTTCTTAAAAGCCGGTTGATCTTCGAAGTCTTCGGATTTTACACCAACTAGCTCGTCTTTCGGTCTGGCATCGATCGATTGGCGCGGTCGGAGGCAGCACGAAACCCGGGCGCGGATAACGCGACGCGGGCTCGGCGCCGCCGCCGGTATGGTTTAGGTGCCCAGCACTATTGGCGGCGAGATCGGCCTATAGGAGGCAGCACCGTCGCGGCGGTAGTGTGAATAGACGGTCAGCGGCGCGTATACAAATGCACACAGCGGCGCTTCTTTGTGAACGGTTTGAGCCGATTGTCGGCAAATGAAGTGCGTTGATGGCAGCCCGATGGTGGTATATAAGCTTTCCATTGCCATATTAAAGCGCGAAGCCGGCCTAACGTTCCTATTACGTGTCAGATAAGAGTAATATGTCAATGAATGGTGTGCTGCCTTCAGCGACAGTCGAGCGTTTTCGCACTGTGCTTGATGCTTTTTCCTATCTTATTTTTACGTGTCTAGCTTGTTTTTTTCCTATACTACTGTAGTGTTGTTGTCGCGCGACTGAACCAATAATTTACGTTTTATTCGAGCTACTGCTAAAAAAAAATGACAAAGCCTGTATTTCTGCCTAATGAGTTGTAGTAGAACTTTGCGCACTCTGCTTGTCTGGTTGCACATATACGCATCCGCATTTTTTTCTGTAATTCTAGCCGGCCTTTGCAGACGTTAGTTCATGCTTTGCAGTAGCACGATGATTTCGAAATCGCCGACACTTCACGAGATGGGGTAGCTAGAATTCTGCGTTCACACCTCGATATTTAGTGCTTCTTTTGTTTAGAACGACGCCAAATGCACCACGTGACGTGCTTGAACGACAAAGCGGCACCCACATTGAAATGATCTTGGCGAATGGACGGTACAACGATCATATCTAGTGCCAAATCAATATGTCCATGCACTCACTTATCAGAATGCAGATAAGCCTCGGAAGGCGAAAAGCTTGCGTATACCGTGTAGGCATCCGTAAAAGCATTTGATACTGGGCTTACACAACGGAATAAGGCACCCTTTGAGGACGTGCATCACATTCGCACACATGCCAACACTTTGCGGTTAGCAGACGACTGAAGGAGCCATCCACACTTCGGGGTTTCGTCTGCTCGCCACTAGGTGCCGACTCTGTTCGATCTCGAGGCCAATAAGGGCCCGGCTTGTCGTCTATGCACCGTCTCATGTCGCATGGTCACGCAGTGGTCTCAAAACAGGCCTGAAGCTAGGCTAACAATGCTCAAAACTAACGGAAAATGAACCAGGTCTAAAAGAATATAAACTACAGAAATCGCAAAGAATTAATCGCTATAATTTACCAAAAATCAAGACAAACGCTTCTGAAACATGCTGCTGACACCCACACCACTCAGGAGAGTGCGCCACCGCCTTGGCAAGAGGGCGATCGCCGAAGCGGTGGCAAGTGCCTAAGGAATCGCTTGGTTGTGCCTGCTACGCTCTTCCCCACGTTCACGGTAATTGATTATGCGCAGGATTTAGAGCTACACAAGCACGACATTTCTTTTTGTGAACATCTCGGACACAATTCTCTCCAGATGCCAGCCATAGACAGATTCGCTATAAGAGGATTAGAAGTCTTAGAGGCTTACTTCATGCTAAAAATTGACCCGACAAACCACGCCACTCTCATTATGCCACGGTCAACAACCCAGCTTTTAATTTCATGGACTAGCATCATCATGGACTACATCAAACGACATGTGTCGCCTTTGCCCTCTTCACGTTCACTTCTTGTCATTTTGTATCGGCCTTTCACCGTCTTGTATACATATATATATATATATATATATATATATATATATATATATATATATATATATATATATATATATATATATATATATATATATAAAAGCCACCATCACCACACAGACGAGTGACGCAGGACTATCGCAGCAACGCTGCTTCAAAAAATCGCCAAAAAAACTAAAAAAAACTCCGGTACGAGAGCTTCGTCAGCTCGACATTCGAATTCAGCACAGGACGCAACAGGTCCCTCACCCAGTGGTCGCCGCTACGAGCTTCGCAGCCACACCCCAGCCGTCGAGCGTGGACCTGCAAATTGACTAAAGACTGTGTCTCCCGGTAACAACATTTCCTACCTCTGTTCAAAGGAATTTTTAAGGTTAAGGAAGGTTGTAGAAAACGAATTCGCAATGATCTACATGTAGATCATTGAACACCTACTTAGGCGCGTCTGTTGTACCAAAGGGCCTCCGCATCACTGTAAAACCTGCTCTGTCTAACATGTCTCAGCGCAATACAGATAGGTGGGACAACATATTAAGAAACGCCTCACTACGACTCACCCGAGTTGCCCTTGATCATTATCGTTCTTCCAGCAAAGAATTCTTGAATCAAGAAAATCAAATTTCAGCGACCTTAAACCTGTCGTCTAGTCAATCCGACGCACTAGAGGCATTCGTATCTAAAAACGTCGTGAAATCTACGCATTGAAAGCCAAGAAATTGTCCCCTGATGGTGTTCGGTGCCCTTCTACAAGCCAGAACAACGCATGCGATTTCGTTCCTTTACAAACTAAGCCTGCAGAAGCTTACCCCAATACGTCCTTGTCACCTTCCACTGACGAATGTTCCGTCCAAGAACAGAACAATATAGTAAAAAAATTGAAGGACACTTTGTACATTCCAAAGTGTGTTCGGCGAAAGCGTGTGGCCATTCCTCTGATAATGCCATGTCTTTTTTTCTTTTACACTCTCAGTGGGATAAGACACAAACCGAATGGGTGCGTATTTTCTTCTTTAATTTTTTACCGCGAATCGCAGCGAGACGCGAGACTCATCTTCCTCCGTTCGCATGCGTTAGTATTTTCTCGCGCTTTGCGCATCGTGCAAACGCCATCCGCGTTCCATCTCTTAAATTGACGGACCGTTTGTAAATTGGAAAGTGTATTCCGTGAACGCCTGGGTCCATTGAGACGGCGTCGGTCAGAATGATTGCAAACTCTGGGCACAGTGACGCTACGCAAGCAAAGCGCGAGCGCTATAGAGTCCGACGCGACCGGCGTCCGTCTGCGCATCCCGGCGGCTACCTGGCTCCGTGCCAGAGCTCGGATGGACGGACGGACGGACGGACATGGACGGATGGACGGACGGACGGACAGACGGATGGATGGATGGACGGGCGGACGAACAGACAGACAGACGGACGCCGGACGGAGGTCGGACGGACGTGAGCATGAGACATTAAAGGCTTTCACCTTAAAGATTACACCATCTCCCGCTAAAGGGAACCATGTGTAGATGCGAAGCAGCGGGCGCTAACGCTTACACAGGCGGCGGCGTTGACGCTGGCGCTTGTCGCAGCGTTGCACAGGAGAGAAACCTGGGGGGCGCAAAGCACGCAGTGATGGACCGGTGTTTCCTACTGGAACATCCCAATCACTGCTAATGGGCAATGAGAGACAGAAGACTCGGACTGGACACAAAGACCCGCAGTCCGCTTTTAGTTAACGAGCACGCTGCGAATTTTCTATCGTTCGACCACGCACAGAAGAAATCTCCCACCGGCACCACCTTGCAGGTCAAGATCCATTGCCATATATACGGGGTGGCCAGTGAACGGTTGTGCAGCGCGAGCAGTCGGTTTTTTCAACCAAGAAACTCGCTAGCAGACGCTGCCTGCGTCGGCGTCGCGAGGCGAGAGAGGGGGGGAGCGTAGGAGAGGGGAAGACGCGCATGCGCAGTGGGGGGTGTGGACGCCGCGGGCAGGGATGCCTAGAGGAGAGAGGGGGGAGCGTAGGAGGGGAGAAAGGGGGGAGCGTAGGCGGGGAGAGAGGGAGGGGACGCGCATGTGCAGTGAGGGTGTGGCCTCCGCGGCGAGGGATGCCTAGAGGAGAGAGGTGGAGAGGAGGTTTTTATTTTTATTTATTTTAATGGGTTGGCGCATGCGCAGTGGGGGGTGTGGACGGACGGACGCCGGACGGACACCGGACGGACGGACACCGGACGGACGTGAGCATGAGACATTAAAGGCTTTCGCCTTAATATTTCGGACATGGTACTAACAGCCGAGGAGTGTAGTGTTCTGCGCCGTGGTCTCAATTTCCGTCCTGCCACAGGTGGACACAGCGAATTTGAACTAGCGAAGGACTTAGATAATTTTGCCCTCAACTTAAGCTTGCGCGAGTTCTTTCACGCCCGGCCCAACAAAAACGATTCGAAAAGCGCATTACCTTCTGGCAAACATTGGGTACCTCCTTCCCAACGCGACAGATGCTTAGATATGTTCATCAAAGCAGTACAGCGAGACGTACTGCAGTCGTATCAAAGCCAAACACCCTTCCGCTGCAACCTGTCCTCCAGTGAAATGAAAGCACTAGATGCCCTGTTTTCTCGCAAAGACATCGTCCTCAAGCCTGCCGACAAAGGGGGTGCCGTTGTCGTAATGAACAAGTCCGACTACACAGCAGAGGCCTATAGACAGCTATCTGACGCGAGTTTTTACAAACGCCTCGATCAGGACCCCACTGAACAACACAAATCTGTTGTCCAAAGTACTTCGCTAGATCTTGTCAAAAACAAAAAGGTGCCTGACAATGTGATTCATTCTCTCATTCACCTAAGTCCGGTTCCTGGTCGTTTTAGATGCGAAGCATCTTATGCTCGGGGCTATGTCTGCCCGCGTCCGGCCACTTTCATGAAGTAGGGAAGCACCCATTATGCGAACCAGAACACTGTAGTAATATGAAGGCCGTCAACCGCTATCACAGTCATCAGAGTCATGGCGACGAGCACAGAGTGGCTGCTTAGCAATGGCTAGGCAGGTGGTGTTTGTCGCCCAGGTTGACCCCATTCCTTGACATTGCTTGCATGTGTTTCGAGGGGGGCTTAGTCCGTCCCTCCTTCCCGCGTCCCACACCACCACAGCGCATGCGCGTCCCCTCCCCCCTCTCCTCTACTACGCTCACCTCCTTTCTCTCCTCTAGGGATCCTCAACTCTACGGAGCGGCGCCCGCGTCCCGCGTCCTACAACCCCACAGCACATGCGCGTCCCCTCCCCCCTCTCTTACGCTCACCACCTTTCTCCCCTCTAGGAATCCTCTACTCTACGGAGCGGCCCCCCGCGTCCTACACCCCCCACAGCGCATGCGCGTCCCCTCCCCCCTCTCCTACGCTCACCACCTTTCTCTACTCTAGGAATCTTCTACTCTACGGAGCGGCGCCCGCGTCCCACAGCGCATGCGCGTCCCCTCTCTCTCCTCTCCTACGGTTCTCTCCTCTAGGAATCCTCTACGGAGCAGCACGCACGACAGGTGATGCGACAGCTGCATACTCCGCTGGGGACGCCACGGTAGTTCCGTGGTATGAAATTGACGGAGCGCATGCGCCTCATTCTCTCTCCTGTGCAGCGCCGCGATGAGCGCCCGGGCCGCGAAACGGGAGCGGCGACGTTTCTCCCGCTCAAGCTAACCATATCCCCGCTGCTTCGTATCCACACATGGTTCCCTTTAGCGGGAGATGGGGATGATTTTGTAGCGTTAGCTACACTGGCCTAGCCGAACCCGTTTCGCGCGGCACATCAAGAGCCGTGCTGCGCATGCGCGAGGATCAATGATGTGACACAGCTGGTGGACCGGAGCCAACTCACCGCCGCCGGTCTGCGCAATCCAGCGGAGTGACGTCGTTGCCGTGGTAGACGCACTGGCGCCGGCGCGCGCGTGCAGCTATTCGCTTTCGCTGTGCAGTCGCCATCTGGCACTGCGCTGGAGCCGCTTGCGCTTCTGACTGGCGTTTGCCAGTGTGGTATAGCCATGGAGAAGGAGAGCGCAAGTGCTGCTCAACGGGGCAGAAGAGCGGAGAAGCGCGACTCATCGGATCCCGAAGTAGTTGCCTGGCAATTAGCGGTTGAGGGTAGAAAGAATGAACAGAATACTGTGTTGGGGCCATAGAGACGGCAGCGTGTTACTTCACTGATCACCAAGGCGTCTTTGTGCATCGCTTCCGTCTTACGTAAGGGACACTACCGACTTTGTGTCAGGTATCATCGATCTCACTATTCCACAAGGTTTTCTTTTAGTCACACTCGATGTAGCGTCCTTGTACACTAACCTTCCGCATGCAGATGGAATCACGGCAGTCGCCAAGTCCTGCGAAGCCGCATCACCCGATAAACTTATCGATAGCAACACATCGGTCACATTGCTCAGGCTTATTTTAGAGCTAAATAACTTCCAATTTGAAGCACAACATCATGTTCAAATTAGTGGCACGTCGATGGGTACGCGGATTGGACCCCACTACGCCAATATATTTAGGGGCCAGCTTGAAAGTAAATTTTTGCAAACCCGCGCACTGAATCCTTTCTGTTGCAAACGTTACGTCGATGATGTTTTTCTTATTTGGCCACACGGTGAACAAGAGTTACTTTCCTTCATATCTGACTTTAACGATGCCCACCCATCAATATAATTTTTCCACACCTACTCTGTATCTACTATTAACTTCCTTGATGTCAGCGTTTCAGTTGTGAATGATAAACTATCCACTGCGCTCTACAGGAAGCCGACAGACCGGTATCAGTATTTGCACTTTGACAGCAGCCACGTGAAACATTGCAAGACTAGCATTCCTTACATTCAGGCCTTACGCTTTAAAAGAATCTGTTCAGAACAATCAGAATTTCAAAAAAATTGTGGAACACTAAAAGACGCTCTAGTCACACAAAAGTACCCACCACAATGAATTGACGACGCAATAAAACGTGCTGATGTGCATGATCGTAGAACGCTGCTGTGCTCTGCTAAGAAATCGACCCCGTCACCACCAACAAACCTTGTCCTCACCCATTCTGCGTCAGTTTCGCGTGTTTTTGAAGTGGAAGCACCATAATATTCTAATGCAAAGCCAACGCCTCTGAACCATTTTTGCAGAACCACCTAAATCAGTGTATTGCAATGCTAAAAATATTCGAGACATACTCTCATCGTCATCATCGAAAACAGACTGTCCTGATACGATCGGATGCCACCCTTGCCGAAAAACGCGGTGCAAAGTATGCCCGTACATGCGCACATCGCGACAAGTCACCAGTACTGGTTCTAACTTTTCTTTAAAAACCAAAGGCAATTTCGACTGCGATACTGAGAACGTAATATACGTGATCGAATGCGTGCTATGCAAGAAACAATACATTGGGCAAACAGAATGACCTTTTAGACTGCGTTTCAACGATCACAAATCTCATGCTAACACCTTGCCGAACCTGGCCATCTCAAGACACGTGCACCTCCCGAACTACTCTTTTGAGAAACTAAAAGTCGCACTACTCGAATCTGGTTTCCGCACAAATTATCATAGAGAAGCCCGTGAATCTTTCCTCATCTATAAGTTTGAAACCGTCGCGTCGGGTATGAATGAAAACGTAGGAAGATTGAGTTGCCTATCTGTGTAACCCGTATCACCTTGTTTAGTTTCCCTTCTTTGACTAGCAGGTCGCGGGTTCGATCCCGGCCGCGGCGGTCGCATTTCGATGGAGGCGAAATGGTGGAGGCCCGTGTACTGTGCGATGTCAGTGCACGTTAAAGAACACCAGATGGTCGAAATTTCCGGAGCCCTCCACTACGGCGTCTCTCATAATCATGTCGTGGTTTTGGGACGTTAAACCCCAGATATTATTATTATTATCTTTGACCAGCAACTGGCAATATATCGTTTACATTGGTTGGTTACGTAGCACCTAATTAACAACGTCTTTTGTATAACGCTCTTTTGTTCATATTTTGTTAGCTATGCGTTCTTAAATCACGTGCTCGCGAAATGCAATGCTTTTACATGTGTATCGGGTGCTCTTCACAGCGAGGGATAAGCATGCTTGTTAACCCATATGTCTCTTTTCATGTCAGTTTCATATCTGCATCACATTGATATGCACATGTATATAAACTGCACTCGTACCATGCAGTGTATTCCGATGAAGGTCGCACCCGCGGCCGAAACGTCAATAAATCGCTTCGTACGTGACCGTATATATATATAACCAGCTGTAAGTATTTTGCACATGTGTATGTCACACCAATGTGCACAGCAACGAGCCTGCATTTTCGTGTAGATGCAGCGCGCACAACGTGGTGGCCGACTTTCCGAAGCGCCGTGTTTGGAACACAGAGAACGAAGCGATGTATCATGTTACACATCGAATCAGCGTGAACGACATTCGTCGAGATGCAGATATAGAGGCTTCATCGCGCTCACGTAGCATAGAATATAGCTGTGTCGGACAGAATTTAACGGTCGTGTGACGTGGCCATGGGATTTAACACGAAGGCTTGCTGTTGCACCCCGAACGTAGCCAAGGGTCCGACGAAAAAACTTGGAGGACACCTTCAAGAGTCCCTTGCGCATTGCCTTCAACCGTGCTGCAAAGGAAGGAGCGCGTGACATTGGCTCTTTCAAACTATCCTAGAATGTCTACAGCTGCTGAGTGCTTACTGCATCTTCCTTTTGCTAATTCGTGAAGTCGCTTGGGTAGCTGCACGCTCTGTAATGGCTTGGTAGTGTTGCGCGTCGTGGCGACCGCAGTCTGCGGGTAGCGGGGCCGGTCGCCGTCGCTCCGTCGAGTCAGGACAGGGGGGAGAGCTTAGAGCAAACTCAATGGGTTTATTTACATTTTCAGTGAGTTGTCGAGATGAAGACAGAAGACTGCTCGGCGAGGCGCCGCACGCCCTTTTTGTTGGCCCCCCCATTCCCTAGGTCCCTAGGTTGGGGACCACTACACAAAACAATGCGGACCAATGGTGATGTGGAAGTTCCTCTCAGTGAACCACCGTCCTCGGAAAGGGACACGCCCTTCATGTATGTTCCTAGAGGCACAACACTGGCCCGCACATACACACACACCCTTGCCACTAGTCGCAGTGCCGCCGTAGAACAGGGAGGGGGAGAACGGAAGACGCACGTGCTCATCGACTCCTTTTGGGGCGGCCGCGCGCTGCTCTCCCACGGGAAAGTTTTAGCCCGCACTTAAGAGATGGGCCAGGTTCGTGGAATCACTCCGGGGAGAGGTAATCCCTTGACCAGCGCCGTCGTCGTCAAGCCGTGGGCGCCGTCTCGTGTAGTCGGCTCCCGTTGTCTCCTCCGTCACGCCGGGGCGAGACAATCCCTTTTGGCTCTTCTCCGGCGGGGCAACTGACCCGCTGGGTCAAGGCATAGCGTGATCGCTACAGTAGCCACCCACATGTTTTGACGCCTGGTGCGATTCTAGGATTCTGCCACGCAATATTACACGTGTTAAGATGACTCCTTCCACTACATGACAATCATATAGTGTTTTTTTTCCAGGGCAGTTTCAAGCAATTACGTGGCGCATATTATCCACGCAGTCGGCTTGAATTAAAATCTCACTTCGAACCGAAAATTTTTATTATTTATTTTATTTGCATCTTTATCGATGTTTCGGCCAAGATGATATTTCGCTCACAACCAACGACGGCAACATCGACACCGGAATTCTGCGAAACGAGTCTTTAGCGCGTTAATGTCGTCTGGCGAGGAGCGAACATTGAAAAACTGAGCCAAAATCAAGAGCGGAAGAAAAGAAAACGAAACGTGGCAAAATTGGGCATGAATGAAAAGAAAACGCGCTAAGAGCAGTCGGTCACGGCATCCGTCGCAGAGCGCACCAGGATTTCAATCCATTCGCGACGACGAAGAGAGGAAACGTGACCGAGTCGATCGTATACCGATGCAATACAAGACCTGTACGGGACGACGCCGAGGCGGGCTTCCACAAGCGACATCGGAGGAACGACCGAGCGCCAGTGGAGCGAGGACGTGGGCGTGCAGGTCTTATCGCTCTCACGATGCAGCGGCTGTGCGGCCCACGCGTGTGTCTCTCGCGTCCCCATCCAGCTTTAGGTGGCCTCGAGCTGCGTGAACGGCGTCCAGATGACTCGCCTTGCTTCTCGATTGTTGCTTGCAGAAAAGTGGCTTCCGTGCATCGCGCTGTTGCTGCATCTCGGTGCCGTCTTCATTTTTTCGGGTCTTCCTTCTGCAGCTCAAGGGTCTTTTGCTTTGCGACCGCCCGGCTTTTTCTTCCTGTGCACCCAATGAAAGATCGCGGTCACATTCAACAGATTGAAATTTGAACCGGGATATTGTAACAATTACATTCCAATTACCATTTCTTGTCATACTTTGCCCGTGGTCAGAGCACCTGCTGACCGTGAAAATGGCGAATGACGAAAGTAGTCGAGGGCAAAAAGGGCACCGTTACTCTGTCCGTCCTTTCCGTTACGTCGTACGTCCACCTCTTCGCAATTGGATTAAACAAAACAAAACCGATACCACCTTCGATATCGTGCATCTGTGTGAAATTGAAAGAGGCAACCACGGTTGCTCAATTAATGACCTATCATGTAACATACACGTACGCTTGGAACAAGCGGCGCCTCGTGCAACACGCCAACTCTGATCCTGGTATAAGGCCCTTTTATGTATGGTAAAGGGCACAGAAAAGCAATTTTGCAATGGTGGTGGTGGTGGAAAAACATTAATGTAGAGAAGTACGGAGAGTTGCACTACAAATGCACTTGGGTGGTTTCCTTATGCCGGAAGTCCACTGTAGAGGATCGCTGCTCGGGCAAGGGCCACCAAGGAGCGCTGTCCGCCCCTGGTAGAGCAGCCGAGCAGGAACTCCTACCAAGCCTCTCTTGTGGGTAGGGGAAGGGGGGATGAAAAAGGAAGAGGTATGGCGGGGCATACTGCAATCATGTGGTAGGTGTCCGCTGGCACCCCACAATGGGCACAGTAGCCGTATATACCCGGCATGAAATGCTGGGTAGCCGCAGGACACAAGAAGGTGTTCGTCTGCAAGCGTCTCAGAAGTCGCTCGTCCGCTTTAGAGAAGCCCCGTGTAGGGTCTGGGTAAAGACGGCGCGAGGTGCGGTAATAATCGAGGATTTCGCGGTACTGCGTAACAGCTGAGGTGCCTGGGGGTCGGAGGGGGTAACGGCCTGGGAGTCAGATACGCAGGCAGTGGCATGAAACGCTTCGTTACAGGGGAGACCCGCGTAGCCAGGACTATGCGGATGGAGAGAGGTTCAAAGCGCCATGAGGCCGCCTGGAGAAGGTGGGCGGCCAGAGGGGCCATGGTACCATGCAGGTATCGGGAAGAGGCGAAACGCGAGTCCGTGATGATGACCCTTGCTGTGCAGTGAGAGGCTGAAGTTGTGTTCGGGCTAGGTGTCTGCCTGTGTGTTGACTGGGATCCATGTTGCGAGGAAGAGGCTCGACCCAAAGTTTTTGCCGCCACAGCTCCGGAACGGAGTCATCGGAAGGTGGGGTAGAGATCGGGTTCAGCGAGAGCCTGTCCACAAGGCGGCGCCCAGAAGCCGTCTGGGACAGGCGGTTGATTTGATTGAGGCGATGGGCCTCCCTCAACTCGGCATACGAGTTGTGCACTCCCAAGGCCGCAAAGCGGTGATTGGAGGTAGCAAGGGGAAGGTCCATTGCTCGCTTGTAAACCGAGTAGAGCAGTGCGTCCAGCTGGTTCTCGTGGTGGCGGCACAAGCGAAGGTAGGGGGTAGCGTAGAGCACTCGGCTGGTCACAAACGTGTGAGGCAAGCGGGGGGAGTGCCGACCGCGAAGGCCGCCACGTTTGGTGAAGACCCGCCGAATCATACGGCTAACCTGCTCGCTAGTGCGCCGAAGACACGCGATGGTAGAGCCAGGGTTCATGGTGCAGGAGATGTGGAGGCCCAATCTGCGGACTCCTGGGACAACCGGTACCGAGCCAGATGGCAGAGATATCTGCGGTGGTGGAAGAGATGAGACCGTGAGAAGAGATGATTTGGTAGGGGAACACTCCAGGCCGCATTAGGAGACGTAGGTGTCCATAATAAGCGCCACACGCTGTATGCGCTCTTCAATTTTTGCGGGGGAGCCTGAATTAGTCCAAATGGTAATGTCATCCGCGTATCGAGCGTATTTTATGCCCTCGACCTGGGGAAGGAGCGCAGGAAGTCGGAGCATGGCTACACTGAAGAGGAGCGGTGAGAGGACCGCTCCCTGGGGTGTACGCGGGTGCATAATGTATACAGACCGTGTTCGGAAGAGCCAATGCGGATGAAAGCGGTGCGATGTGAGAGGAATAAGCAGATGTACCCGAAAGCGCTAGAGCCGCAATTCGTGGTGCTAAGATTGGTTAGGATGCTGCTATGTTAGACGTTGTCGAGGGCCAAGATGGCTTTGTCATTGTGGCGCATAGTATTAGGTACAATGACATAATGCTGGAGTTGTAGAAGGACGTCCCGTGCAGACAGATGGGGGGCGAAACGCGAACATCGAGTCATTAAATACGCCTTTCTTTTCCAGATATGCGGAGAAGCAGTCGCGGACCATGGTCTCCATAAGCTTGCCCGTGCAAGAGGTGAGCGAGACGGGTCGCCACGCCTCGATGCTGACGGGCTTACTGGGTTTGGGAATGAATGTGACCACCGAAGTGGTCCATTCCTGGGGTAGGGGTTCGCCCTCCCGTACTGTGTTGATTAAATGTAAGAGTGAGAGTTGTGCGGAGTCAGGGAGGTTGGCTAAGAGAGTGACTGTAATGCCATCTCTTCCTGGCGCAGTACCTCGCTTCATTTTAGCCAACGCCGCCCGAAGATCGGGGGGGGGGGGGGGCGTCGAGTTCGGGATTGGGGAGCCCGGTGTAGACGTACTCGGGTCTCATGGGGTCGACGGTACGACAGAGATAGCAGTCGCAGAGATCGCTCGCGAGTTGGCTCGTCGGGCCCTGGCAGGCATAGTAGGCGCGGCGAAGCTGACGTTGGGTTTCCCCACGAGTGGTGGAGGGATCCAGAAGGCTCCTAAAGAGCCGCCACGTATTCTTAGAGCTCATCTGACCTGCATGCAACCCAATTTGCGTCCGCAAGCTGGGCAGAGCTGCCTCCGTGGTAAGCGTTGCTATGCGGGAACGAAGCTTACGATTTAGCTTGGATCGTCGCCACCGGCGGGTAAGGCTGTGGCGCACCTCCCAAAGGTGGAGGAGGTGGGGATCCACTGCAGGGGCTGATGTGGAGGTGGAAATGGTTCGCAGAGCGCGAGTCTGTTCCTTTCTGTTGCCCTGTCTCTTTGCGCTACTCGCCATGTGTTTTACGTGGAACATACGTTGCGCTGGCCGATGTTATCGAAAAAACAGACTTTTGGGCTAGTTGGTTGTTACGTTCAATGAAGCCATAGCGCTGAAAAGACTAAGGAAGAGGACACGCCCTGTCCTATACTTTTCAGCATATGGCTTCAATCAGCGACTTTACACGAAACATGACGGCCAAAACCCGCTGAGAGGCTCCATATAACTGCTTTGGCAATAAAATTTCTGAACACGGTGTGTCGCTGGAGCCAACGTTCGGACAAGCGTCGTCTTCAAGGCAGCCCAGCTGAGCGCGTGTCACAACCAAATCAGTAGAGATGGAGGGCAACTGCGAAAACGGATGGCCGGCGTGCCAAATCAACTGAATGAAAGGACAGAGGAAGAAAAAAGAACGAGAGAGGTTCGCTTCAAAAGGATAGAAGGGGAGGTAGGTATTTCGCTGAATGATGGTTGTCAAAAGAATGCACCTCGTGACAATGATAATTTCGTGATGACAAAAGCGGTTAAAAGTTTCAAGAAGAAATGCTCAAGTCTCACTTGTTTTCAGTGTGCATTCACCACATCAAAATCACCGAAATCTGTGGCACAACATTATAATGTGGCAGGTCACAACTTGGATTATATCAACGGCTTAAAAGGGGGGCCCTTTAATCCATCTGAAATGGTGCACAGCGAAAACGTGTGAGACTTTCTTCTATAGGAAGTTCTAATCATCTTGTCTCCCCCCCGAAATTATCACTGCTGACACTGAATTCAGTGAACCTTCCTTTCTGTCTTTCGACGAGAACATGTTCGATTCCTCTGTCCTTTCATTCACCCAATTCGGCACCTCCCCGCATCTGTTTTCGCAGTTGCCCTCCTCTGCAGATTTGGTTCTGAGAGACCCGTGCACTCGCTAAGGTGAATACGACAAGAGCGCTTGCTGAACATTTTGTACCTGGCGCAAAGCTAGAAACATGAAAAAGGGCCGGAGAGAAAGAGGCATGTGTGGAAGTTTACCTGTTTTTCAGCCGCGATGGCAATAAACAGTTGGCAGTTTGACGCTCCTCTGTCTCTGTCCTCCGCCCCTTTTTCATGTTTCTAGCTTTGCGCCAGGTACAAAATGTTCAGCAAGCTTAGGCACCAACTCGCCCAAAAACAAGTTCTCCAAGAGCGCTTGTCGTAACGCTGCCTACAGCGACACACCGTATTCAAGAATTATTCGTCGGTTTCTCGTCCGCCGTACATTCTCGCAATAAAAGCCTTGTGTATGGCAAAGCCGTATCCTTTCTATATTTCCAAACTAATTCTATATCTTCGACCACTCGCTCGCTTGGATACGCAACTGTGAGGCACTAATGTGATCTTCGCTGTTGGGCCTGTCGGCGGTAGTCGCCACTGGGCCAACGCGCACAGCTTATGAGTAATGTCAGCCACTTATACGCGATGATTTACGAAACATCGCATTTTATTTTGAAGCGCCCAGCGGCTGCCTATCGCGGGGGACATACTCTCGCGTCATTTCTCCACTACGGGAGTTCGCTCCCGTAACTTCATGGAACCCGCAGATGAAGGGGCGTGTGCGGCCCATCTCGCTCTTCCGCGACCCGAACGGGCGCAAAACTTAATTTCCCGAGAAACTCCGGGCCACGACGCGGTGCGGGTTTTTTCTTTTCTTCTTCACGCGTGCATCAGAGATTGATCGCGCTGATTACGGCGTTCGCAGGCGCGATAAGTCCGGCTGACTTCTCGCATTGCACGAACGGAAACACGACGCTCGTCCCCTGAGCGTCGTGCGGAGAGAGGCGCTCCGTGCATCGATCATGGGAATCGCGATGAGCGACGGCCGAGGTGGGGGGGAAGTGTTTGCCGGAGACGTCGCGCTTTTTAATTATTTTAAAGACCACCGCGACGCGACCCAGGAAGCGATACGCGTTTATAATGTATAGAGGACAGCGCGAAAGTAACGGTCCGCCTGTTCGCAACGATGTTTTTTTTTTCTTTCTGCGGAGTCGAGCTCGTGACCCGAGACGACGTGCCAAAGAGAGTCGACTCGAAGTGCCGCGTTGGACGAAGCCCGTGAGCTCGTTCATAACGGAAGGCGATTTATCTCTTGACGCGTGTACGCCGTGTTTATCTCTGCGCGTTGCGCCAGCTTGTGTACCGCGTTCTCTAAGTGCGCGATTCGTGGAACGATGCCCCCACACACATCGACCGTCGCGCTGACAGATGTCCGGCCGCAGCTTCGCCATTAAATCCGTGCGCCCATCGTGGGTGTTATTTTCTCTCTCTGTATTGTAAAGCGGAACTTTAGAGCCACAATGGCGATTGTATTGCACATTGGGAGACGTATGTGTCGGGATATTTTCGGCCATAGCAACGCCCGAATGAATAACGGGCGCGTGAACTAGCGGCGTTCAGCGGGCCGTATTACATACCCTGCTGTTTGGGGATTTTCTTGAGGGCCGTCTATATGAACAATGAGACTGCAAGCGCTTACATGTAAAATGTGGGTTGCATTATCGAGCGGTATTTATTGCAATATTCAGCTTTCTCCGGCGTACGATGCGATTTTTTTTTTAACACGAAAGCGTTTTTATGCCGGGGCCCACCAAGACTTTAATGACGTATTTCCGTCATGGATATGACGTTCATAAAATGGACGCCACCAAATGAGAAAAAAAAAACTTTTAGAAAAATGTTCCCCCCACACGGAATCGAACCTCCGACTCCTCGGCCCGCGAAGGTACGCGCCCGACGCTCAACCGACAGAGCTAAAGAGACAGACGAAGGTCATTCTACCAACGCGCCTTATATCTCTCACACAATCTCTCTCGCTCAGTGCTCCCTGTGCGGCGCCGGGCGGTGCCGCCGTCTGTGAGCGATGAAGAGAAGTAGTGCGGCATGACACTATCACCGTTAGAGAACGATTCGTGGACGACGCAGTTAAAGCATGTCATCCGAGGTTGCGCGGCGGCGCGCAATCTCGGAGGCCATGGTGAAAGCGTCTCGATAGCAGCAACAAATACTGGCCGTGCTACCATCGGGGAGTCGCCTTAGACGCATTTATGTGTCACTCTAGTTATGCTCTTTGCCTTTCGCTTCGTGTTAGCGTGTGACGGCTCGCTGTCGGAGTAGTGGAGCTTCCACATGCACCAACGGTGTTTCGCCGCCGACTACTTCGAGTGCTGTAGCACCGACTAATAAAAGTGCTGCAGTAAGCGGTGCAGAAAGGCAATGATGTCGACGGACGAATGTGGTGCCTTGGTGGAGCCAGACGGAGGCCAGCGGGACGCGGAACGCCTGCGCGCGTTCGCGGCTCAAGCTCTGCCTCCCGTGTTGCTGAAGCGCAGTGTGGTAGTGTATGCATGAGCACAGGCGTAGGTTACCGCATCACTCGGGAGCGCACGCCGTGCCGTTTCTCTCCTTAATTGACGACGATTTGAAGAAGTGCACGGTACCAGTGTTTATTACGTGCTTGTTGATGTCATCGGAGGATCCCTCAAGCCGTCAATACGGCTTTTCCCATCGCCTCCTGTTACACTGTACTGTTACGAAGCAAATAAAGCAATCAATCAATCAATCTTCGCGCGTGATTCCCGATACTCTGTCCAGGTATAGGTTAAAAAGTTCATCTATCACAATGGTTAAATCGTGATCATGGGCGTTAGTCGTCGCGATGAAGATGTGCCACGTCCACGGCATCCACGTCAAACGGTGCTCTAGCTGTAAGACAGCAATGGACATTGTACGAACTCTCATAGTCACTACACCACAAGCACTACTTCTGTGAAGACACTTTTTCACTTTCGTGTTATACCGATTCCTATGACGGAGGGATCAGCCATGTTTTTTGTCATGTTCGCCCCTGAACACTTAAAAACGAAGCGGCACCACCAGCAAACTTCTTGACTCTGAGGAAACTACGCAGCCTTTGTCGATGTGCACACTCGTCCTTTGTCGATGGGTTAGGCCGGTATCAATCCTGCTGGACTGGAAGCAAAGCCTTGAGACGTGACGGGACTCGCCTCCTTCCCTCCTCCTCTGTGTACAGTAGCAGGCTTGCGAGAACGCAGTCAGGTTACGGCGCAATAGCGTTCCCAGTTGTCCGATTGCTCTTCTTTGACCCCCAATCCCAGCTTATGGATGCATTTATACTCTGCTTTTGTTGGAATAATTTGACTGCCTAGCTTTCTTTCCGCGGCCCACCTTAATTTATGCATCGTCGGTGGCGCCTTGGTCGCACCCTCCGATGCGTGCACCACAGTGGACGCTTGGATAACATCACCTGCCGTAGGCCGCTAGTGTTGGGGCAAAGTCTGGATAGTAACTTTTACCACACTCACAGCCCCAAGAGAGTGCTAGCGACTCCCTTTGCAGGAGTAAACGCTTGTCCCATATTTCACTCTCTTTTCAGGAGTGCTGAGAACTCTCTGCTGCACAGAGTAGGCACACTCTCCCGACAGAGTTCTGGTACTCTGGCTGAGCGAGAGTGAGCAAGCTCTCTCGCCAGAGTAAAGTCACGCTTCTGAAATGGAATGCATACACTCTCTGCGGGAGTTACGCTACTCTCTCACAGAATTTTATTATCTGGTCTGGCTAGAGTGCATCAACTCCCTCGAAGAGTAGAATCACTCTTTCTGCTAGGACTAATGTAAAAAAAAAATAATAATAATTGTCGAGCATTTTTTACAATCTAACAGTGAACAGGCTGAGATTTTTTCAAGCTTACGTCATATATACGGGACAGGCATCGGCACACACATTACAATCGTACACAACACAGCAACACTGAACATATACCACTCGCGCTACGGACAACCATACGTTCAGCAACCGGTATATATACCCATGATGTCTGGCCCCCCTTCTAGTGCCGGTGGCGCAACATCTCTATTGTGCGTATTGAACGACAAACATACGCCGAGCCCGTGTAAGTATCTGGTGATCGTTAGGATCACTGTAGGCACGTCTGCCTTTTACTATAAAACGACATAACAATCAACGCAATTTTCGTTAAATTTCAATTATCAGCTGGCATTCTGTCATATCGGCTCAATGTAGTTCAGCCGCTAATGCCCAAGTCTGGGAGCTGTAGCTACGCGCTTACAAATATAGTTGGGACAATCTTTCAGCAGAGCTGGCCGAGGAATAATCTACGAACGTTACGATCCGGCGTCCGATCCGATTTGCGGTGCTGCGGCATGTACTACAAGTACGCCAGAAAAACAACGCCGGTCGGCAAAACTACAACTCAAGCGCATCTCTGGCAATCCTTACAGTTTTGCTTACCTCGGCTACACTTTAATGGGATAGTAAGAGGCTTGAGAAATGAGCAAACCTCAACCTTCTCGAGCCACTTGCGCCGAGATCGGGCCAACCAAATACGACCCGTACGAGTACGACTCCCAGCGAAGGTAGGCCTAGCGTACCGGCCGAGTCCGTGTACATGTCATCGGCGCTTCTGGGCTTAATCATACGCGATTCCGATGAGTAATAATGACTGTACAGTAGAGCTTTGGCATCGGTTAACCTGATTGAACCATTGTTTCTTGCGTACGGTGTCCGCACAAGGAGCGATGAGCATCGATGCGACGCGCTTTCAGCCAGTGCACACAGGCCGCCTGCGCCGAGATCGGGCCAGCGAAGGTAGGCCTAGCGTACCGGCCGAGTTCGTCTACATGTCATCGGCGCTTCCGGGCTTAATGATACGCGATACCGCGGAGTAATAATGACTGTACAGTAGAGCTTTGGCATCGATTAACCTGACTGAACCATTGTGTCTTGCGTACGGTGTCCGCACAAGGAGCGATGAGCGTCGATGCGACGAGCTTTCAGCCAGTGCACACAGGCCGCCGCAGATAGCCGCCGGGCGCACTCCCCGGCACTTCGCTGACTCATACGTGGAAACACAGGCTTGTCACTTGGTACGCGTTATGAAGTAACATGAAGGCATACTTTCCTGCGCATTCAATTCGATTTTTAGCGATCGGTTAGGTAGTTGCAGTTATCGGTATAGCAATGCAAATCTGCACACTGACACAGCTGCTGCACTAGCATATCGTCGCTTGCACAAGAAAATA